>JAHDVE020003262.1:0-210011 GCA_022606495.2 Halesus radiatus
GTATTTTTTTTTTCAGCGGGTATATTAAAACATATGAATCATGCGATCTAAACTTCTTTGTCCATATTTATTTGTATGCTTAGGAACCATTAATCCTTCATTAAAATTGAGACGAGGATTGTAAGTGTGCTCTAGTCTATCTTTATTATATATATATTGTTAGTAATGTGTTGAAATATAATTTTGTACCATATGATTGTTCTTACTGAATGAATTTTTAGCCTCTGATAAAAGTATGGAATATCACGGCTTTGCTCGTATAAGCTTTTATGAGCTAATAATTTAACCAATGAATTTTTCACTGATTAAACATAATTAATGTTTGTGTTAGAAGAGAAAGATCATCAACATTATAAATTGTGCATGTGAATATCACCAGAGCATTTTGAATGAAATAAATAATGTTGAAATTTCTTCCGGGTTCCATCTATGCGATATTTTAGAAAAAAAATATCCGCGGGAACGACATATACGTGCGAAGCGGGTGACTATTGCCCCACTGTTCTGTCTGTGCGTGTTCCGACGTGGACAATGCGGCCATGCGCGGTGGTGGCAGTAAGCCACCCTTCTATCTCTAGGATAATGTCTTGGTCCATTGTCCTGCCCTGCAAACTTCTGTTCACACTAGGACAATAGGACCGGAGCTGGGACAAGACAGTTTTGTCCTGTCCTCTTGTTAACTAGGCTAAATAATAATGTCGACGGTCCCAACGAACAATGTCAGATATGCAAATGGTAACATCCAATTAGAGATGTTTAAAGATTCGTTTCTACGTGTTAAGAGTTTCACGTCTATATTTTTATTGTCTTCGAGATGAAGAAAAATAGTTTTGTTCTTAATATTTTGCATAAACCTCTATTTCATTGGAAAAAACATAATATTGTAACTACTACAGCTCTTACGAAAAGTTGTCAATTTACACATCCGACATTATTCGTTGGAACCGTCGATATGTATCACTATTCAATGATATATATCTTGCTAGGACAAAAAAAACCTTTAAACGAGAGAGAAATTATTTGAGGCCGTTGACTATTAATTTAGAGAATTTTGATTTATGACCACAAGAGAAAAACAATTAAGTAATATTTTTTGTCCATTTAACAAAACATTTCGCTTTAATTTCATCCATCTCTCGGTAATTTATTCAAAAGACCATTAAAATTAGAACTGGATTATAAATGATATATTTTTGTTGGGGCTAGAAGCCAGAGTCAACATTATTTATAAATTGTTGTTGATTCGGAGGTTGAAGTTAAATTTGATTAATGTTTGAGGACTTGGTAATAATAAATTAAGAAGGCGGTCTTTTCGCCATATCGCTGTTTTCCATAAGTTTATTCACTTGTTTAAAAAAACGTGTACTTTCGTTTCACCCTTTAAGGTGATTTTAATTTTCGGAGCAAAGATATACAATTAAAAGAGAGTAACTGTGTCAGATGTCTTCCCCTCTTTCGCGATGTTTGGCGCGGCGATAGTTATAAGATTTAAAAAAAATATAATTGTATTGTAAGCATTTGTACGGGGCCGGATCCCAAGCGAAAATAAATGTTTGGTGTTCGCAACTGTCCCGGCTCCGCTAGCCAAAACACACGTCATTTTATTTTTGTGCAAATAATGAAATTTATTGCGCAGGTGGTGGGGAGCGCACCGTCACTTCTTTTTCAAGAATGATTATATAAAACGAAAGAGCTAGGCAACGCGGTGCAAGGGAGATAGGTGTTGTCGGATACATTTTCGTGACCCAACCGGCACTGAAATGTGTTGATAGCGTTGCGAAATCCCAACCAGAGCTCTCGGGTTAGCGCCTGGTTGGGGGTACAAATAGACCGCAAAAATGGCTATTTGTCAGCCAGCCAGCAACTCTCGCTCCGACAAATACTTTTCTACCTCGACTGCTCCACCACGCTCTGCTTCTACCGACTCGCTTTCTTCTTCATTCTGACCCCTCCCTACCTATGGCTACCACCGCACACTGGATCCCGATCCTCGCATTAACCACGGACAAGGCTCGCAGAGCAAATTTGTGCAAAACGATTTTGTACAAATTTGGAAGTTTTGCACAAAAGGGAGTTTTTGTTCAAATTTAAAAGTCGTTAATTTGTCGGTATCGTTCCCCCTTCGTAAGGGAACAATAGGTTGTGTCTCCCTACCCTCCAGCCCTCTTCCCAGATCGGCATCAGCTGTCTACTACAGTTCGTCTGTGTGTGATTAGGTCTGGTACAGTCACATCTTTACATTGTTACTGGTACAAGATAATATATGTATAAGAAAACATAATTCAGGAAAAAAAAATTATGCGTTCAATTATAATACATTCACTTAAAATTTATTTGATTTTAGTAGGTTGTTATCATCTAAAAACATGTTATAATACAAACGTATAAATTTGTTTTGAACCACGTCAATTTAATATAATAATCGACCGGTTTCGGAAGTACCCTTTCTTCGTCAGAAATATATAAATTAAGACTAAACTAAGATACAAAATAATGATAGTGGGGTCTTTTGTCAAAGTAACGAAATCATCAGTTTTGACAAGGTCTTCCATTTTACATTGGTAGTCTATTTCAGAAATTATGAGTACTGTGCTTCCTTTATCCGCCCTTGCAAGTATTAAAGCTTGTTCTTTTAACGTTTTACGAATGTTTAAAATCTGAAATTTTTCCAAATTGATAATTTTTTAAATTTTTGATGTTGATTTTTAACAGTTCATACGCCTTTATACAGGAATATTTTAGGTTGATTAGTTAGAGCTAATGTCCACTGCCACATTTTCAATATTATTAGGAATGTTACTAATGTTATAATTTAAGTTATATTTTAATCACTTTGCTAATCAAGAGATAAGCAAATTTATCTCTTCCAGGAGGAATACGTGTGGAGAAAGGTTCTGAAAATGATAAAAAATGGATGTTCCAGTTTATCTAGGCATTGATTTGTGATACATGATAAAAAGAGACAAAATAATAGTTTTTTAAAAACAATTTTTATTTTGACCGTTGGTTCCGAAACGTGTTGAAATTTATTTTTTGAATGGCAGTTTATGAAAAATAACTCATAATAATTTAATTAAAAATGATGCCATACCAAATGAGGCGTACCAGGTACACTATGCTACTTCATATAGATATGAACAACAGTAATGCAGTGTTGTTCATATTATTCGCCCGATCACAACATATACTGTTACGTAACGAATTCGCTACAGTTAAGATGTATTCCAGTCCCTCGGTAATACGCGCGGATTATTATTGGTTCTGGTTCCGGGTTCCGCCACCGGGCCAAACTCCTTCCCGTCATCAGCGCCGTTTTGCTCGCGAGAAAAAGACCGGCATTGGTACCGACAGGTTGTGTGTAAACGAGAGAGCGACTTGCCTTTGGCAATGGCCGCTCGCGCATGGCTTATGCATCATCACGCTAACCTCGCATTTGGCACTGTAAACTACTCGTCCTTGTGAGACATCGCTAAATATAGCAATAATCTAGCTAGTGATGTCAATAACCAGTGTTAAACTCCAGGTGGTCTATTAAATGCTAGACGCGTGTGCCCCTGCATTACGCATCTGCGATGGAAGAACGTGTATCTCGACGCCATTTACCATGTAAGCTGTGTCTAACCCCCTATTTAACCTGCTGATATAACTATTTTCCTTTCGTAAATGCCCGAGTTAGTTCCTGAGAGAGAGAGATTCAGTATACAATAGGCAGAATGTGTTTTTAGGTTAAATCAATCGTATATTTTGATGTAAATGTAATGTGTTCCCTATCGCAATAAACCCTGTACTGAGAAGTGAACTCTTTCATTTGAGTGGTATGAGAGCCCCTTGTGTCCCTTGGCCAGATATGAGGCGGAAAGCCGATTCACGATTCAGAGAGACGGAGTCACATACTCTACACTACTGAGATAATCCGAGGAGAACTGAGTCGGCCGTCCCAACGGCTGGCCTCCAGGTGACCATAAATTCCTTTTTCTTATGTGATCTCCCGCCGTCGTGTATGGTATGAGGGTCCCTTACACTGGCGCTCCACGTGGTAACCCTTACAATACATACCACGAAAAATAAATAGACTTAAACAGTTTTCATGACTCTTTACTAACTTACAAAAAATATTAATTAATTTTTCTTAGCCTTTTACAATTCTTGATTTCATAACTTCTAAACACTTGTCCACACCATCTCTCCACACACTTTCTATATTTTCATTATTATTAGTCACACATACATTCATTAGTAAAGAAGCATTCTTACCCCAGATAATTAATAAAATATTATATGGGCACAAGTAATGGGAACTTTAACAATGTAAATTTGAATATACAATTTTGTTTGAAAGTTTTATTTACTATGTACTTTTGCATTTTTTAATTTATTAATTTCGCTACCGGTTTCGACACAACTGTGTCATTCCCTAGCATTCTTAAAACTACCTTAAATTAAACAAGTACAGAAACAAATTAGTCACCATTAGGTGAGTGTAGTGGGAGTGGTGATTTAGAGGGGGGTGGGTGGTGGGAGGAGTCAAAGTTTCTAGGAAACAAAGGTGATTTACAGGGAGCTATTACTTTGTTTACTAAATTAATTTCAGATTTTTTTTTATAAATTTCTAAAGTTTCTAAGGCGCACAAGCCAAAATAAAAAGCTTCTAGATCGGAAAATATTTACATCAAAAGTATTTTCTGTGTATTTCGCGGAATCGCAAAAAGCACAAACTCAAGCGTGATGTAAAAGCAACCGGTTAAAATTATTTGAAATGATTCTATCATCGTTTCGAAATCAACTCAATTTCATCAAAAAGGGAATCCACCTTTGAAAAAAGCTCGGAAGCTTCGACTTGAAAAGAGTCAATGAAGCCACTCTGAACGAATTATTGAATTGACTGGAAACAGAAATGTATTGACGTTCCAACTGAAGAAAATAATTAGTCCAGGCTTTATATAAGTGTAGTATTTTGCACAACTCTTTGAATGAAACTTTGTTGGATAATTAATGTACATTATTAATTATTTTTTAGCTTGAATTGAGCTTTTCTTGGAAATTCATTACAGTGGTTATTAAACAGAAGTAACTTGAAAAGATAATTCTAGATAATTAGCTTAAAAAAATATTATTAATAAGAAAATTTTGGGGAATACAACGGAGCCTGTGGGAGAAGAGGCTGGGTCTTCAATCAGTGGAGGTCACTACAGTAGCACAGGAAAGGGGCACCTGTAGGGGCTTTGTTGGTGCGATGGGACGGGGGAAAAAGGTAAGATGAGCGGTCAGTGGCTGAGTTGGCATCGCGTTTGGGTCTCACCCAGGCGTCGTGAATTCAATTCCTCGGTTCGCTAAGTCCTCCATTACAACACAAGCAACATCTTCCGCTAACTGTGATGGTAGTAGGAGATTTTAAAATATTGTCAGGTTATTTGTAACCAGGGAATATTTGTCTTTCTTTATAAAAGAAAAAGATAAGATGAATAAAAATCGTGTGAATACTCGTGGGGATGAAATATTTTCAAAAATGATATAAATTTTTTTTTTATATGAATACCCCACAAGTGTCCCAACTGCTCCCAACCGTCTGGAGCCAGTGAGACTATGGCATCCCTAATTGGGGAATGTTATGAAGGTGAATGTATTGGGGAGGGGGTAGGAGAAGGGGAAGAGGATGGTGGGGAAATATCTGGCTATCAGATCTGGTCACCAAACACGGCTAAAAGCCATTTCTAGCAAAGTTTCAATTCTGAATGGTGGCCTTTCACCAGGGCGATTCTGAGAGTATCTTCCACTCTGGAAAGTGCGCAAATATAATATATAGTTAATAATAAACTTAATAAATATAATGAGTCTAGTTTTTGGACTGTTAGTTCGTGGTGGAATTCCATTGTATTAGAATTGAAATTAAAACACTTTTGTACTTTCTTCCACTTATTTATATACCGTAGCATAAGAATGTCAACTACCAGTCTGAAAATGTCCGTAGTATGATGAAACCGGTCCTGGTGAAAATAAATAAGTGGAAGAAAGTACAAAAGTGTTTTAATTTCAATTCTAATTAATAAATATACTTTAATTTAAATGAATTAACTGTGAAACTACACAAATTAATTAAATAAAATTAACTTGCCCATGCCGGGATTTGCACCCGCGACCTTCGGATTCGGATGGAGGCCGTCATTACAAATAACGAAAGAGATAAAAGAGCATATAATGTGATCTCATCAGGTTAACAAATTTTTACCTTAATCTGATATGCCCGGTGCACATGAGGCTAGTATAACAAGCCAGGAAAGCAAGATAGCTTGCCTGCGTCCTAACCTGACAAGATCCTATCTTACTAACTTGGCTTGGCACAAATTAGAGCGATTTACACGATGTTAGGAAATTTTAAGCCCGTATAATTGTAGTAACTACGGTAACCACACATCCGCGTTTGTCCGTAAAGAAAAAATAACACCTTACGCAGAAGAAACACAAGACTGAAACAGTTGCTTTAGAAAATGTGTCAAGTTGCATTGGACGAATTATTATAAGAATTTGCTAGAAAAACGTATTTGGACAAGACCGTAGATTAACGATTAAAGACGGAAGTAACGTGGAGCATCTGTATTGCTTTTAGAATAACTTTGCTGTGAAGGTTTAGGCAAGTACAAGAGTGTTCTACGAATCACGCCAGATATGTTTGATCTCCTGTTGAGTCTTGTGAGAACAACATTTTTTTGACATTTTTGCAAAGAAGCGTATCATCTACGTAAGAAAATAAAAACGAAAAAACATTCCAACAGCACGTTACTGAGACATGAGAAGTCCTCCTATTGGAAACTAAGCGTTCTCCATTGTCCCCTTTACTGCATAAGTCGGTAAATTATAGTTATAAATTATTAACCGAAAATTCATACTCGCTCCATGTGTGAACTCAAAGGATGAATGGCGCGTAAACAATCGAAATGCAGTGCATAGATTTACTGGATGCGTGTTTACCGAGAAGCTACTGAATTGTTGTCCCGCTTGTGGTATAACAGAAGTACATCGCACCGCTCCCGCTTCCCCTCCCCGAGGCGTAAGCTATCGCCCGTTAAAATGTATGGAGCAGTTCCCTTGCATGAGGTTTATGTCGATTCCCTACCGGACCGTCAGAGATTGGCTCGAGAGATCCGAGCCTGCCGTAGGAGTGGCAGCTTTGCCACACCAAAGTACATATTGAAAGGTGGATTAAAATCCCAGCACTGGAAAGGATGGGAGAGGGAATGAGACAATCCAAACTACCCATAAACGGATATAACCCCAGACGAACCAGGAACTAATCAATATGGACAGAAACTTGCCGAGGGAATTGGTAGGATTAGTAACGGGACATTGCGACCTCAGAAGACGTATGCAGGTGTTGGGAGTGGAAAACACCAATAGATGCAGAAAATGCGAAGAGGACGAAGAAACTCCAATTCAACTAATTTATTTTATTTGGATAACCAACAGCTTACAATAATTATTTTATATGGTAAATATATTTAAAAAATGAACTAATAATAGGTTTTCACTTAAGTATTTGAATTATTCAATTAAAGAAGAAAAGTTACAAAGATAGCCAATGAGGTTAGGATGATGGGAGGGAGGGGAAGGGAAGGATCTAGTCTGTGTAGAGTAATATGTATTGTGTGAATGTTATTTATTGATTTTTGGTTTGAAATTATAAGGAGCTGAGTTGAATAAGTCGAACTCACTGTATGAAATATTAAAAATGTGTGATGCGCGGTGAATAAAGTGTTTTGTTTTGAGTTGGTGTTGCATTGAGGTAAATTTAGTGTGTGGTTTTGTCAGGTTTGTCTGTTATGCACTCGTTAATTGAATTGGTGCAAGTAATTCAGGGTAATCTGTGGTGCCAATGTCCCGCCTTGATGGAAAGAAGGCTCAGCTACCTGGGAGGACATATTGTGGAACCAAGAGACAGCCGAATATCCAATGAAAACCCTGGTGAAGTTCATCAAAGGGACCGGGCTACTGTCAAAGGAATCAGGAAAAATGGGAAATTTATATGTTTATTTAAAAAAAAATAATAACATCATGAAATCAGGTTAAGGATAGAGTTATATCATTGAGGAGTGACTAAAGTTAACTCAATTTTCCATTGATGAGGTATTTTCAATAATCTAACGTATACATTTAGAGTATGTAAGTATGATTGTTTGTACGTTTCATTATTACGCATTGTCTAGGCACTCTAAAGGGTTACGGGGTCAAATGAAACACAATATAATGTAGTTTTTTAACAGTAACAATGTGGTACTTCAAATTAACCTCAGATGTTACCGAAGGCCGCAAAATATCAATATTGAATTTTTAAAATCGGGAATGAAAAGTACTGGGAACAAAAATGGAACACCATTCAAAATCAGTTGGAAAAAGTTCAAATTTTGAGCTAAGTGCTACTAGTTGAAATATTGTCACCGATGCTCTTTTGTTTTGTCCTATGAAATAAGTACCAAACAATATGTTCACAGTTTAATTATATTTATAAATAAATTTTGAACAACTTATGAATACTTTGAGCGAGTTTGTGTATTGTGGAAGTATGTTTACGAGATATGTAAAGGCTGATAAGTATATTAAATTAATGATAGGATGAAGGGGGTAGAGGTAGAGGGAAGTGTTGTGGTGGTGATAGGAGTGGGAGGGTAGGGGTAGGTGTAGGGGTAAGGGAAAGGGTGGGCATAGAGGTATTACTTCCACCTTAATATTACATCTAGTTTACTAGACTTCACAACCTCGAATATTACTCTAGCTGTAATTATTTCTTGAGCTGATTATTGATTTCAATTACGTATCTGAGGTCTAGGACTCAAAAGGTGTTATTTAAATTCTTCAAATATGTATAGATTTTTTTCACGTTTTCTATTATCATCAACCTCGATCTAAGAGACTGTTTCTGTGACATCTGTGGATTTATGAGATATATGTTTGGTGTCGTGTTACATAATCATATATGTATAACATGTCATTATAAATCTGAGATATTGCATTAATCCGTCATCAACACACGGCAGTCATCTTGCATCGGTTGCATCAAACGTCTCATAGATGACGCCACATGCTCCGACCACCAATTTCAAATTCGGAATACCATCCATCATTAATTAATAATTACATGGCATCAGTTATTATTGTACCTAACTAACCAAAAAAACAGTTAACAATTTGTGTCGGCCGGCTCAACACGGACATGCGCCTAGTCCCGTGGTTGAAAAACTCAAAAAAAAACTGCAAAAAAAACGTTTTTTTATATGAATACCGCACAAGAGTCCCAACTGCTCCCAACCGTCTGGAGCCAGTGATACTATGGCATCCCTAATTGGGGAATGTTATGAGGGTGAATGTATTGGGGAGGGCGTAGGAGAAGGGGAAGAGGATGGTGGGGAAATACCTGGCTATTCAGACCTGGTCACCAAACACGGCTAAAAGCCATTTCAAGAAAGGTTTCAATTCTGAACGGTGGTCTTTCACAAGGGCGATACTGAGAGTATATTCCACTCTGGAACGTGCGCAAATATAATATATATTATTTTTAAATGAATTAATTGTGAAACAGCACAAATTCATTAAATAAAATTTATTCGCGTACGCCGGGATATCAACCCGCGACCTTTGGATTCGTAGTCGAGAGCCTTACCCCTCGACCGTGGAGGCCGTCGTGTTACCTTGAATTAAAATTTTAATTTTTATGATATCATTTTCATACAATGGGAATTTGTACCCGATAAGCCACTGCAAGTGGCTTGTCAGCAGGAGTTTAGGTCAACAATATTATATAATACAATAATAAATAATAATAATCATACAAATAGAAGCGCAATAATAAAACAATATGGATATACGCATGCTGTGATCAATGTACAGAAGTTGAAAAAAATATTTAAAAATACGAAAACACTGGAACAGTTTTGTTACATTTATTACAGACACCAATTATATAGCATTTAAATAAAATAATACATTTCGACACTCTAAATAATAAAAACTTATTATCTCTTATATTTCGTCATCCGTATTTTGGGTCTGTAAAAAATATTGGTCCATGAGTACGATGTGCTACGTGATATTTAATTTCGCAGATCGCGAAACTTGAAAACTCTAACGACGTAATCACTAATAGCGGGACACAAACGCGTAATGAATTATACTCCAGCGGCCACAATAAACGCAGATCGCCATGCGCAATTATACATTCGTTCGTAATCTCCAAGTCCCATCGCGGGGATTAAAATCTCACCTGTAAAAACCAACGGTGACGGGTCAAAATCACCGCTGAATTTAAAAAAAATTGTATTTAGTTCTATTACTTTTTTAAAGAAAGACAAATATTCCCGGGTTACGAAAAACCTGAAATTATTTCGACGGCTTCAAGGAAGACAGTACTAACCCACAAAATAATTAATCGATTTACTTCCATATAAAAATTTAATGTAAATCAAAATTATGCAAGCGTTTTTAGTTTTTATTATTGTGACAGCTGTTTCGGCGTTCAAGTCCATTTTCAAACTGCGGTTAATCCAAATTGTGACGACTTATTTAAAATGGCTTATTTGACTTAATAATAACATTATTAAATTTGATTTACATTAAATTTTTATAAAAATTAATTGAAGTTCTACGAATTAAACACAAAAACAATTAATTGATTTACTTCCATTTTGGGAGTCATAAATTAGTGCTATTTTGAGTAAAATACTAAAGAAGTTAAATGCATTAAAATTCAAATAAATACAATCAAATAAAATAAATTTATCACTCACTAAACTTAAAAAAATAAAATAAAAGAAATCAAATTCAATATGTTTTTATTACATTTTCTATGTTTTCAGTTTTTTTTTATCATTGCAAAGCTGTTTTGGCATTCTAATCCAATTTAAAACACGTTTTCAAACTGTTTCGCACGCCGCAACAGCTGTCATAATAATACAAAAAAAACTTGCATAAGTTAATTAATAGATTTTATTAATTTAAATATTTAAAAAAATAAATAGAATTGAAAACAATACCAATTAATAATATTTTAAATATTAATCTGGCTCTCTTGCAAAATTATATAAAGGGAGTTACTGTCTTCTTCCAAGGAGCAGTCGATTTGAAACATTTCTACTACCATCATTAAAAGCGGAAGATGTTGCTTGTGCAATGACAAAGGTCTTATTTAGTCAATGCATTAAACCCATAAGCAATGCGACGCCTGGATGGGAACCCGTGGCATTTGTCAACTCAGTAACTAACCGGTTATATTTGATCCTATAAAAACTCAATGTTTCATAAGGGTTATCATACTGTACCTGTCTCACTAAGAGAACCTTTGTTGAGAACAGGCAAAGTTTACCGTTTTGAATTTACAGTTTATAAAGTTTACATAGTTTAAAATGTTTACAAAGCTTACAAAGTTTAGAAAATGTATGTAGTTTACAAAGTTTACAGGTTAAAATTTACAGAATGATGTTAGGGTAAAAAGTTTAAAGAATCAATTAAACATTGTACCATACTTACAGGGATGATTAAAAAAAATCATTGAATTTTAATCTATCTTGGCTAGTGATCCAAATTTTGGTGTCCAGTTTATATTTATCATAATTTGTGTTCAGTCTAACGGCAGTGGAAGAATATTGTTTAGCTTTAGCTTAGAAAAGACTGAAATATTTTTTTATCGGTTTTTTTGTGTAGGGTTATGGAAGAAGTTAGATAATATCGGTTACCACCATTGGTAACGGATAATATGGTTGGTGATTGAGAAAAAACTTGATATCCCATTTTTTTGCGTGAGTAGAAAAATACGGTAACTGATGAATTTATTTTCAGTTGGTATTCTGATATCTGTTGTACACGATCATAACGGTTATTTTGCGGTCAAATATAACAGAAGACCTTAACAAATTATTAACATGCCATTTTGCACTTATCACGTTTTTCCGAAACAAAACGGAAATTAATTAGATTTTCAGAATAAGCAAACACATTGTGGATTGACATGATGTATTAAATAACAAGAAACTTTGTTTTTTAATCCACTTTTATTTTTTATTTGTCGTCTAGTTTCGATTCTGCCGAATCGTCTTAATCGTCGAGGACATAGAACATACAGTATTTCTACATACAGTGGTTCTATGTCTTCTAGACAATTCTGCCGAATCGTCTTAATCGTCGAGCACATAGAACATACAGTATTTCTACATACAGTAGTTCTATGTCTTGTAGACGATTCTGCCGAATCGTCTTAATCGTCGAGGACATACAACATACAGTATTTCTACATACAGTGGTTCTATGTCTTCTAGACAATTCTGCCGAATCGTCTTAATCGTCGAGCACATAGAACATACAGTATTTCTACATACAGTAGTTCTATGTCTTGTAGACGATTCTGCCGAATCGTCTTAATCGTCGAGGACATAGAACATACAGTATTTCTACATACAGTGGTTCTATGTCTTCTAGACAATTCTGCCGAATCGTCTTAATCGTCGAGCACATAGAACATACAGTATTTCTACATACAGTAGTTCTATGTCTTGTAGACGATTCTGCCGAATCGTCTTAATCGTCGAGGACATAAAACATACAGTATTTCTACATACAGTGGTTCTATGTCTTCTAGACAATTCTGCCGAATCGTCTTAATCGTCGAGCACATAGAACATACAGTATTTCTACATACAGTAGTTCTATGTCTTGTAGACGATTCTGCCGAATCATCTTAATCGTCGAGGACATAGAACATACAGTATTTCTACATACAGTGGTTCTATGTCTTCTAGACAATTCTGCCGAATCGTCTTAATCGTCGAGCACATAGAACATACAGTATTTCTACATACAGTAGTTCTATGTCTTGTAGACGATTCTGCCGAATCGTCTTAATCGTCGAGGACATAGAACATACAATATTTCTACATACAGTAGTTCTATGTCTTGAAGACGATTCGGCAGAATCGTCTTAATCGTCGAGGACATAGAACATACAGTATTTCTACATACAGTAGTTCTATGTCTTGTAGACAATTCGGCAGAATCATCTTAATCTTCGAGGACATAGAACATACAGTATTTCTACATACAGTAGTTTTATGTCTTGTAGACGATTCGGCAGAATCGAAACTAGTCGACAAATAAAAAATAAAAGTGGATTAAAAAACCAAGTGTCTTGTTATTTAATAGGAAATTAATTAATTAATTAATTAATTAATTAATTAATTAATTAATTTTGTTCAATAGCCCTGAAGAGATAAACAGCTAGAAGTGTGTTGGAGCGTGTCTGTGTACTTGAAGTAAGGCCATTTTTTCCCTACTTGTAGCGTAAACGTACATATAATATTATGTATATTTTCGTTAGAAATTATTATTAATTATATTCATAGTGAATTAAATATAATTCATAATAATAATTATTTTTTAAACAGCTTTCTCTTGAATTTATTTTCATATTAATATTAATAATAAAAATAATTTCGTTTTTAATTAATGTAAATTTGTTATTCAATGTTTTATAATCATTATTTATTAACATTTTAACCTACTTTAATCAATTTTTGTTTATGTTTATAATTTGTCTATTCTTACATTATTGTGTTCTATGTTTATCATTTGTCTATTCTTGACATTATTATTTTTTAGTATTCTATATATTCCTGATGAGGAACGTATCGCCTATTAAACATGTTGATATGTAGATATTAATAAGGTGGTGAATACAAAGCAATTTTTAATTTATGTATGTACATATAATCAGTCATAATTGTCTAGAGTCTTAGAGTCGAAAGGTCTAACATAAATTGGCGACATCACTTTCCTTCAAGTCCTATTACAGATCACACTTCTAGGAATTATCTGCTCGGTAACTATTAATAGTACCCTCTAATTACGCTTTAACCATAGATAATAACGTTATTACGTACCATATCATAAACACACATTTAACGATCACGGCCATTTGGAATATTAGCGAATTATTTATGCATATTTTGCTTTGTTTATGCAATTACATAATTGCAATTATCTTCTGCGTCAATAACATTTTGTTACGATTAAATAACTGTAGAAAAGTAAATAGCAGAAGAAAAGACAGCACTACAAATAAATAAAGAAAGGAAGTAATATTGGATGAAATGAATTGAATAAGCAATAAAAATAGGAGTGATAGCAAGAATAGAAGAAATTTATAAAGTGCATTACATTTCTAAAAATGTTTTTAATAAATGATATATAAATAATATACAAAATTGGACCCAATATGGTACCATGAGGAACGCCCGTCATAAACTTCTGTTTTTTTTTTTTAACTTAAAATCTTCAATAGTTTCAATTACATTCATCAATGTTTAAGTAATTTTCAAAGTATTTTAGAATTTTTTCTCTAATTCTCATAATTTTTAATATTTTAAGTAATTTACAATGGTCAATAGTATCAAAAACCTTTGAATCATCTATAAATAATAATGTATGTTTTTTACAATTTAACTCACTATTTATTAAGCTGGCAATCTTTTGAAGCAGCAATCTAGTGTTCTTTTTTTTTTTGGAAACCGTATTAATTGGTATCAATAATAATTTTTTTTTCTAAATATTTAACTAATTTTAACGGATTGTAATTTTCAAGAATTTTGACGAACTATTGTAAAATACTAATTGTATGATTAGCCTTGTAATTTGTTATTATGTAAATAGAAAAAGGAATGTGTTGAAATTAAATAAAATAAAATAAATAAAAGTAAGAATGAAAGTAAGAATGAAAGTACGAATGAAAGTAAAAACGAAATTAAGAAAGAAATTAATGAATCTTCGAAAATGACCTTCAAATTTGGGAGTAATCGTAATCCTTGCATCGGGGGTGATAAGCTTGGAAGTATCGCCTTACGTCGACCGTCTACATCAATTAATGAAAAGAACAGTTTAATATTCAGATTTTAAATATTATCATGTTTCTGGGGTTGAACATAATAAGTAAATGAAGGAATCTGCCCAAATCCAAAACTAAAATAAGACCAGTGTTAATGTACGAAGGTTGTGAGGAATGGGGAATAACTGAAAATGGATAATAAAATCAGAAAATGGATCACTCGAAAAATCTAATTAAGGATTAGAACATCGAGTCCCAAATTCTGCGATGGGTTGGGTAAGTAAAAAGAATGATAGATGACAGATGACAGACACCAACAATTATGACTGTGTGGATGCCCCAGTAAAAGCAACCGAGAATCAGACCAAGGAGGAGGTGGATAGACTGCGTGGATGAGGGCTAGAGCATCTAATTACGCTGTCTGATGGGAAAAATATTTTTTGTCCTGGTTGTATTATATGGATTCATTTGTTCTTTCACAACGTATTTACGATTTTTCTATTACTTCAACCTTTGGTTGATACATGAAAAACAGCAGATGCAATCGCCATAGGAGCTATTTCCGATACGCCAAAACGGTTATATGTTTTTGACAATGTTGGAGAACTGAAAATTTACGTTTTTTTATACACTAGAGGTTTTGAAGACAAACATTGTTGCAAAAGATCACCAGTTTCATTATCTCAAGAGTCACTGGATGTAATAGGGCTTTCTGAAGTAAGTTCAGGAATACTTTTCTGGCTTTCTCTGTTTGTGATTGAACTATGATATGGGGCTAGCCCCAACCTAGGGCTATGTTATAGTACAGAGACAGGTTAACTCACCTCGAAGCCAGACGCTAGGGCTGATCTCAGGGTTCCGCCAGGTTAGCTCAGTTGGTAAGGGCATCACAGCTCTTGTCTCAAAGTCACAGATCGGCGCAGTCTCAAATCAGACTCAATGGAAAAGGTACTTAACTACCAATGAAAAGATGCGTGCTTTCTAGACAGGGTTTATTTTACAGGGAAAACATTTAAATGTAATTCATACGGGGTTCAAAACAAGGGCAGTACCTAACCTAATCTGAGTCTCGATAATTTCTCTCTCTGGTGAATCTCAAATCGGGCATGTTATTCAAAGGGAACAGTTACTACAGCACAGAGAGGAGGGTTGAACATACTGCTTACATGAGTTGGTCAGCGACTGGTATCACGTTCCTTCAGCGTACAAAGTGTGATGTAGAGGGGCTCTGGATCTCACACGTTCAACATCGGGCAGGACACAGCGAGTAATTCGTAGAATAGATGTAATATAAGAATAGGAAGTAATATTTGTACAACGCCCTTGGGGTGATTTTTCACAAAAAACGGCGCTATAAAAATCATTAGATTATTATTATTATTATTATATATATTTTTTTCAAAATATGTCTAAGGAATAAAGTTCTTAAGTAGGCACCTACTTGTGTTTTCCATTTTGAAAATATTCTTCCCAAACAAACCTTCTTTTGAATATGTAATATATGGCGAACCACAGTGGTACTCGTATGTCTATGGGCTAACCTCAATACAACGTGGCGGAATCAATGTTTTTCATACTAATTTTAAAACGTTATAGCAACAGTTTTACATATTGGATTTCATTTAAACTACTCTTTAAACTTTTCCGTCACTAATAAAAACAAACTGTGCTATTTTCAGCGAAACCGATCGAGTAATTTTCGAGAAAGTCGAGGACAGACAGAAAGACAGACAACCATTCATTTTTTATATATAGAGATTAACGCATTCATGAAAGTTCTTTCATAACCGACATTATCCTATTTTAGTCGATGTTGCAGATTTCTGCATTTATTTTCACGTTCGATGATTTTGGTGGTTTTGACGTTAACACATCGTTTGAGGAGCAAACGAATGGAAAACGATGCTTATTTTAAACTCGAAACGTCGAATAAACATCGACCAATTCATGCAGAAACATTATTAATTAATTTTGTTATGATTAACGAACTTTCGCTTATCAATTTCCAAAAAAAACTGCACAGTTCAGTTTTCAACAGGGATATTAAAAAAATAGAATTGTTGCACAAGATTTCCAACTTCCTGGAACCAGTTCTACTATGGGTAAGAAGTGGAAAGAACGTTAATTATACACTTGACTGCTCTGACCCGGTCACTAAATAAAGCTTAAGTATTTATCAGCACGACGACATTAAAACATCGGGAGATATTCATGCCACTGCGGGCGATCGAGAGATGTAGGGGAATATCGGGAGATATTGTTACCATTGCGGGAGATCGGAAGATGGAGAGGAATATCGGGAGATACGGATACACCCTGTGTGCCTACATCTAATAATAAATATTACTTGAAAAATGTATTGAACGCATATACTCTAAAGTGAACATCAATGAGAGTCAGTTGTTTTCAACGATGCTATTCAACTGAATGAATAACTTCATTCGTGCTTTCCTAAATAGCTCAAAATACCCAAAATGTTACGTACAATGTGCCTAATTTTGCTACATATTTGGTGTGGTGTTTAACCAACGTGGGATATCCCTTTGTTGTACCGATTCACCGAAATCAATTCAGCTTTTAGATATAAATTTCACGTAGGTATATCTTTCGGTATCGTACTTGAAAAGCACGGGCTAGTAAAATAGGGGTATTCAATTCCACGTTTACTGGTATTGGTATAATGCAGCGGTAAATGGCCGAAGGCCTAAATTTATATCTAATTTTAAACATCGTTAATAAATTAATTGAAAATTACTTCACCACTTTTTTAATATATACATATCGAAATGTTTCGAATGCGATGCTTTTCTCAACAGGAAAATACAGAATACTAAAAAAAAATATTGTCAAGTATAGACAAATGATAAACATAGAACACAATCATTTAAGAATAGACAAATAATAAACACAAAACACAATAATGTAAGCATAGACAATATATAATTTCTATACTTGAAATTATTCTTTTTTAGCATTCTGTATATTCCTGTTGAGGAATGCATCGCTTTTGAAATATGTTGATGTGTATATATTAATAAAGTGGTGATTACAAAGTAATTTTCAATTAATTTATTAATGATGACTCTAGAAAAGTGAAAACAAATCTTTTGAAGAAATTATAAAAACCGTTATTTACGTGGGCACTAAAATAACCCATGTGTACTTATCTACTATCAAAACCTTGTAATATTTCTTGCGTATGTATTGCCTACTTGTTATATAATGATCTTGGCAATAAAATGTAGTCATTTAATAAAGTGGAACAAAACTTTTTCATACTATGGTACCACCGAGCTACTCAACTTAAGCTACTTTAAAAAAAAATCGCATTCGTATTTGACAGTTCGTTTTAAGGAAACAATCCAAAACAATATAACGCGATTATATTTACATTTTTTAATTTATGATTTTGATTTTTATTTTATTTTTGATTTTACATCTAATAAATGGGTATTATGATACATACCTTTCAGAAATACAAAAAATCGCCTTTCCATATATCGATCTTGCAAAGCGTTAAATAATAATAAAGTTTTGATATTAAATTATCTTAGAATAATATTCATATTATGTTATGATGCAGAATCCTCTCCTTTCGTAAAGTATCCGTATTTTCTGAATATCGTTTGGTTAAAATAAAAATAAAAATGTATTTCGACCATTCTACTCTTTTAAACTGACTCTAATTATTCTATGTGCCACCTTGGAATCGTCATTTAAAACCATTTAAATGATGTTAGCACCATACATTTTTGTCTACTTTTAAATATAGGTCTGTGTAATGTTTTCGGTTTTTACCTACTTTCCCAATCATATATTACCACCTATAATTTCATCTTCCTAAACTTAGACAAGTAAAAAAACAAAAAAAACTAAAACCAAAAATTATATAGGTCTTTCAAATCAGTACAAATTTTTGCACAAATTTGGAAATTTTGCACAAAAGGGATTTTTGTGCAAAAAGGCATTCAAAGGTTAATTTTTCGGTATCGTTCCCCCTTCGCAAGGGAACAATAGGTTGTGTCTCCCTCCACTTCAGCTCTCTTCGCAGATCGGGATCAGGTGCCCCCTACAGTTCGCCTGTATGCGATTACGTCTGGTACAAAGTTATTATAAATTCATTACTTCCCAATTATCCTCTCCCAGTCTGCTTCCCATCTCCACTACCTTCTAACTCACAATACACCCAGATATAAGATGCTATAGTACCACTGCCTCCGGACTACTGGAACTCTTGTGCGGTGATCACATTAAAAAGGGAGGTATGCCAATCAATTAGTTTATTTCTGATATCATTTTTTTGGCATTGAGTGTACAGCAAGACAATCAACGTCAATGTGAGATGTGGTTTGATAATCCTTCGCAAGGCTTCTGTCACTTTTCATACAAAATTTTCAATCGAGCATACAAACTCGGTTTACTGTATAAAATATTAAATTTGATATCAGGAAAAATATTATAGGTAAGCTACTCAGTCATTTAGCGATCGAACATAATATGCTAACTGACGGATTCCGTATGTTGTAAAATATTTTCATGTATTTTGCAACCCTCGTCAGAAGGACGCATCGCTATGGCAGAGCTAATGCTTTGTATTTAGCGTTTTGTATTCTGCAATCGAGTCGTGTTGATGTCTTTTGTATGGGAAACGTATAAGGGATGGTATGCCATATTTCACAGAAGCCTTTTAGTGCGTAGTGCTGAAGTGTTATGGCGTTTTGCATGTAACAGTATTAAAGTTTATAATAGGGGGGATAAATTGTTTAAAAAATGATGGCATGATTAAGCCATCACGCTAGAATTTTTAAAATTATTTTTTCCTTGTTTTCCAACTGGCTGGAGCCATCTCATGTCATCCCCAATTTATTATTTATTTATCATATTCTATTGTATATGCCCGTATGGGCGTTTTACATATTTCGTTATATAAATTTAAATTACAATAGTGACACAGGTGCAAAACACATCACATAGGTAAAAAACGACAGTTTTCACTAAATACAACAACTAAATATTTAATTTGCCTCACGAACAAATTCAGTAATAACATCGTGAAAGTACCATTTTAAATAGTTAACAACAGAGGCACATTCACTTCAGACATTCTCTGATACTGTTATAAATAGAATTTGACTGGAGGTGGGTATGTGGGAGAAGGAGAAGAAAAGGAGGAAGGTTGGGACAGAGCGGTTACGGGAGACAATTCCTTCGTATAGACTTACCCTGGCGGTGGTGTCTTGGCAGGGAGCTCGGCTCTGGACATTCGACTAGCTCAGTTTCGGCAGGCCAAGAATCTCTTCTGCAGGGTCGTAGGCCGACAGGCAGTCTTATAATTGGGGTCGGGGACTCTAATACTACGCCAAATGATTCTACTAAATGCTTTCAGACTCAGAGTTTATTTAGGGGAAGGTACATACATGGTAAGTTATGCTACAATAATCGACAGCTAACCTAACCTCGATTGGAAGTTACGGGAGATTGTTCTCTCTGATATTCTCTAAACGGGTATGATAACGGAGACTCGAATAAGTTACAACACATAAGAGGAAATAAAAGGTCAGCTTACAGTCATGGTCGTGGCGGTAAAAAGGGTCCAGGTGGAAGTCTCGGGTTTGGACATCAGTACACTGAAGTTAAGTTACAGTTATGGGCGAGTCACCATGTTTCGGTGCTCTGTAGTTATAAACAATAGCGTCTCACACAGTGGGCGTTAATCCAGCATGCATGATAATATGGCGTTACAATTTGCGGCTACCAAAAAGGCCTTTTAGCGCGCTCTGTTTTAGAGACGCAGTTGACTGGATCGTAGGCGGCGGGCAAGAGGGAAGTGCCGAGCGTGGGCCACGCAAGCTGCCGTTGTGGCAAACGTTGCGCTGGCGTCGTTTTACCTTTATTGTTCATAAGTAGCTAGAGTCCTCCTAGGATCTTTCTGTCGTTACGTAACAATTCTTATACTCTAGACACATATCATTTTAATAATTTTTGAGGATGTATGCAATAATCGTCTTTTTGTATTTGTATTCTGTGCAGTTGGACATTTCTACAATGTCTGAAGAAGTTCTATTACCTTCTACGTGAAGTCTAGGTAAAAGTGAATTTTTAAATGACTCAGTCCTGACATTATTATACCCATAAAACTGCCTTTAAAAGAAATTTTCATAAGTTTTGACGTACTCAATTGTACTACACGTAAATGCCAAAAAAGTACAATTGAAACGAATTAAAAAAATACGGAAACCCCCACCACACTACGTATTTATGACACTAGATCGAATCAAAATGACATAAAAAAATCCATTTTATTAAAACACTTTCGGACAAATCCAGAGTGCCATCAAGTCCTTAATTAATTAATCACCGCTTTGACAGCATTGTTCGATTTGTTAACGTTTTTTTGGGCTAGGAAATAGTAGTTTTTTTTTAATATTTATTTTTTAGGTTTACCATGTATGTCGTTGCTAAAATATCAACGTTAGTTATAATTTCTCTTTAAAAAAAAATCTTCCAGTTTATGGACCTCTGGCGTCAAGTTTTGGATAAAGGTATCCCTTAAATTTTTTTAAAAATCAACGTAGCAGGTTTAAAAAGAATTTTCAAATCGTTAGCCCGTTTCATATGTAGGCAAGCTTTGGTTCTCTTTTTAAACCAAGGAAGCCTTTCTTTTAAATATCTGAAGGGAGTAATAAAAAAATCTATCTCAAAGTTGACAGTTTAAAAATGGTACGTTAAACTACACCAAAAATGCTTTTGTTTTTTTGTCGTTGTTATTAAATATATTAATTATTAGCTGATGTGTATCCGGCCTTGCTCGGATTTTTTTTGGAATAAAGTTATGAAGTTGTGAAATTTTGCTTGTCATTAGGGTGCCATAATTGATTTGACGGCGAAAGTAACTATCTCCAAATAAAGAAACATTCATTTGAATATTTTATTTCATTCCAAACGTTTATTTTTTCAAAATATATCTAAATCATAAAGTTCTTAAGTAGGTACCTACTCGTGTTTTCCATTTTGAAAATATTCTACCCAAAAAACCATCCTCTTTTGATTATGCAATCTGTGACTGACAAGAGTGTTATATCTATGGGTTAACCTAAATAAAACATGGCGGGTTCAAAGTTTTTCATACTAATTTTAAAACGTTATAGCAACAGTTTTATATATTGGAATTCATTCAAACTACTTTCTAAACCTTCCCGGCTCTAATAAAAACAAACTGTGCTATTTTCAGCGAAACCGGTAATTTTCGAGAACATCTAGTTAGAAGAATTAAATTGGATAACAGTGAAAAAAATGCGTATTATCAAAATATTTTTATAACAATATTCTTTGCAACATGAACATTCACAGACATAATACAAGAACATGTAAGGTAATTAGACTACCGAAAAAGAACAAAGACATTATCCAAAACAGTTTATTTTATAAATGGATATAATGTGATAATGCTCTGCCGGTCCTAATCAAAATTAAACCAATAAATCATTTTAAAATTATTGTAAAAATTACATTAAGTTAAGAATGAAGAAAATCCATTAGTTTTTATATTATCATTAACCATATGTAAAGTATCCAATTGCGTATAAAGTTACAATAATTAGTTACGTATGTAAGTAATACTTAGTTATTTTTTAAACTTATATGTACCAATAACTAAAATAAAAATAAACAAAATCAAATACAAATGTGGAGCAATAATGGAAACGTAAATTGTAATTGTGGTTTTTCCGGAAATTTTTTCATATATTTTTCGCAAAAACGTTAATAACAAAGCATTAAAAAAACATATTTGTGTACACTATTTTCGTGTATAAATACGACGATATTCAAATTAGTATTAGCGGCGCTAATTTGCATTGTCGAATTGCGTTATTTGCGAAACGCCAAGTCAACCGCAGAATTAGGGACACTTTTGCATATTCATAAGCTCAAAGCTTCCATAACTCCGGATTACCGCTGAACGGAGCAGTTTTTATTTTACAATAAGGCAATTTATGCAACAAAAAAAATACATACCTTCAATCCTAATCTATTTTGTAGTTATTTTAGAACACAATGTCTTCTTATATTCATGAGCCTTCTGGCATTCAGTTTTGGAAAAAGGCCTCTATAATTTTTTTACAGATTTTCCGAATCTTTTCGGTTCTTATCCATCCGAAGGTTACAGTTTTTATTTGTTTTTTTTTTTTAAATAAAACTTACAAGAAAGTTGCTGTCCCACGAGTTATCAACCAAACTTATTATGTTTTGCATTGGCACATAATATGTGGTTTTAAACAATTTAAAAACTTTACGACCTGACCGGTTTCAGTCTATCACAGCCATCTTCAGTCAAACAAGTTTTAAAACAGTTTTTATAAATTATTTAAATTAATTTGTGTTATTTAGAGTGGTACATACTCTTTTTTTGTCTCACGGGAGATCTATATCATCTTTATGGATGCTGTTTTTTTATTTTTGATATCCATTTAATATTACTATCTTTTATAATTTTGAAATATTTTATTTTTGATTTATTACATAAATCAATACACTTTGAATCGCAACTTGCATGTCCCAGTGGTAAAATTCTGTTATGAACTTTAATAGCAATGCCGATATTTATGGTATTTTCCGTCAAGCTAAAAGGCATATAATAAACTTTGTCGGTATTTAGTATTAATAAATTTATATAAAATCAGATATTCAGAAAATTAATTGCTTTATTATATTATTTGTGTATTTGGGAAGTAAGTCTATAGTCATGGTGTTAGAAAGAGAGAGTATGAAAACAGTGTGCAATATAGTTGTGAATAATGAATACTTGGAGAAGGGGGATGAGTTTGTGTATTTGGGAAGTATGTTAACGAGAGATGGAAAGACTGATAGGGATATTGAAAGAAGGGAGAATGCAGGAAACTCCATTAACGGGGAGAGGCACGGAGAGTTATTATTTATTAATTCAAAATAATGACAATATTATTGTGCATTACGATAAATATGATGTTTTTAAAGAGAAATATATTTTTTCCGTTTTTTTTTTAATTTGCATGGGCTTACCATTTATCAAAATATAATCAAAAATATTACACATTTCTGACCGTTCTACGCATGTGTTACAAAAATATTTAAAAAGTTGAATATCCTTGAAAAATGCTGTGAAGGTTTTTCTGTAACTTGTCGATTTGATAAATTTAAAAAAAGAAAAATGTGTAGTTTAATTTTTTCATGAACATTACGTAACTTTAATGTTTTTTTTTTGGAATGCGGTTTACAAATCTTTGGTTATGTTTATTTACAAATACACAACGATAAAGAATTAAAAATACTTTTTTCCACTTTAAAAATCATACCCGTATTTAAAATATTTTGTAAAACTTACAATGGGACGGTCAGAAAAAGTAATATTTCTGGTTATATTTTTTATGCTTATCCTATGTAAATTTATAAAATATTTAATAAATATTTTTCTATTAAAAAACATTATGTTTATCGTATTGCGTAATAATACTATAATTATTTAAAAATAATAAATAATAACTCTCCGACGTCCCTCTCGCCCTTAACGGAGGACTGAATGCGGTTGGCGCAAATAAAAAGTTGTCCAAAGCAGCGAAGCTAGCAGTTCACAACGGAGTGCTGATACCAACTCTGATGTATGGCAGTGAACTTTGGAACTGGCAGAGGAAGAATGAAAGTAGGTCGAATGATGTAGAATCGAGATCTCTGAGACGAATGTGTGGTAAAACCATGTATGTTCGTGTGAAAAATGTTGAGATTCATAAATAATGCAAGGCTGATGTAAGCATAAAGAGTAAAATTAAGAAAGGGATGCTTAGATGGTTCGGGCATGTAGAGCGAATAAACGAAGAAAGGAGTGTAAGGAGAATATATGATGAAAATGTGAATCGAAGAACAAGCATGGCACGATCAAGTGAATCAAATACTCGAGTCGGGCCATGTTAGAAGTAGGAATAACAGAAGATAATGTATTAGATGTTGTATGAATGTGAATGAAGCAAGAAGTGTATGCTAAGATCGAGTTGTTTGGCGGTTCGTCCGCTCTACCTACCCCTACTAGGTTGTTAAGTAGTTAGATATTATCTTAATATTATATTTTTGTGTATATGTTTGTGTATAGGGCATGTCCTTAGCAGTTGAAAATCGTATAAAATTTTTTATACTTAAAAATTAATGAATAAAGAATATTAAAAAAAAAATGGTTTTCGTCGTGTTTGGTGACCAGATCTGAATAGCTAGGTATTTTCTGACTTTCCTCTTCTCCATCTCCTTCCCCTTACCGCTACCTTCAGCCTCACAAAATACCCAATTGGGGATGCAATCTAATGGGGGATGTTCTCTCACTGGCCCCAGATGGTTGGGGAAAGTTGGATCTCCTGTGCTCTACTCACATAAAAAAGATAAAGTATGCAATAGTATGGCACAGGGCAATTGGCACTCAATTACGTAAGCTCATAAAAAAAGGTTTTTGCATCATACTGTTACATCTCTCTGTATTCTTACTCAGAAATTTTAAAAATTAATAATTTAAAATTTTAATTTCCGATTTCAAATTTAAAATTTTAAATTTCTGATTTTTATTTCAATTAATCATTTAAAAAAATTAAGTTTCATTTGTTTATTTTATTTTTTAATTTTATTTAATGTATATACTTTAATAAAGATTTATTTTTTTATTTATTTTTAATAAAATTAATTACATTGGTAACTTGTACCAGCTAAGCCAGTGCAAGTAGCTTGTCAGCAGGAGTTAAGTTCAGCAATATTTTATAATACAACAATAAATAACAATCATAATACAAATGTAGAGCAATTATTACAATAAACAGACAGAAAAAAAACATCTCTTCTTTTTAGCTTAATAATTTATCATAATGTCGGAAGAGTTTTTTTTTTTACATCAATTAAATAACTTACGAGGAATATGTGTAAACCTCTAATTTATTCATCAAACTTAACTACTTAGTTCAATCAAATCCTAATGCCTTATTAGTCTGAAATGTTTAGAACCAAATGTTATAATCACAATGTGACGCTGGAAATCAGTGCTGTACTCGGATAACAGAACTATGTAACCACCACTCATATCTACCGGGCACGTGAGTGTTGCCTTCCTTCCTAATTACTGGGCCGTGTTCCTAAACCCGTATATACCATATATACTATTTACTTCAGGGCCGGATTAACCAACAGGCAGAGGAAGTAATTGCTTATGGGCTCGCTGCTTTTGGGAACCTCGCGAGAACGGATCCAAAAAAAATCATGAATCAAAAGGTATCTTGGTTTATAGAGAATAGTTTACTGGGCTGGTACATACTTTAGTTACTGATAACTAATACTCGAGATTACAAATAAGACGAATCATACTTATATTGTTCCCACTAGCTTAATCTCCATGTTTACGATTCGTTTATGGTCAATTTGAGAAACCACCGGTTCCAAGACATTTTAATAAAGGAAAGAATAAGTAATCAAATAAATGAAAAATAAACAAATGAAACATGGTCACATTTTATTTATTTATTTAATTATTTGCGCCCAAATTCGGCTTTACACGTTAAAGATTTTTTTAACCATTTTTTTTTCAGTACGGTCGCATTTTATTTCCACACACATACCACTATATGGTAAAATCGTACCGCTATGCCATACGTGAAATATCCTACGTCACATTATACTTTTTTTTTAAGCAATACAAACATTCCCGAGTTACGAATAACTTGACAATATTTGAAAATTTCCTACTACCATCCCAGTAATCGGAAGATGTTGCTTGTGTCGTGATGGAGGACTTAGCCAGTCGAGGAATTGAACTCGCGACGCCTGGGTGATACACAGACGCGATGACAACCCGGCCACTGACATTCCATATATTATTGATTTATTTATTTGATTATACCCACATTTGGGCTTTTACATGGATTTAAGAACATAATATAAAGATCTATTAAGAATTACAAGTACATAGAGATTCTAAACCATAACGTAATGAACAATCTTTTCCACACGTTTTTCATACAGTGCCATATAATAGAAAACCAAAACAATATTATAACACAAATCATTAATGCTATATTATCCAAGCTGCAATATTAAATATTGTAGGATCCATCAAAGTGCTGGTATAGATGACGCTTTACTGTATAAATGGAGTTAGTAAATACACCAACAACACCTCAAAACCTATTGCCAGATCATACATGATCATTAATGATTCTATAAAATACATCTAGGTCTGATCAAATGAAGATGCTCCAAAGAACCAGAGTCATCGAGCTTTTCAACACCGCCAAACATGCGACGCGTGCCCAGAAATCTTACATTGTTAATGATATATTTTCTTAACGAAAACGCACGCTTTTCACGACCCGTTCTTGTGTTCGACAACTAGATTTAGGAATGATTTGTCGGTTTCTATTTTTCCCCTCTTACAACTCGAGCCTTTTCAAGGCTCAGGTGTAATCTTTCCTTTCCTCAAAAATAACCTCCACCTAGCATCTTCAAAACTGACATAATGACGGGAAATAATTTCACTCAGCGAGGGCCCGAGTTACGTGAAGTTAATATATATATTTTTTTTAAATTCCCCACCCCGCTTTTTTCCTGTGGTAATGCTTTGGGAGGTGGCCTCAAATTTTAGACTACCTGAAGAGTTGAATTCGGCACTGTACACAGATATAATATGCACTATCTGCAACTGTCTACAGCCGTATAGTTTTGCTTGTGCAGCTTGGCACTGTCTGGCAGAGTTATTAGAGTATGAGTTTATGTTTTATGCGATATAGGATGATTCATTACCACAATTAGGAAACTGTGCGTGTCTTCCGTTTGACGGAAATTAAGGAAATAGTAAAATACAGTTGAACTTTTTTAGAAAATTAAAAAAAGAATGTACCTTAAGTCATTGGGACTGTGGCTTTCCCAATGTGTCAATAAATACGGCAACAATTTAATTTTGAATAGTTGCTTTTTACAAGGGTAAAACTGGAAGTATCTATCGCTCTGGAACGTATGGCTCATACCCTTTTACGGAATTATAATTCATGACTTATTAACATATAAAAATTACATACATCCCAATGATTAAAGCCAATCCCAGAACAAAAGTATTTGTGAACATCGGAAATTATTTTCTAGAAACGATAAAAGCAATTCGTATTGTAGGGGTTAGGCTAAGATATAGTAACTATCAAGTGCGCAAAAAAAATGATTTAATTAATTTGTGTTGTTTCAGAAATAATTATTATTATATAATATATACTATATTTGTGCACGTTCCAGAGTTGAAAACACTATCAGTATAGCACTGGTAAAATACCACAATGTAAAAATAAAACGTTGCTTAAAATGGCTATCGCCGTGTTTGGTGACAAGATCTGAATAGCCAGGTTCTTCTCCACCTAGCTCTTTCCCGTGTTATTTCCCCCCCCCCCCACTACCTTCAGCCTCATAATATACCCCAAATGGAGATGCCATAGTCTCACTGGCTCCAGACGGTTGGGAGCAGTTGGAACTCTTGTGTGGTTCGGATTTTAAAAAATGGCATGAGTGAAACGACAGTAGGGAAATGGGCTAAATTAGCATAATTTGTAGAGCAAATAAGAGGAAGGTTTCGTGTTCGAGTCTCAATCGCAACTTTTTAAATTTTTTAATGTGTGTTTTTATAGTAAATATTGCTTGAATATTATTAATGTTCTTTGGATAATGAATATCGTAATCACTGAAGAGACTTGGACTTGAATGTCATTTATGTACAGAGTTCCTAAAACAATTTGTCTACTGACTTTAACGTAATTGCGAAAATGGAATGATTTAATGATATTTTACTTTATTTTTGTTGTTGTGTTGTGTTGAGATGGTGAAATGAAATTTATAACTATACTGTGATATTACTACAGGATTTCATTCCTCACGGACGACTAATTTTGAACATTTGAACTTAAAGGTGTCATTCTTGCTGTGTGTAGTGAGAGAATTTATTGTGGGATTTTCATATCCGCCTAGGCCAGCGTTTAATTTCCTCGATTATGTAATAATTAATTCCTTTATAATAGGAGTGTTTGTATCTTTGTGTATAGTGAAAACCCCGATCCTTTTGGGCGCATTCAACGAAAGTTGAATGACTTTGTTTTGCAGGGTTGTAATTTATTTATATGTGAGTCAGCTGCATGTCCCCAAATGGGTGCAGTATATGTAAATCCCGGTCTTAAAGTCGTCTTGTAGAGGAGTACTATATTGTTTGATGATAACGATTTCTAACTAATATGGAGTAGAGTGCAGCTGTCGACTTATTGGATTTTTTTAATGTTTTTCTGTGTTACTTTAAGAATCTAAAGAAGAGTCTAAACTATAAAAATATTTTATAGATTTTTTCATAATATCTTTTCCCCAAACGATATGATCTCTGGGGGCTATATAAGTCTTGTGATTCAAAAGATCTAGTGTAATTTGGAAACATCATTATTCTTTCAAATCAATATACATATATATATATCACACTTCTAGAGATTATCTGTCCAGTGAGAGTGAAATAAACCAAAACAGTAAAAAATAAATGACCCGGGAAATAAACCCCTGGCTCAAAAAGCTGTTTACCACTCTACCGCATATACTCGTATACCGTCAGACATCTAGCATTCGAACGACGAGACAAAGGAAATGATTTACACCAACGATGGATAATCAAAATATTGATCTCAAATAATGTGTTATTGAGAGAATTATTCTCGCATCTGCAAAGCATCGTAAATCAAAATAGCATATTGCCTCAATGCTGAATGACGGATCATCAGCTGGCGCTATGATGCGCTTGGCACTTGCTACTGGCCGCTCTTTGATGAACTTGGCTAGCAGTGATCAAGCAATATTCAGGAGGTAGCTGATTTACGAAATAGTAAAATCTAATTACAAATCGAATAGGTACATCCGAGACACTATCTAAAGATAACAAATAGATTCGGGTAGAATCTTGTAGTCATGATAAAAAGGTAACAGCTAAAAATATATGGGAATTGATTGAAGATGATATTAACAGTTCTTAGAAATCGATGTATGATATATTGGGGTAGTTGTAGCTTAGTGGATTAATAATAATAATATTGTTCATTTATTTGAAACACACATTATTTAACCAACCAATTGAGAAAGCTTTGACTGCCCAACTAGGAAAATATCCCGTTTTAGGACAGTCAAATAGACAAGTTTAGTTCATATTAAGTTTTTTTTTTTTTACATTTATACCTGAAGATGTGAGCATCGCTCACGAAACATGTAGTAATATTGTATATTAATAAAGTGATGTATACAAAGTTATTTTGTTTTAATTAAAAATCATATTAAGTGCCATTATACAAAAATAGAAGGCATGAAGCTAGTATTGACATAGTATGGTCATCTATAATATAATAAAATAAATATTATAATTAAATATAAAGAGGTTATGTATATGTGTTTGATAGATATTGGTGATGTTATATGCATTTTTTTGTTTAATGTAGAGTAATAATGAATTACATATGAAGGTTTTATTTAAAAGTGCACATATCTATTAATCAGCATGTATAGGATAGACGACTTCCTGCGTTCGACTCCTGGTTGCTGCCATCTTTTTCTTTTCTGTGTTCCTTCAGGTTACAAATTGTATTTTGGAAGTTGTTAATATTTATTGTAAATGATTGAAACTATCGTAACATCTTGATCAAATATTTAATACGCAAAGCAAAAAAAAAAACGTTTTTTTTTTGTAAAGCGGATTACCAATTTTTGGTAAGGTTTATTTACAAAAACGCAACGACAAATTATTAAACATACTTTTCTCCACTTCATCATCATATTCGAATTTTAAATATTTTGTAAAACATGCATGTCAGGAAAAAGTTATATTTCTGATTGGATTTTGCTAAATGCTAAGCCTATGTAAATTTATAAAATGTTTAATAAATATTTTTCATTTTTTTAATTTTTTTTTTATTTATTTATTTATTATTTTTTTTATTTATTTTTTATTTTTTTTATTCCTGAAGATGATAGCATTGCTATCGAAACATGTAGAAATATTTATATATTTTAAGTAAAGTGGTATATACAAAGTGTATTTTCAATTTATATAATTAATAATGATGCCACAAAGTTACCAAGCATTTGAAGAAATTATAAATATTTTTCTATTTAAAAAAGTTATGTTTATCGTATCGCGTAATAATATTATCATTATTTCGAATTAATAAATAATAACTCTCCGACGTCCCTCTCCCCGTTATTCGATTTAATTTTTTTTTAACTAGTCAAAAAATACATTGCGTATATTTATTATGTACGAAAAGTGTGAAATAACAAAAAAATACAACCGTAACAAATTAATTTACAGACATTATAATATAAAGGCATAAATGAGTCTTGAGCCACCTCAATTTAATATATTAATCTCGATCGGTTTTGTAAGTCACCTTCCTTCATTATGAATACATTAAAATTAAACTACGATACAAAATAATGATAGACATACGTGAATATTTAGGCGTTGGAGTGGGAACTGACCAAAGGGGAAGGGGTAATTAGGGTTTTTTTCGGAAGAACATAGCGAATCATTGGAAAAATATCTAAAGGAATATCATTCCCATTTTTTTTAAATATCATCTTTATCCTTGTTATTTAAAAGATAATTATTTGATTTATTTTTATACAAGAGTTAAGGAACACCCAGGGTATTTAAGTAATAATTATTATTCTGAATTTGTCAACAATATTCTGGGAACAAATTATTGTTTGGACCTAAACAAACGTTTAAATTTTTTACACATTAATACAACTGGTTTAAAATTAGAAAAAACTGTTAATTGTCAATTAAATATTATTAAAAATCAAATATTTTTTAAATTTTTTCGAAGGAAGCAAACACTTTGGGGTGTGACATTATATATTAAATGAAAAACACAATTTGTAAAACACCACTTTTATTGAATTAATAACCGTCAACGTAAGAGTAAAAGAGCACTTACGATGTCTAAATAATAATGCCTTTTCAGAATTCGCGAATCACTTAATAGAATCAGATCACTCATTCGATAAAGACTCGGGTATTAAAATATTACATAAAAATGGAATTGGACTAAGATTAAACAATTTAGAAGCCCTCGAGATCAAAAAAGCAGTTAATAATAATTTAAACATTATTAATAACCAAATTAATTTAACTAATAGTCCCATACTTAATTTATTCCGGTAATCTCAGCTGTTTCCCCCTCCCTTTCCCCCCCTCCTTTTCCTTTCCCCCCCACTTACCCTCCCTAAATAATGTCTCCCCTCCCACTCTATATGTGTCTCTTTCTTTCATTTTATATCTCTCTCACTCATTGTTTTATGTATATATATGTGCCTGTATCTAATTATCTTTAGTTAATAATAAGCCCTGACGAAGCTTCGGTGAAGCGAAACCTGGTTGGCGACGGTTATTAATTCAATAAAAGTGGTGTTTTACAAATTGTGTTTTTCATTTAATATTTTTAAAATTACTTATCTCTTAAATTTATTTTCACATTAATACCTACATTTAGAATACTATTAATAAAATTATTAATAATAATTATTATTATACGAGTTTCTTTTATGCCTTGTTATTTTCTTGATTTTTTTTTTAAATAAAAATAATAATTTATATAAATTTCCAAAATGCATTAATTATTTAATATTTTAAATACATTTTTTTCTCAATTATTTTAACATTTTTAATTGATTACTTGCCTGCTTTCATCGCTTATTGTTAATCTATATTTATGTTTCTAATATGTCTATTTTTTTTCTGTTTTTAATATTACTCTTTTTTGTTTATCCTGACGCGACGGCAGCCTAGCTTCCGAAACATGTTGATATTTATAGAATAAATAGTGTTATATACAAAACATACCTTACTCATTTTTTAGTTTTATTAATAATAATGATGAATGGATTATTTTTATAGCGCCGTTTTCGTGAGAAAATCACCTCAAAGGCGCTTTTAATTGTAGTAACTGACATGCATGTATTTGAATCCATTTTTCAGTTTAGTACTACCCTTTGTGTTAATTGTAAGAAATTGGTGACCTCATAAACAAAACTCTATGCACAATAAGTTTTTTAATATTGTATACAATGAAAATTTTCTGAAAGTAAATGTGAACTTGCATAATATGGAAGTCACGACAAGAACTTCCAAAGACAGAACAATCATTATCAACACTGTCAAAAGGGCAAACTTCGGATGTTAGTTTTGACATATTATTAAGAGAAAGCCTGAAAAGTTGTAAAGTTAGGAATGAAGACTAGTATACAACTCGACTAGGTATGAATTTAAATATAGATTTAATAATTACATAATTTTTAATGTGAATACCACACGAGAGTTCTAAGAGCACGGAGCCGGTGGGACTATGGCATCTTCAATTGGTGTATGTTGTGAGGGTGAATGAGGTGAGAGGGGATGTTATAGGGATGACGAAGATAATTAATTGTTTTTGTAATTTCTTCATTAGATAGGTATTCACTTTGTGGCGTCATTATTAATATATGAATTAAAAATTACTTTGTAGTCATCACTTTATTAACATATACGTATCAACATGTTTCGAAAGCGATGCTTTTCTCATCGGGAACATACAGAATACATATTGTATATCGTATTATGTATATTCCTGAAGAGGAAAGCATCGCTTTCAAAACATGTGTATACGTGTAAATTAATAAAGTGGTGATAACAAAGTAATTTTAAATTAATTTATTAATTGTTTTTGTTTGTTTTATATATTTTAATATTTATTTTTTAAATTTAATGTAAATCAAACTTAATAATGTTATTATTAAGTTCTGCGAGTATTTTTAGTTTTTTATTATTGTGACAGCTGTTTCGGCGTTTAAGGCCATTTTCGAACTTTGGTTAATCCACATTGTGACTAACTAACTAACTAACTAACCATCACGCCGTTTCCCCTCAGGGGTAGGCAGAGAGGACGGACCGCCGAACAACTCGATCTTGGTATACACTTCTTGCTTCATTCACATTCATACATCGTCTCATACATTGTCTTCTATTATTCCGACTTCTGACATTGCCCGACTCAAGTATTTGATTCACTTGATCGTGCTATGTCTTCCTAATTAATGTTATATTAGGATCATTCGTTCGTTTATTAATTTCTAATTGTTCAAGTAAAAATGATATAAGACCCTTTCTTTCTATATGTGAGGGTTTAGGTTTCTTGTGGTCAAGCGGGACGTGATTATTTACTAAGAGATGTTCTGCGAATTTTGAAGAAGTGCTTTTATTTTTATAACATCTTATATGTTCTTTGAATCTAGTTGAGAAAGCCATTTTCATCTGTCCTATATAGGTAGCGATGCAGTCGGCGTGGTCACATTTTAATTGGTATATGCCACTATTATTAAGTTTAGGATTTTTACTTTGTGAGTTTTTTAGGCTTGTTCCTATATTATTATTGATTCTGAAAGCTATATTTAAACCACTTTTTTTATTTGTTTTGCAATTTTCACAGATACTGAACTAACAAATTCCAGATATGCAATAATTGCAGAACTTAAAAATAAAATAATTTATTTGATTTACATTCAATTTAAATAAAATGTAGTTCTACGAATTAAACACAAAAAACAAGTAATTGTTTAAAACTTTATTCGATTTTTTTAGAAATTTTATTTACATTATATTTCTAAAAAAATTAGAGAGATTGAGAAATATCTGGCAATTCAGATCTCGAAACTAAACATGATAGAAGCCATTTCAAGTATAGTTCCAAATCTGAATGGTGATCATTCACTAGGGTGATACAGAGAGTATCAATCACTCAGATAGATGAAACACATCGATGGTCCCAAAGTTAGATGTCGAAAATGAAATTTTGCGAGGTTTGCAGGAGAGTTAAAATATTTTTTTTATATTTATTGTGCATTACCTATGTAACAATTACAAGACATTTTGTTTTTTGAAGTGTGTTATGTAACAAAGTTTGCTACAATTTAAATAGAAGAATCTAGCCGATTGTTAAAGTCCGTTAAAATTTCAAAAGGAAGATCCTAGAACTTTCTCGAAGATACGCTAGGATTGATCCTGGCGTTCGACACGAACGCCGCCAGTTCTGCTGTTATCCGTTGCGGGCTTGAGGATCGAGCAACGGCGCTCGCGCGCATTCCAGATCAGACATGAGATGCAAAAGGTGCGTGCAGCGTGCGTTCGCATGTGTCACGCCCGGCATGATTATGGCGTCATCTTGCCTTCCCTGCTTTCAGTACATTGTAAACTCATTGTCTTTGCATAAACATAATTATTAAAATCAGCGATCAGTGCATTAACTCGCTGTGACCTGCCTGATGTTGTACGTGTGAGATACAGAGCCCCTCGACATCACACTTTTACGATGAAGGAACGTGACATCAGTCGCTGACCAACTCATATAAGCAGTATGTTGTAACGTAAATACTGAACCCGCTTATAAAGGCATCACTTTTATTGTCTACGGAAGAGGTTTGAGGAAATGTTTATGGGAGACATCCGACGGAAGAGAGGGCAGTGAAGACAAGATGGCGCCAGACGTGATTTGACAAGGCGGACAGAGCCGGTAGTTTTTGGAAAGGGAGTGATATGTTTTTTAAGTTGTGCTGTAATATACATCTGCGCCAACGAGCGTTTCAACACTATATACCCGAAGTGGGTAGGATGGCAATATAATTATGGATGGTGACTTGGAGGGATAAAAATCCACCTGCGCTTGCAGGAGCGCTGGATTTTAAATAAAACCATGCCAATGATGACCGAGAAATAACGTCGGAGCGAAAGGTACCATCTTCTCGTATTTACTGGATTCCATGGATGAAGTTTGCTGTGGCGGATGGCGCTGCTTTCAGACGTACCAGATCTCGCGGATGGTGTATAGAGGAATCGGCAATCATCGGGACAAGTGTGGCCCTCCCTGGTGCAGAAGACGAGATGTGTTAATTAATTTAATATATTTCGTTGTAGTACTAATCCTCCTCTCTATTTTTTAAGGTAACGACAATGTTACACTTAGTATACCAATTAAACCTCATGTTTTATCAATACCAGGGTTTCATTTTTGTATCAGGAAATACATTCCGCTTCCCATGCTGCATACATCGATTCCACCCACGAATACTGAGAAAGAGTCGAGCATCTAAACATAATAGGGATATGTTGCATTTTTAGCGCCCTACGTGTTTAGCACGTTTCAATGTTCAACCCTCCTTTCTGTGCTGTAGTTAACTGTGCCTTTTAAATAACATGCCCGATTTGAGATTCATCAGAGAGAGAGATTATAGAAACTCAGATAGGTTAAGTACTGCCCACTGTTTTTGAACCCCGTATGTATTACTTGTAAATGTCTTCCCTGTAAAATAAACCCTGTCTAGAAAGCACGCATTTTTTAATTGGTAGTTAGGTACCTTTTCCACTGAGTTCAATATAAGGCTGTGCCGATCTGTGACTTTGAGACAAGAGCTGTGATGCCCTGACCAACTGAGCTATCCTGGTGGAACCCTCAGATCAACCATCGCATCTGGCCTCGAGGTGAGTTAACCTGTCTCTGTGATATTACAAGAGTTATAATTTTTAATATGCATTTGTATCCTTACCATGTTGAACAATATTTCCTTATTTTGATTCCTCCCACTCCCCCTTACAACCACCCCCACTACCCCCATCTGATAATATCTAATTACTTCTGTACTTTATTAATTTAAGTTAGTTTAAAGAACGCCAGTGAATGACACGGATGTGTAGAAACCGGCAGTAAATTATTAATATGTTAAGTAACAAATGTACTTTGTGAATTGAAAGGATTTAAAAAACAATGTTAGCGTAAAAATATAAAATAATTTCGAGAGTTGTAGATATATCTAAACATAAAATATTATACCTACATTTCTTTAGGTTTAATACTTTATTTTAATTTTTTTTAAATACTGCAACCAGTTTCGGAACGAGCGTGTCTTCATCACAGCAAATGAAGTCTGATAAAAAAATAGAAAACCAAGCAGAAATAATAATAATAATAATCGGATAATTTTTATAGCGCCGTTTTTGTGAAAAATCACCTCAAGGGCCTAAAATATCCTAAAAATGTTTATATCTGCTATAAAAAAAATTCTTCTAATAATAATTCTAATTAATTTTTTAATTTTTAATTCAATATTTAAAAATATTTTTTTATTTTTCAATTACTTACCTAATTTTGTTAGTGTTTTTAATTTTTTCTATTTTACTATTATTTTTAGTATGAAAATTATTTATCCTGTAGTGGGGAGCCTTTCTCCCGAAACAAGTAGATATTTACATATTAAATACAGTGGTTTTAAGCAAAGTAAATATTATTAATTTAATGAACATGATACCACAAAGTTATTTTACATAATTTGAAGAAATAATCTCAAATTATTATTTAAATATAAGTAACACAAGGTTACTTTCATGGATCAACCTTAAAAAACGATATATTTAATAATTTCTTGAAAAGATTGGTATTCACTTTGTGGCGTCATTATTAATAAATGAATTAAAAATTACTCTGTGTTCACCACTCTATTAATATTCACATATCAATATGTTTCGAAAGCAATGCTTTTTTCATCAGGAGAAAGACAAATTATAAACATAAACAAAAATTGATTGATATAGTAGGTACGTAATTAATAAAAAAAAATTAATAAAAAAAATGTTATTACATACATTAAATAACAAATTTATATTAGAAATTTAAAAGAAATTATTTTTGCAATTAATAAAAATGCGAAAATAAATTCAAGAGGCAGCTATTTAAAAAATGATAATTAATTATATTTAATTCACTATTAACACTTTTTCTGATTTCAAAAATTTCATATTTGTCTAATTGTAAACCAGTTGTATTCGTAAGTAAAATTTTTAAACCTTTATTTATATCGAAATATACTTGTAGCAAAATATATATATTCAGCGCCCTTGCGGTGATTTTTCACAATAACGGCGCTATACAAATCATCTAATTATTATTATTATTATTATATCTTTTTTTTATACAGCAGCACTTGAGTTCTTTTCATCAATTAAAATCATTTTTATTTTCTCCATCTAAACATGCATCTGTTTTAATGAAACCATAAATAATTTTATAATAAGAACACAAATAATTCTGACAAACATTCAAGTTTTAGACTTATACAAACATCACAACTCTAACATCCAAACACAAGTAGTTTGTTTGACAGTCACAGTATTAGAACACATTCGTATGATGCAACAAAGTGATTTCGCCCGTCTTCCTGCCAGTCATGGGCCGAGACGCTTCTGTCCCGCCGCTTCTACTGCGAGTTTGATAGATTTGCAAGTTGCACTGTGCCATATGCAGCCAAGGGCGCCGCGAGGGATGCCGCCGCCTGCGTGCGAAAATCAAAATTTCCGCCTTATGAATAAAATACATATTCTTCTGTGAGATGATGTAACGGAAATAAAGCAAGAAGTGTGTGGCAAGACAGATGTAGATAGTTTTTGAAGCATTCATTTAATTCCAATATTTTTATTTATTTCTAACCTTCCTGTGGAATTGTGTAGCGGTTTTTACTGCGGGAAATGCTGTGATGCTTATATGAAAAAAAGTTTTTTATTTCGATATACAGGGAGGTTGATGTTATTCCGCAAATAACATATAGTAGTTATACATGTTGTAGACAAGAATAAAATCAACTAAAATAATTTAAAAAAATGCAAAACTAAAATAATATGTTACGGTACATAAATTAAATTATGTAACGGTTATGTCGGGCGAGGTCAGGAGAGAGCTCGGGCCCAGCGCTCACTCAGGAGTTGTGCTTGGTGCTGGTAGACTGCGGTCACTACCGTGTTGTCGGAGGCCATTGGATCCTGCGATCCGGTGTCATTATGCCGGCGAATACGTTCATTCATTGCTCTGTGAACATTGCTGATGCGCTGCTGCATCTCAAATAGTTTTATTAGTTTTATTTTTTTCCTCAAAATATGTAAGATAATTTAATAATAACCATTATTATTTAACTTTTCATGCCTTGCTACTTTATTTATATTTGTAATAAAAATATACCTTTTTTAAATTTCTAATACAAAATTTTTAATTTAATATTTTAATTTTTCAAATATTTATACATTTTAAATAATTACTTACCCACTATCATCGCTTATTTTTATTTTAAATTTATTCTATTTTCTCAGTATTTGTCTACGCTTTGAGATTATTTTGAGTAGGTATATTGTTTATCCTGACGGGGGGAGCTTTGCTTCTGAAACATGCAGATATTTCCATATTAAATACATGGGTTATAAATAAAGTAATTGTTATTAATTTAATAATTTGTTATAGTTAAGCCAACAAATATTTAAAAAATAATATTTAGTTAGGTACGCTGTTTTTTAGTAATTATGCATTTTATTTATAAAATGGGACGTTCATAAAATCAGGTTAAGATTACCTTTTCACAAGCATTTTTTAAACCCCTTTAAATTTTTTTGCTAGTGCAGCCAGAAGCAGTTTTTTTTATATGAATACCCCACAAGAATTCCAACTGCTCCCAACCGCCTGGAGCCAGTGAGACTATGGCATCCCCAATTGGGGAATGTTGTGAGGCTGAAGGTATTGGGGAGAGGAAGGAGAAGGGGAAGAGGAAGGTGAGAAAATACCTGGTTATTCAGATCTGGTCACCAAAGACGGCTAAAAGCCATTTCATCAACGTTTCAATTCTGAATGGTGGTCTTTCACCAGGGCGATACTGAGAGTATCTTCTACTCTGGAACTTGCGGAAATATACTGCATATTATTTTTAAATGAATTAATTGTGAAACAGCACAAATTCATTAAATAAGATTTATTTGCGTCTAAATCTTTAAGTATTTAACATCATTTATTATTTGATGGACTGGGGTAAAAAAGTTTGCTTGGCCGCCCATGTGCCTTGCACAAATTGCACCTATGCGGCGCCCCTGCATGCAGCCATGTACAGCTATATGCAGTTGCATGCAGCTAGATACAGCTACATTCAGCTATATGCAGCTGTGTGCAGGGCGGGTGTGCTCTAGGAGAGATGCACTATGGCAAAGCAAACTCATAGAATAGCTTTGGCGACATTGAAGAATAAAACCGATGATTTGAAACCTGGAGCACGGTTTGCTAACGGAAGTTTATTTTTATTTATTTGATTACATTTGTATTTGCAAAACATACAAATGCTACTTGTGAGTTGAAGTTGCCATCATGTTTGCCCGGTCGATATTAAATCCCAGCTAGAGATATTGCCTGTTCCAAGGAATTAAATATGTGGTGGGTATCAAAATATTGAATTTTATGGTGTGACATTATTTTTAATTTATGGTTGTTACTCTATTTGGTGGGTTCTGAAATTGTTTGACTCTTTGAAATGATGAATGATCCACGAATGGTTCAGTTACATACTTAATTAACTTAGCGAAGCTAGCTGTTAGTACCTACCTAAAGTAATTAACAGAAACATTTGATTAATCAACTTTTCATAGTCCGCGATATTGTAAATAACTATAAATATTTGTAACTCTAAATTATTATTATCGAAAGTCTCAAATAAAATAATATTTCAAATAAATATCTACTCTTCTTTTGCCAATAGCCTTCTAATAAATATAATATCAATGACAAATAGGATTTAAACAGTAACTGTAATATTATGTAATTTTTCAGTGTTTTCTAATATTGTGTCCTGTGCATGCAAAATCTTCTCATATCATTAACGTTTTAATCTGGAGTGACCTACCAGGTCAGTATGTTTCTGTATCTGTACATAATAAGATAAACCATAGCGAGTAGTATTTGTACAGCGCCCTTGAGGTGATATTTCACAAAAACGGCGCCATAAAAGTCATCCAAGTATTATTATTATTATTATTATGACAACTCGCGGTTTTTAAAACATATTTGTCTAGTATGATAATATATGGTATATTTGCGCACGTTCCAGAGTGGAAGATACTCTCAGTATCGCCCTGGTGAAAGACCACCATTCAGAATTGAAACGTTGCTTGAAATGGCTTTTAGTCGTGTTTGGTGACCAGATCTGAATAGCCAGATATTCCCCACCTTCCTCTTCCCCTTCTCCTTCCCCTCCCCAATACTTTCAGCCTCACAACATTCCCCAATCGGGAATGCCATGGTCTCACTGGCTCCAGACGGTTGGGAGCAGTTGGGACTCTTGTGAGATATTCATATAAAAAAAAATAAATTATTTTGTTGTGAAGCTGAAGAAACTAGAGAAAGAGATAGAGAAGAAAAAACATTCCATTATTCAGATCTGGTCACTAAACAGAATAAAAATAATTTTAATCAACGTTTCGGTTCTGCGTTGTATAGTATTATTATCAGACGTGCGATTTTCAGAGCATTTTGCACTCTCAAATAAGGTGAAGTTGTGAACAAACCCAAGGTACGATAAGTTATTTTAAAAGAAGTATCTGATTTCAGGGCAAAGATCTTACCCCTGTACCGAAGAGATTGTTTTTTTTTTGCCACGTAATTATGATCTCTGTCAGCCACAATTTAATTCGTCTAGCTGTTAGACATCTAGACAACGCGGGGTATATTTATCCGCGATTTTCTTTTCATTCACATTCTTGCATACAAATAACCAAAAGACTTTCCATGTTGATATTGGCTGAAAAGGCAAATGCAAGTTGTTTTAATGGTTAAATAGCTCATAAACTTACTTTATTAATATCGCTGAACGATTTTTCCATTTAAGATGCAATAGATCGTCTGCTCGAGGTAACGAGTTTCTTGTAAGTTGAAAATTTCATATGATGGCATAACCATGGTGAAAGATCACAAAATTCAGAATCTAAAGGTTGCTTGACATGGTTTTACCCGTGTTTGGGGTTTTTTTAATTTTATTTTGTCTATTTATTTATTACACATACGAGTTCGTGAACATTTGTTATGGGCTGACGCATAGCCCATATCACTAGGTGTAAAACTCCAGGGTTGATATGGAAATTTACAGGGTTGGTTGTTCTGATAGGATATTTATATGACAATAGTTTACTAGACTACGATTTAATATATATTTAATAAGTATGACTATTAATCAGTGCGAAATAGGTTAGGATACAGGCGAGTACTCCAATATTTCTAAATTGTTTCGATATTACTACTGTACTCGTATGTATCTGTATTTTCTCCATAAATAAATAAAAGGATTCTAATTTAAAGGTACAAAAGAATATAGAAGGTGACAGGTTTATTGGAGGTGACCAATGATCTCACTTTTAAAGAAACTTTTGTTTTGCATATTTCTGATGTCACTTGATAGGGAATTGAATAGCTTAATAGCGTTATTTTTAAGACTGCTTTGTCCATAAGAGGTTTTACAAACTGGAATATTAAAAGATTTTACACGTGTTTGTCTTAGGGCTCTAGTGCTTGTTCTTTCTTAAAATATATGGCTATTTTAAAATTGATGCAACAGGATAGTTTTTGAATATGTTTTTCTCAAGTTGGGAACATTTAGTTTCTTTAAAATAAAATCAGTACTCGTCCTTACTGGAACTTTAAGTATAACCTTCACGATTAGTTTTAGGATCTTTGCTAAAGGTTCCAGGCAAGTTTTTGTAGCAATACCCAACTGTGAATACCAAATTCGAGAGATGATTGTACAAGAATAAAGTAAACTTGTCCCAGTTGTTTTTTATTTAGTATACATTTAACATTGTTAAAGAAATAGAGAAGTTTTCTTAGTTTTGTCGTTAAGTTTGTAACATACGCATTCCATTTAAGAATATTGTCTATGTGTTACCCGAGATATTTTATATTTTCAACTCTATTAATCGAAGGGCAAGTACATGTGTTTAATAATGAATTACTGCTGTGCTGTTTGGGGTTGTGTTGTAGTGGTAATAGCATATAAACATTCACATGCCATCAAGACCAACCCAACAAACCGATTTTGTTTATTTGCCCGCATGCAGGACCAATCTTATGATATATTCTCCAATTCCTCGTATTTGTTCGCAATACAACGCGCAATTTCAAAATATTGACGTTTTTCACAATACTCTTTCAACATATCAAACAGAAGTAAAACGTACGACCACAAATTGATGCACGAGCATAAAATGTATCGTGAGAATCTCCTGTCCCGATCCCATCTTCCACTTCCTCTCCCCACGTCCTTCTTATTTGTTTTTTTTTTCTAATAAAATATTTATACTTAACCACCGTTAGCACAATAAACTTTGTTGGCTTACCTTTTGTTAAACTTTCTCTGTACATAAATTTGTATTAAAAGCTGTTTGTTTCTTACAAATAAATAAATAAATTATTTATTATGTTTTATCTGAATATAGAGTTAATATGTGTGTATCAAGCAAATTTTTAACTATACCTAAACCATTTTCTCCCATTTTATAGACTTCATCCCAAGATTTAGCATTAAATAGCAAAACCGCATCATCAGATTACAAGACTTAAATAATCTTTTCGTCTTGAAACCTATTTAACAAACTTGGACACTTCCAAAATTATTTATCCAAAGCTGTTTCATCAGCCATAACCTAAATTTGAAAATTTACGGCGAATTTCGTCACGTTTAATTTTATATTCAGGAAGGAAATTTTGATTAACTTGGATAGTAAATTTTCTACAAAGTTGTTCCTTCAACCATAAACTTTTATTAGTATTACTTGCTGCATTTTAAACACATAAGAAACACTAAATTAAAACTGATAATAAGAAACTCCAGTGAGAAATATAATGTCTTCAAAAATACACATTCATATAGATCAGCAAACGCCAATTCTGAATACATAACTTTTGTTTTATAAAATATATGTAGAATTTATGAATAGTTATTTTAAAGTTAATGAAAAATCATCTCATCGAAAAATATTTTTATGTTGGTATAATTGAATTTGGAACATCTGACGTCACGTGCGTATTCTGTTTTTGGATTAGAATGAAAATTTTTATTTTTTGATTTTATTTTGTATTTTTTTAGTTTTGGCGAAATTTAAACTTAATTTGGGTGAAAAAACTATTTTTAAAGAAAGAAATTAGAGTATTCATGAGCAAGCCAATTATCAATATGGATATCACGATAATGTTAAAACTCAATACTATTACTATTTTTTGAGTTAAAGATTCTGTAAAGGTAAAGAATTTTCTTAATCATGTTTAGTTATGGTTTACGGTTTTTGAATAGAATATAAAATTATGTACGGTAAAGCTCATACCTGATTTGACATTTGACATTCTAACCTCAAAACCGACCAGCCATAGATTTGTTATCGATCGTTTTCATGGTCGATCGGTTAAGATCGATTAAGAATACAGAGGTTGTGGGTTAAAACCCCGGCATGCCTTAGTAAAATGTAGTTAATTTACATGTGTCATTTTATATTTATGGGGGAGAAGTGTTCTTTAACAAGGGCAAGCACTCGAAAATGGCCACGAACCTCGCTTTGCAGGTTGCTAACTCAAGCAATACCACAAATGATTTATCTGTAAATTCTATACGGGTAGTTAAGAAAATGTATAAATTTTCAAAAGACAAAAATCCTTAAATTGTTGTCCTTAAATTCTATGAACTACATTTCAGAATGTTTGAAAATAGGTGCAGTTTGAAAACCAGTAAAAGTAATTTTAAACGTTTTACTTAAAATTCCAGCACAGAGAATTTAAAAGATACAGTTTGATGATGATTGTCATTTGAAAGATTTTACAGAATTAATCAAATTAATTACCAGATAAATCATTCGTCGTATTTCCGTTTTCAATCTACTATCAGAATATGATGTAAAGCGAGATCTGGAGTTTTCTCTTTCTAAAACACAAGTCTGACCTTAAGAGAAAGGGAGGTAGAACATGTATTATGAGGACCGCCATTTGTTCCCGATACGGAACGACTAGAATCAAAGGATTAAGTTAGAAACTTGCAAAGTACGTATTTTTGGGTGCTGACAATTAATTCGAAATAATGGTAATACTATTACGCAACACGATAAACATGAAGTTATTAAAAAGGAAAATATTTATTATTTTTTTTTTTTAAATAGAATTATTTTTATCGGAATCAAATTAGAAATTTTACTTTTTCTGATCGACCTACGTATGTTTTAAAAAATACTAAAAATAAAAAAAATTAATATCTTGAAAAAAAGGAAGAAAAAGTATTTCTTATTTCTGATTTGATTTTGATAAATGCTAATGAACAATTCCTCTCCAACGTCCAAGGGGGGGGGCCTTTAATATATATTTTTCATTTTCAAGTTATCGAGAGTGTACATTTTATCAGGTTATATATAAATAATTATAATTGGATTACTTCCATAGCGCTGTTTTCATGAGAAAATCACCTTTTATAAGCGCGATAATGTACAGTATAACAAAAAATAAAACCAATTGTGGATTTTGTATATTATTATTTTTTGTCAAGATATTAAAAAAACAAGTAATATACTGCACCCCCAGTTTTGTCGTCCGCTCATAAAGCTGAGTGATACGTAACTCAATCTTACCAATATTACTCAAAAAATATTATCTATCTTTTTAGTACTCAATTTTAAACGCATTTTTTTCCTCATAGCACCAACCAGTACCTATCAAACACATACGAGTATACACATACTCAATTTTACGTAGTACTCGTATATAAAATCTCTTTGTACGTAATGATTATACTTTTTCCTAGATACATTATTTGACTGTACTATGTACAAAACAAAAGTCACGCATGACAAGTCAGAAAAAACTTTACTTTATGAAGTTCTTATCTATATATATTCAGGTGGCAGCTGAATATGTCCACATTAGATATCATATATGTAATAACACAAAATACAGAATAAACATATAGCATATTTGAGGAACATTCCAGAGTAGATGCTATCTGCATCGCCCTGGTGAAAGACCACCATTCAGCAAACGAAAAGTTGCTTGAATTGTCTTTAGCCGTGTTTGATGACCTTGTCTGAATAGCCAGGTATCTCCCCATCTTCCTCTTTTCCCTATTTCTCTCCCCACCACCTTCAGCCTCACAATACACCTCAATTGGGGATGCCATCGTCAAACTTGCAAAAGACGATTTGGAGCAGTTGGGAATCTTGTGCCGAATTCATAAAAATAATAAATATATATAAATATCGACGGTTCCAACGAATAATGTTGGATGTGTAAATTGGCAACTTTGCGTAAGAGCTGTAGTAGTAGCAATATTATGTTTTTCCAGTGAAATAAATAGATATTCAAAATATCAAAAACAACACTATATTTCTTCATCTTGAAAACAATAAAAATGTATACATGAAACTCTAAACACGTAGAAACAAAACTTTAAACAGCTCTAATAAGAAGTCACCATTTGTACATCCGACATTATTCGTTGGAACCGTCGATATATATATTTACGTCTACACTTAAAATGCATATGGCTTTCGGTAGTAACTTTTGCCTAAGTCTATTTCCAATATTGTAGAACGAAACTGGAACAACGCACCCGTATATTAAAATATATTTACTCCACATTGAAAAAGAACAGAATATTCAAAATTCGTCTTAGACCGTCCGCCAAAATTTCGCATTTCTGAATTTTTCTCCAGCATTTTGTTTCCTAATGCAATTTTATGATAAACTCGCTGCTGGCACCGCGCGGTGACGGTAAACATCTGTGTTTATATTTCCGAGTAGCGCGGTATCTCTGCAGAAAGGGGAGGGGAAGGAGATGGGAAGGAGGAATGTACATCGTATGATGGTACAGTGGATGCTGGGAGCTGCCGACTCCACTGGGGATGGATCGGCAGAGGTGGATTGGCGATCTAATAAAACTGTTTCCACCCCCATCGTAAAAAAGTGGAAAATGTTGCTTGTAGTTAATAATAGAGGACATGGTTAGCAGAGGATTGACCACCCGACGCCCGATGGTAAAATCGACGCTTTGTATCAGTAGGCCATAAGCCGGCTATATTATATCGGTACATTTCTCATATTACATATTTGAAAATCAGTACAGAAAAGCAGTCTAAAATAATTTTAAAAAATCGTGCATACACTGTACTTTTAACCCTCATGTTTTCAATAAAAACAGTATTTTTTTAAAACAATATTTTTATTTTATTATTAATTACCATATAAATAAGCATGTGATAATACAAAATATTATGTAAGTATACAAATGTGTACAGAATGACAGCTTAAATTACAAAATGGTGTATTAATTATTATATTTTGTAAACGATTCGGTCTTTTAGTGTTTTTTCTTAGTCCTGAGTTGTGAGGACTAGAGTTGTTAACTTTTATGTCATTTAATTAGGTGCGTATTTTTTAGTTCTGTTTTTAGGGTTGTTTCGTTGATCTCTTTCAGCCAGACTTTAATACTTGACCAGTACTTATTACATTTTTTATTCGTTTTATATTTGGGGGAAGAATGTTCTGGCGTTTTTTTGGAAAATATATGTGGTTTTTAGACCTAAAGTGGTTTCATAAAAAGATACGTTTTTTTTATTTCACTTTTATTCGATCTAGTGCCCTGAATGTGTGGTGTAGTAGGGGGTACCGTATTTTTGGAAAGTTTTTATAGGAAATTGTTCGTATATATTTGTAATACATTTGGTAGATCAAAACTTTTGAAGATTTCTATTGAAGGTGTACTTATGGGTACTTTAAGTATGGTCTTTATGATTCCTGTTTGAATTCCATTTAGGTTATGCATATATTTAGATGTTGTATATTCCCATTCTATAAAAAACATATTCGATTCCTGAATGACCTAAATCGTAGTAGCCTCTTTTTGTACACGTTTTATTTACCCCAATTCTTAGAAAATTACATCTTCATATAACAATAATAATAATGTTTTATTATCTTATTTTTTATACGAAAATACAAATAATGATATCCTTACTGGGATTTAACGTGCTGAGGATTTCATTTACAATATATTAAACTACATTATATTAAATTGATGAGCTTGATGAAAAAAATAAACATAATTCTAAGGTGAAATGTTTTAAGTGCAGTTGAGTAGTTTCGGTGTTAGTCTGTATTCGGTGTTAATATATTTTCAAATTCAGATCTCCCTATGTAACGTATCCGGTGTTTTATTTGATTTTTTAATTTATTATAGTTGTTTCGATTTTTAAAGGATAGTGGGATTTTGTTGTAGAGTTTAGTACCATAGAATAAGAAGTTTTTTTCTCCAAATGTTGTGTTTATGGTTCCTGGTCTATGTGACTGAAGAGATAGCGGGTGTCTTTTGTACTGAATCCATTCAATGTTTAATGACAAATATGATGTACTGTTGTGTTCAGACTTTAAAGTTCGTAAAAAAATAGCGATTTAACTTAGTATTCCATGTACACAAAATCGCAGCACAATTCCCCTCATAGTTATTTACTTTATACCATTATGGAAGAGGTCTTTTGTTAGAAATTTGCCCATCATCACCAGATGTATACCCAATTGATCATCCAAGGTGGGATTCCATTGAACATATTGCCATTTCGGTATCTGTTATGTTTGCAGAAACTTGAAATATGCATAGCGAATAACTCGTACTTTTTGTAAAAAAACAGTATGCGATGAGCACTCTATTTTTTTGCGCTGACTGGTTTCGGAATAACCGTTCCATCATCAGGACAAAATATACACAAACTTAACAATGTTACAAAATTATGGCAGAATATTTATATTAGGTGTCACAGTGGGGGTGGGGGCATGATTAGGGTTTAGTAAAGAGTGGGGAAAGAGATAGAGATTGAGGGATCCGTAAAAGGAAACATACTTAAGAGGAACTGATGCACTGCCTGTTTCATACATATCTGAGTTTTGGATTTGAGGCAAAAATACAGATCCAAACTGAATGATATACTTTTTTAATCAAAGGTTTAGTAAATATCTAGTACGTATGAGAAGTTTTATTTATTTATTTTTGTTTTAAATTATGAAGTATATGCCATGAAAAAAAAATCAATTTTCATAATTTTAGAGGCAACTTAGAAAATTATTTGCGGGATTAACGTATTTAAGTAAACAAAACATTAAAAAAAAAAACCTTTTTCAGGTCGATATTTTAAATTATGCACGTAAAATTTGTGTTCCAATGTAAATTGGTCGTTTTTAATTTATTTTAAAGTCCACCATAATGCTTACGAGTATTTTAATATATTTTAATTTAAAAAAAAAATTATTTCACTATATTTTCAAAGTAGATGGGCTAAAACTTTTTTTTTAAATATCACCGTTAGTCCCAAAATAATTGTTAAAGGTGTCTCTAAAATCGCGAAAAATTAATTCCTTTAATAAAATAATTTCATAATGTAAAACGAAAATAAATAAATTACTTCTAACCCTATATTTCCTATATTTTTTTGACGAAAAAAAAGATCATTAGCTTTACTTGAGTATTTTGGCTTCAAATTCAAAATTAAGTTTTGTATGAAACAGGCCGCGCAGCCGTTCCTCTTAAAATGGGGCTGCAAGATATGTTTCTTGATTATTAATAATAGGCTCATGATTATTAAGGGATTTATTAATTTTCTACATAAATTATATTCAAAATAGGATTACCCTAATAATTCCAGATATTAATTATTACTGGAATGGTCGTATGTACCCAATAAAATGAAAATAAATAAGAAATGTTTTGTATATTCCACTGCTTCATACATAAATAGTTAACATAACATTTCTTATTCGTTTGATTAAAAATGACACAGCAAAGTAATTTTACATCTGTTGAAGAAATGAAAACATTATTATTATTATTTTACCTTGTAAATAATTCAATATAAAGCCATCTATGAATAAAAGCACCTTTTGGTCTCAAAGTAAGATCTTAAAATAAGAATGCTCATAGATCGAGCCTTAACCTTTATGTAACTGAAGAGGTACCCGGTACTCTTTCAGTTTTTAACTTACATTTTTCTATGTTCCAGTGAGTCTAATTGGCTGAAATTTCTTTACATCTCCACAATAATAATAAATATATGAAGACACCGGGATTTATAATTAGAACTATCGAAGTCTTTGATTCGCCGGAAGTTATAAAAATCATATATTTGTCGTTAGTGCGCAGCCTATTACAATACAATTCAATAGTGTGGTCCCCATACTATCTTATTCATAAAAAAAAAATATTTTCAAAAACTCAAAAGGGTATTTATTATAAAGGCCATTTTAAAAGTCTACACAAGAACGCCAATAAAAGAAATTTTCAAATCTTTTGCAGTAGCTAATATACAAAATATCTATGCGAATAATGTTTTAATCAAACATTTCAAAAGTTCAAATAAAACGAAGTAACTTAATTTTCACCACACAAGAGCCAACCAAAATGACATTATGAATATTCCTAAATTTAAAACTGCTTTTGGACAAAGGAATTATAAATATCTCTCCACTAGGCTATATAATTCACGGCCATAAAAACACAGAAAAGGCAAATGATTTCAAAAATCTTAAATAATTTAAAAAATACGTACTTAAACTAAATACAAAAAAAAGAAATGACTAAGATTATCGATGAGTTTGTTAAAAAAATTTACGTTGTTTTGCCTGTGAAAAGTCAGGCTATAATAATCGTGAGAAAAAAATCACCTCATATCAGTAGATTGTGCGCCCTTAAGGTGATTTTACCACGAAAACGGCGCTATAGAAGTAATCCAATTATTATTATTATTTATTGTACGGTAAATTTGTTGCCAAATCGGCGATACCACAGTTATGAAAAAAATTATTTCTTTTAAATAAATTTGTACTTTTTATTAACAAAGTCTAGTACTTAACACTGCGCGAGGCCAGTTCACCCCTGTAGTCAGGTTATTCTAAACATTTTTGAAAGTTTCTCCTCGCAGTGAAATGCTGCAAATATTATTGTTACGAAATTGGGGTAGGTACTTTCTCAGTAGACTTTTCGAAATATTATTTGAATGTACTCCATTTTTTAAATGTACGAAACTAAAGCGAAGCAGTCGTTCTGACAAATGAAATATTGGACGAAACACGAAAGTTTGAACGGGAAGAACTTAAGGAAACAGTTGGTTCGCAGATGAGATCGGTTGGAGACTAGAACTATATCACAACTTTCGTGGCAGAGCGGTGAGCTCATTGATTTGAGGTAAAACGTATAATTCCTTCATGAAATAATAAAAAAATATATATTGACCATTGAATTTTTCCAAAAAAAAGAATGATAATTTAACGCTCAAAACGTTGTTTAGAATGATTAGGTCTAGTGATTAGAACCGAATAGCCAGGTCCTTTCTAATAATCCTCTTCCCATTTTCTTTCCCTTCCTTGCAGCTTGAAAAAAATCATCAATTAGGAATACCTATAGTCCCACTGGCTTCCGGCAATTGAGACTCTTGTGCAGTATTCGCATAAACATATAAAGTTTCTTTGACTGAATAATCCGGTGCTTCAGCATTTACTATTAATCAGACAAAAGATATAATCAGACAAAGGATACACAAAACATAAAATTGCTAAATCTCACTTAATGATACATAATACAATAGAAACAAGAGACACAAAGAGAGACACAAGTGATACATAATATAATTAGCCCAATCATTATTACATATTTTTGCGAAATAGCAGGACCTTTTTTCGGAAACTCAAAGTATTGGCACACATTCCTTGTTTCATTCACATTCATGCGCCGTCGCATACTTATTTTTCTTTTTTTCTGACTCTCTGACTCTTGAAATGGCCCGACTGAAGTATTCACTTTTATTTAATTTTTTTTTTTTTATAATTTCCCTCAAGGCCTATATCATCTTTGGAGATGCTGTGTGGAGGGTATTTTAGAGGATAGGAAGGAGTGAACTTGGGCCTTGAAAATACCCATCTTGTAGGAGTGAGGAAACACAGGTGCCGGCAGATCATTTCATAGCCGACCTGTTCAACATGAGAACGAGTCGTGGAAGTGACCGGTTCTCATGTGACAAATGTCAACCGTTTTGTGTGTTTCCCGACTGTGCACCGGTGCTGAACTTTACTCTGGCTTCGATAATCTTTTTCTCATGTATAATCGTGTTTTTTTTACAAATTACGAGAAATAGCCGCCAACTGTATTTTTTAATCAATAGTTTCAGGTGTAATGAAAAGCCCTACATATGTTTGAAAAACATTAGTTTTTTTTATATCTATAATCAGAAGAGTTATTTTTATGTTGACGCCTTGGTTGTTTCTCGATTTTGATTGAATTTCGAGTTTCTAATACAAATATTATTACTATTTTGTTCATTTTAAATCAGTTAAAAAAAATTGTATCCAATTATTTACCTTCTTTATCCGCTTATTGTTATTTTTGTCTGTGTTTATTTTCTTTTCTCCATCTCTCTCTAGTAAACATTGTACCCTGACGAAGGAACCATTATTTTAGAAACGTGCAGATGTTTGTAATTTGTCTATTCTAACATTATTATTTTCTATGTTTACCATTTGTCTATACATACGTAATTTTTTTTAGTATCGTTTATTCTTATGAGGGAAACTTTGGTTCCGAAACATGTTGATATGTATATATTAATAAAGTGGTGAAAACAAAGTATTTTTTAATTCATTTATATAGATGCTCATTAATTTAAATAGTGAATAAAAGGTAAAAAAAAAGAAAAAATTTTTCGGGTGACATAAAATACATACGCCCGAAATATGTGTCGAGTACGACATGCATCATTTTTGCTGATATGTCATATATCATTTTTGCTGACCGCTCCTAAGAGCACAAATGTGGCCCGCCAGTGATGTGTCGTGGTTTTATTTTAAACTATGAGTATGAACCTTTTGAGATCAGAAATCGCTGATGAATCGAATTGAGCTATTGATGCTTGGACCAAAACACGAGATTGTATTTTGAAATATTATTCGTGTCTGAGAAATATCATTTGTGGAAGATTTGAAATAACGTACGTTGACTTAAAAAAATAAATATCCATTGATGTTATGTCGTATGCTGCTAGCTTAAGCCCACAAAAACATTGGAGAACCTTGATTCTATGATTAATAGCATCTAGAAATATTAGTGGCTGAGTCGACAAATGCAACTGGTTCTCACCCAGGCGTCGTGGGTAATATTTTTCCCTAGCAAAGTCCTCCATCACGACACAAGCAACATCTTATCTCCCGCTTATAATTATGGTAGTAGGAGTTATTTAAATATTGTCAAGTTATTCGTAACTCGGCAATGTTAAAATGCATTCTATTCTATAATTTAACTTTTATATATTTTTTCACTATATCTGTGAAACACCAATAATTTACAAAATAATAAAAAAAAAATGTCAGTAATTTCAAGTTTCTATATAATTATATTTCCTTAGATGAAACATTTTTTTAAATTTCTTTATTATTTTTTTTTATTGTATAATATTAATTACATACAATGGGAACTTGTACCCGCTAAGCCGCTACAAGTAACTTGTCAGCAGGAGTTTAGTTCAACAATTTTATATAATACAACAGTAAATAAAAATAATCATACAAATAGTAGAGCAATACTAGAACAATATAGGTACATGCATGTTGTGATCAATGTACACAAGATGAAAAAAATACGAAAACTGCCTACAATTTATTAATATTTTTTTATTATTTTTATGTAAAGATTGTACATGTTTGTGATCTAGTAATAAATTATAATAATAAAGAATACCGATACCTTACTTCAATAGGGAACTAACACAAAATACCTCATTTTGAGAAAACTGGATTTGAAAATTTTTCATAAAGACATCGCTCCGATGTAAAGTTATTTTGTCCACCTATAACAAAACAATAGATGCAACATGTACGTTATTTATCAACCTATCATATCGTAGGTGTAAATGGATACATTTATTAAGTTCCAAACGGAAACATTTGACATGTTTCTCCAATGAACTAAAAATGTGCTGATTTCATTATAATTCCATAAAGAATTATCTGACTACATAATTAGGACGAATTAGACTTTTTTTATTGAAATCTGAGATGGGAGAGTTTCTTTACCAATTTTCATCATTAATGCAAAACCCAGAAATGTTGAGTTATTTTCCTATTGAACTAAAGTATCGATATTACGTAGAGAGTATGTAAGTATAATGTATATTATTATAATACAAGTATAAAGACACAGTCTTCCTCACTAGGGTTTCCTGTTCTGAGGCGGCCTGCACTTTTTACTAAAATAATATCCATTTGTCTTAAATTGTCTTTATATAGTTTGCAAGTTCATAATCACTCAGTTCTCTCAGCCTTGTGTCGACTTTATTTTTAAAAATATGGTAGTTTCAAATTTACCTCTAAAATCACGAAAAAATTTATGGCTTTAATGGACTATTTTTCATAGTTAAAAAAACTAAATAAAACACTTCTAATCCGTAGTAGATATTTACGATACCTATAATTAAAAAAAAGATCATTCAATTAAGGTGGGAATTTTGGCCTAAAATCAAAAATTAAGTTTTGAATGAAACAGGTCTCGCAGCCGTTCCTCTTAAGAAACAGCGTACAAAATTTGTGCGTGAAGTCAAACAGTATTCCCGATTATACCATCTACGTTGAATTTAAAGCGAACAAGAACAAAAAAAAATAGAAAACATAAAGCTCATGTTTTCACTCCAATCCAAGAGAATAAAGTTAACATTTCAGATGATTATTAATTAGATCTTTATTGCAATTTCTTGGCACTACCAAGTGCGTCATTATTAATTGCATTGTAGTTTTGCAGGCGGAGAGTGGAGCCTTGTTTAGACTGTTGGCAACTGTCCCTGGCTTGACGCTAAACTACTTGGCCGACAGATTTATTGGGTGGATTTTACAAATGAACGTGGTAAATTATTGTTTTATTTTCTTGTAAAATTAGTACCAAGACGAAATCCAATTTTACGACGATTTAAAAAAAAACAATTTTCTTTATCTTACTAAATGTGTGACGTACAACAATTTATGATGTGTAGAGTAGTTTTGTTTTGTGGACGATCATAATCATCGTTTGATTAATTTATTCTTTGAAGATCTCTACGTAATTTTAAATTTTTTTATTATCTTTAGTATATTATATGTATAACTATAACACCTTCCCAGAGCTTGTAAATTACTTATGGTTAATACAAAAAAATTAACCTTTGCAGCGCAAACGTCAAAAGAATACTGTTCAATACATTCTCCGTATACGTCAGAATTGTGGGTGCATTACGCTGCATCCCAATGGCAAAAGATAAAGGTCACTTACAATAATGCAAATCGCCAAGTATTCCGTCTACCGACATACTGCAGCGCTACAGAAATGTTCCTGGAAGGACGAGTGCACGCTTTCAGGGCACTTTTCCGCTACTGCATGGGAAGTCTATGGTGGAGAGTATGGCTGCATGGATGGAGTCTCCCTTGATGACCCTTTGGAGACGGGAGACCTTTAAATATCCACCATAAATTTTCTTAAGATCAATGAAGTGAGGCCCCTCGATGCAGCTACAGTGTAACAAGGGGGAAAAGATGGACTTGACAATATCCACGTTGGTCGCCAGTGTTAAAAGCATGACATGAATTGACTAGAAACCAACCACTTGGGCGTCAGTGTTAAGAGCAAGAAGAAAAGCCCCACGAGGGAGCGCTAGTGTTAAGATGGGAGGAAAAAGAGTGCTGGTAAAATGAAGGCAGTTTAACTCACCTCGAGGCCAGAAGCAGAGCTGATCTCAGGTTCCATCGTGGTTAGCTCAGCTGGTAGGGCATCTCATCTCCTATCTCAAAGTCGAAGGCCGGCAGCAGCCTTATATCGGTGAAAGGTAACTAACTACTCAAATGAAAGATGTGTGCTTTCTAGTCAGGGTTTAGTGAAGGCAAAACACAAAACAAAGGGCAGCATCCATTCTGATTCATAATCTCTCTCTGATGGATCTCTCTCTGATGGATCTCCAACCGGACATGTTATTCGAAGGGCACAGTTATTAACAGCACATACAAGAGGGTGAATCTAAATCTGTCTACGGCGGTCGTCGATAGCAGTCACGATTCCGTTGGTGTAAAATGTGCAGACTAGGGACTCTGGATATCACACATACCATGGAAGACAGGACGCAGCGAGTCATTGCACTGGTCACTGACTTTAATGTTTATGTACAATGCAGAGGTAGCAAGGCGTTTATAAAGTACTGATGCAATAGCAAGCGGCTACGTGCCCAAGGCACACCGCACGCAGTTGAAGGCTCTTTGTCTGGATTAGGAATACTAGAGGGTTGTCGCTTAGCGGGCCCACGCCGTGAAGTGGCCAGAATCTATGTCCCGTACGCTGTCTCATTGGTCAATAATGATGATGGCCGGCGAGACGTGCTGTTATTGGTTGGAGCGCCGACGAGCGGCTAGATGTATCTTTATTTAACTAGCGGCTAGAAGTATTATTCTTCCAACGACTAGAATCTCTTAATTGTGTTACGTAACAATTGCTCATTTTTTTCTCTCTTAGTGAATGAACTTATTTTACATATTTTACTTAGTAATCCTTTTTTGTATTTTTCTCTTTTTTTCCTCCTTTTATTTTACGTACCTATTGGTATTTATTTGTTTGTATTATTATCACTTATGGAACGTATTGCATTGAACTACCCCTGCATACCTTCTGGAATAAAGAACTATTTTTAATACATATTTTTAATATTCCAGTTTTATAAAACAGACGAGAAAAAAACGAAATAATCTTTTTATTAAAATCAGTAAACCCTAAATTCGATTGTTCTGAATTCCTGTACTTAATCAATCTACACATGCCCAAATGAACGACTAGACAAATGTTAACTTTAAATATTCCATATTTATATCTCATTAAAACTATGGGTTTACATTATTCAATACAACGTTGACACAGTCTTGTTAACAAATATTTAAATGATATGGATGTATTTGGTAATAATTTGAATTCTGCAAACTTCAAAAGCCGTATGAACAAGCAATTTCTACCTGATTTATAAATTTCTAGCTGATGTGTACCCTGCCTCGTTCGGGATTGTATTTTTTTTGCAATAAAGTTATGAAGTTGTGAATTATTGCTTGTCGTTTGGGTGCCATAATTGATTTGACAGCGATCTGATATCTCTGAACAAAGAAACAAAAACATTCATTTGAAAATTTAATTTCATTACAGATTTTTTTTTTCTCAATTTATTTAAATTTAAAAAAAGTTCTTAATTAGAGGTACCTACTTGTGTTTTCAAATTTGAAAATATTCCACCCAAACAAACCTTCTTCTTTTGATTATGTAATCTGTGGCTAACCAGAGTCGTATATCTATGGCCTAGCCTAAATAAAACATGTGGGATCAATGTTTTTAATACTGATTTTAAAACGTTATGGAAACAGTTTTGCATATTGGATTTCATTTAAACTACTCTCTAAACATTACAGATACTAATAAAAACAAACTGCTATTTAATTCCAATAATTTTAAAGAAAATTGAGGAAACATACAAACATTCATTTTTATATATAGAGATTGTTGACTACTATGTTTATTATTGTTAACGTTAATTAGGTGTATAATGACAGAATACCATATTTTATAATTTACATTGTCTGTTTCCTGTATTTTGCTATCTCTGATACATTTTAATTTTATTTTTAATTATTTCTCATGCTTAAGATACTGCAATTTCTCAAGAAAGATGTACTATCATGTAAACGAACTCTGGGCATTTAAAGAAAATAAGCAAAACAAAATGTAGATTTTGCTTTGATTTTGACCGGTCAGGGGCTGGATTGATAGCGTGACGGTCATCCAGGCATCGTGAGTTCAATTCCTCGCCTGGCTAAGTCTTCCAACACGACACAAGTAACAACTTCCGCTTACTGTGATGGTAATAGGATATTTTCAAATACTGTCAGTTTTTTTAATTTTTTTTTTATTTAATGTAAATTAAATTTAATAATGTTATTATTAAGTTTTGCAAGTATTTTTAGTTTTTATTAATGTGACAGCTGTTTCAGCGTTTAAGACCATTTACAAACTGTGGTTAATCCACATTGTGACGACTTATTTATATGATTTAATTTGCTCCCACTCCTTTTAAATTTGGACGGGTAATGATTTATTATCGGTAAAACCGATTTAGTTAGAAAACAATTAAAATTCTGAATTCTGTGAGGTTTTCACATTAATAATGTGTTTTACTCGTATTTAACTGAAAAAGTTTTCTTAATTGATTTATTTAAATGTGTTGTATTGTTTTGATAATGACATAAATACTGACAAGCGGTGAGTATATAATTTTCCTTACTTTATTAATTAATGTTATATTAGGATGATTCGTTCGTTTGTTAATTTCTAATTGTTCAAGTAAATTTAATCTTAGGCCCTTGTCAGGTTATTTATAAACTAGCAACAATTTCTTAATTTTAGTAATATTTGCCAATTTAAGTCATGTACTTGTTTATTGTTGTTTTAAATTTATCAATTCCCAATAATTGAAGAAGATAATATTAACATAACCTAAATGAAACATGAAACCGAAAAAAACAATAGATAATAAAAAAGATATCAGTCGCATCTGGGAATCGAAACCAGGACTTCTGATGTGCCGGAAAGACAGAGGTCATGGGTTCGAGTCCCAGATGCGACTGATATCTTTTTTTTCTGTTGTTTTTTTCGGTTTAATGTTTCATTTAGGTTAGGTTAATATTATCTTTTTCAATGATTATATATTACAATGAGGTTTTTAACTTCAATAAAATAATTTAAAAAAAATAATATTATCAATTTCCATTTGTTCACGCGAGTTCATCGGTCACCTACTTATATGCATCTCCCTTTCCTCCTCCCCCCTTGTTTGACCTTCATCCAGCCAGTCCTAATCGAACCCCTGCCGCAACGAGTTACCTGTATCGCCTTAACTAGCGATTCAACCTTAACTAGTGAACTCCAACTTGGCTCCACCCTAAGCACCACTATCAGTTATTTAATTTGTTATTATTATTAAAAATCTTCAGTTTTATTTAAGCAGTTAATCATTTTGTACGAAAACAATATTTAGTTGTTGTATTTGCTAAATAATTCAACGTTTTTCCTCATCGTGTTTACGAATAATAATTTGTATTTAGTAATTTACGAATTGCTTTTACTAATGTACGTTTGCACATAATTATTCAAGTTTGAATTTGACGGTATTCATATTTTGATTTTAGTAATTCACATATTTTAATACACGATTTGTATAGAGAATTAACTGAATCCTATTTCGTATTTACTGATGGATAATTTGTTTAATCCTATTAACGTAACGTTAGCTTATTTTAGGACGGTATGGAAATATAATTTATTTCATTCTTAATAGTATATCAATTGGGTTTATCAAAATTCGGCGGACTTGACGCAAGTCCATTTGCCTTAAGAAATCCGTTAGCGGCGAGAAATTTTGAAATTTAAATTTAGAACTCATTCAAATTTTAAGTGGCATAAATATTCATGGAATTAACGATCATTTTAACGTAGCCAGTTTTTTTCAAAGAGCATAAATGATTTTACATAGAAGGATTCAGCTTAACTCTCAATGTGTCAATGAGTTCATCGAAATATATGAATTTATATATAACAGATAATGAAGTTAATAATATTTTGGGTTAGTTCTGTTTCAATAATTGTTAATTGTTTCAATGGACCAGAGTTAACAAAATACAGAAAACATATAATGATGAACGTAAGTAAGTCTAATGTCATGGTGTTTGAAAGAGAGAGTACGAAAACAGTGTGAAATATAGTTGTGAATGACGAATACTTCGGAGCAGGTCGATGGGTGTATATATTTGGGAAGTATGTTTACGAGAGATGGAAATACTGATAGGAATATTGAAAGAAGGGTGAATGAAGGAAACTCCATTAATAGAGAACTGAATGCGGTTGGCGCTATCAAAAAGTTGTCCAAAGAAGTGAAGCTAGTAGTCCTCAATGGAGTGCTGATACCAACCCTGATGCATGACAGTAAGCCATGGAACTGGCAGAGGAAGGATGATACAAATGAGATCTTCGAGGCGAATGTGTGATAAAACCAGGTATAATCGTATGAAAAATGTTAAGATTCATAAAGAATGCAAGGGTGATGTAAACGTAATGAGTAAGATTAAGAAACAGACCCTCAGATGGTTTACGCATTTAGAGCGAATATAGGAAGAAATAATTGTAAGGAGAATATACGACGCTAATGCCAATGGAAGAAGAAGCCGGGGACGCCCGAGAAAGACATTTCACGATCAAGTGAATCAAATACTTGAGTCGGGCCATGTCAGAAGTCGGAAAAATAGAAGATAATGTATGAGACGAAGTATTAATGTGAATGAAGCAAGAATTGTATGCCAAGATCGAGTTGTTTGGCGGTCCATCCTCTCTGCCTACCCCTGCGGAGAATCGGCGTGATGGTTAGTTACCGCTACCCGGGAACCATTAATTGTATAACCAACACTTCTGCCATTGGTCACCCCAAGTGGTTCGCTAAGTTTGGTGACTTAGCAGGGGTGCCCGGGTACATGGGGTGAGGATTGTCCAGGTCTTGGCGGCGGATACGTCTACCCACCAACTATGTGGTGGTACGGAAGTCGGTTGAGGGAGACTCCTAGACCTCTCTCAACCCAATGCTTTGCAGAGCAGTGAGAGTGACAGGATACGTCCCCATCACTCCTGGATATACTGACCCCATATTCCCATCCATCCCCCATATATTTTTCCTTGTTTTAATTTCTTTCCTTAAAAATACCCTTCACACAGCATCCCAAATATGACATTATAGATTAATGCAAATTATTTTCCTCATGGCCCTCTTGTGTTGAGTTAAAAAAATGCAAATATTTCATACTATTGCCGTAATCGAGATATTCGTTATTTTCATAGAAAAATATAATATGAGCTAGACTTGCCTTCCAAGTATAGATTTAACTGGAATTCGGTGTGCCTTTTGGTTTTAGTCCCCAGAGAGCCAATGAAAAAACAATGCTGTGTGTCTCTTACACTGCCTGCATTGTATATTGTCATTCCTTTTGATCGAATTGAAATGATGATGAAATTCACGGCCCGAAAGGCCAGATTTTTTTATTAAGAAACACGGCCACACTTCATCTCTCATGTTCTTCTTTATTCTACGGTTATTCAATAATTATAGAAATAACATTAACGTTTGTTCTGATGATTGACACTGTAAGGCTGCGTGAAACGTTGCCTAAGGAATAGAATACGACCCACCACCCCAAAATGAAGAAAAAAGTTACTGTTAGTCATAAGAATCTTAAATAATATCCGATTTCATAGAGGTTTATGTTTGAAGCAAATTCTCTGTAGGCTTTTGATCAATAGCGTCTTTTTGTCTTCGCCACAAAACATTTTTCATTTTGACCGGACACGTTCGGTTGTTTTCACAAATTTTGACAAAAGAGTTCTGTTTTTCAGTATGTTAATGTAAACATTTTTCGGGAATGAATTTTGCACGGATTAAAAAACTCATGATGCTTTTTGAAAACAATGTCTGCTTTTGGCATTATGATGAAGATAGAACATTCTAAATAATAAATCAACCCTTTATGCTGATAATGAAAAACACCCCTTTTTAAGAGCGAGGAAGACAGATATGACGATGAATCAGAGACAACCCCAGGGCACATGAAAAGTAAAATGTTACAACTTTAATTTGTTCATACTATAGGAAATGTTAGATTCGTATCAGTTGTACTACACAAATAATATTCTTGATCACATCAAGTGTAAAATTATTTAATTAAATAAACGATATTATTAGTGGTATAATATTTATTGTAAATTCTTTAATTTCTATAATTATTGATCAGAGATCGTATTATATTTGATACAGTGAGTATAATATTACAATTAATTATTGACTGGTGAGATGAGTGGCTAATGTTTTTTATTTTTTTTTAAATTATTTATTTTTATTTTTTATTTAAGAATAAATAAACAAATTTAGTTACACAATACTTAAAGCGAAGATAAATTAGTTATGATGATACTAGACCAGCATACGAGAAAGGAATGCATTTCTCAGGGCAATTTGAGGTTTATATAATATCGTTGATTTTTTAATGATTCTTTAGTTCCGGCGTTTCTTGGATATAGAATCTTTTTAAATCAGCGGTTGTTAGGTTAGGTAGGTACCAGTAAGTAGCTACAATATATATTTCAAGTTTTAATTGCATTCTTACTTATATTTGAATCTATTGTGTTAACACAACCAGTTTTATTTAAAAAAAAAATTACTCTCAAAATGTCTCTTCTGTTGTTTTGACTCTTGACACGACCCGACTCAAGTACTTTATAAAACTTTAACGTAATAAAAACAATACGTTCTTCTGATATGTAAATAAGTCGGTACCCGCTGTCAGTATCCAACTCGATCCGTCTGACCGCTAGCCAAGTGTCTTACCCACCGGATTACCAACTACCCGACTAAAAGTTTATAAAACCATTTCGAGTAATGTCGACGTTTCGGTTCTGAATTGTGGTCTTTCACCAGGATATAAAAAAAGTTTCTATTTTATTTTTCCAAATTTCCATTATTCATTTACTAGATTTGTCTACATGATGATCGTTGTTCCGACGATAGTCAATCACCGATAGAATAGGGCACCGGGGATCTGATTCTGGTTCTTTTTAAGGGTAAAGAATTGTCCTTATCCTTAAGGTAAAGACATTTTATTTAATTGCGATTCCGATTATTTGTCAAGGAATTTGGAGTTTAATTGTCACAGCATTATTACAAATTATGGATACTTTCCTAAAAAGCAATCACTTTGTGGTTTGACGCCATATTAAATAATATTAATAATGTTTTATTTTCCCATTTTTCATAACAAAATAAGAAATAATGATATCCTCACTGGGATTTCTCATGCTGAGGATTTTATTTACAAAATATGAAATTAAATTATATTAAATTGATGTACTTGATGGAAAAAATAAATAAATGTAAGGTGAGGTGTTTTAAGTGCAGTTGAGTGGTTTCGGTGTTAGTCTGTATTTGGTGTTTAATATATTATTTATTAGATTTCCATATATAACGTCTCCAGCGTTTTTTTTTATTTATATATGCATACCGCACAAGAGTCCCAACTGCTCCCAACCGTCTGGAGCCAGTGAGACTATGGCATTCCCAGTTGGGGAATGTTGTGAGGCTGAAGGTATTGGGTGGGGGAGGGGAAGGGTAAGGAGAAGAGGAAGTTGGGGAAATACTTGGCTATTCAGATCAGGTCACCAAACACAGCTAAAAGCCATTTCAAGTAACGTTTCAATTCTGAATGGTGGTCCTTCACCAGGGCGATACTAAGAGTATCTTACACTCTGGAACGTGCGCACATATACCATATATTATTTTTAAATGAATTAATTGTGAAACGAGACACATTAATTTGATTTTTAAATTTATTATGGCTGTTCTGACTTTTAAAGGATAGTGGGATTTTGCTGTACAGTTCAATACCATAGTATAAGAAGTTTTTTGTCCAAATGTTGTGTTTGTGGGTCCTTGTTGTATGTGTTTTTGAGTCTGAGATCTAATATTTCTAATATGTGTCATTGTTGCTATTTCTTGTTCTTTGTATTTACGAATCCAAAGTAGTATGGTTTTAGAGTACAATTATTTTATTGTCATAATGTTAAATTTGTTGAAAACTTAGTCAGTGCAAGTTTTTACAGGGACTATAAGTATAATTTTCATGATGGGTTTTTGTGCTCTAATAAGTAAATTAAGAATATTATCATTAGCACTGCCCCATCCGATAATACCATATTCTACTAGTGATTGGCAGCGAGCCATGTAGATCTTTATCAAATCTTTTGTACCGAGTAAATTCCTGATTGTTTTGAAGAAGTAAGTTAATAAAACAAACACCTTGTTATAAACCACGAATATATATATAATAACTGCTCTATCTTGTATAAATATTGTAGGATTATCTTGCATTAATGACTTCATTATGTTCCCATAACACTGTTGTATTTACTATCTATTATTATTAACATATATTAATATGTTAATATTGTCTCCCTCTTACACGTAATACTTTTATATTGTTGCCTCCCTCTAATGTTTTGTTCTCTTTTCTTTCTCTTTTGTATTCTATTTCACTCTATTGTATTCTGTACCTAAATATAACCGATAACTCTGTATTATTCTTTGGTTATTATACTTACTCTGTTTAAGCTTGACATAATCGAAACAGGTTTGAGAGAAAAATGCGTGCATTTTATTATAATTTTCAGAATTTAAATAATTTTATCTGGCATTTTGGGTATTTGGCGTAGGTACTTTACAATCATCGCATTTTCGTTAATTTTGTTTATTTAATAGCATTATTATGCAACAAATGACTCTCTACCTAGTAACGCTGAAAGAACCGGAACCGCAGTTAAGCAAAACATCTTTAAGCCAAAGGATAAGAACAATACCTTATCCTTGAAAATAACTGGAATCAAACCCTAGAAGAAGTTTTTTTTCCGTAAATTGAACTTTAAATAAAAATGTGTATTTGTATCTCATTATATTATTGTGATTTTCTTTTTCTTCACAACAAACTTAAAGTGGAATAATATATTAAGAAATCACATTATCGGTAAAACTTTTCGAGTAAAATTTTATTTCCAAATTACGCCAGTTCAATCGGATTATTTTAAAAGAAAAATTGTAATTTATTAGGTTTTTTGACATGCCAAATGGGAACTAGGATATCCCTGTCACAACATTAATAATGTTTTATTTTTATACTTACGAAGAAAATTGACAAATTCTAAAAGAAGTTCGTGGAAAACCGATATTTATAAGAAAAAAATCATTGCAATAAGGAACACCAGTGAAAAATATAGTGACTTTAAACATACATATTAATATAGATCAGCAAACGCCGATTCTGAATATATAATTTTTATTATATGTAATTACGTAAAATTATATTATAAATCGTTATTTAAAAGTGAATAAAAAATCATCTCATCGAAACACCTTATTATGTTGGTACCGTTGCATTTGGAATAGTGCGCATTCTGTTTTGGGGTTAGTATAGAAATTTTTATTTTTCATGTTTGTTTTGTAATTTAAATATTTTTTTAGTTTTGGGAAAATTTAAACTTAATTTTGTGACTTTAAACTCTATAATTGTTGTTTAATATAACAAAAAATATTATTAAAGAAAGAAATTAGACTGTTCATGAACAGATCGATTATCAATATGGGTATTATGATAATATTAACGCTCAATACTATTATTATTCTTTGAGTTAAAGTTTTTAAAAAGTTACATAATTTAACATTTTTTATTTTTGTATGGTGAAGCTCATCCTTGATTTGATATTTCACATTATAACCTCAAAACTGATCAAAACCGACCGGCCATAGATTTGGAGCTTTTTGGCTGGCTTTGAAATATTGAAACTTTAAAAATTATTTTAACCATGAATACTAACTTTAGAAAAAAAAAAGAAGACGGAAGACCAAGCATTTTTAACCTTTATTAGTTATTGAATTGATATGTGTAAGGAAATTAAAATTAGAATCTAAAACAATTCAAAGATTATTTATTTTTGTTGAAAAAAAATCTTATTTTATGCCATTTACTAATATTAAAAAAAGGTTGTTAAGTTAACACCAATCCTGTAATTTATTTAAATTTAATTGGATGTGAAAAAAATCTTCAGTAGTTTTTAATACTTTAAAGAGTTTTAGTAAGATAGCTCCTTATCCACTCAAATAATTTACCCTCTATTCCTAATCTGCAAAATTTATTAAGAAGGATTTTATGGTTTACTTTGGCAAATGCTTTTACAAAGTATGCATATATTGAATCGACTCCGGTTTTTTCTTCAAGCGCCCATGACATAAATTGTTCATATAAGCAGAGATTTGTTAAAGTGGATCTGCCGGGCATAAAACCACGTTGATTAGGTACAATAATGTTATTAATGTGCACAGAGATTCTATCAATTAAAAGTTTTTCTAACACTGTTGCGTAATACAATGAAAATGTGAACCAGTTTTCTTACTTTTGTAGAAAGGTTGTCGATGAAATATTTCCACTTAAGATGATTGTCTATAATAACACTTCGATATTTGACGCTGTTCACACATTTAAGAACTTCACAGTTGTAGTATGAATAAATATTTTATGTGTAATAATTTGGCTTATTTGTTTTGATTATGTATGATACACTGGGTTGTTTCTTCTTGGTATTATCTGTTCAGTGGATTTAATCGCATTTATGAAAAATTGTACATTGTTTATTTCGTATACAGTTGGGCGTACCAATTAAAGCATGGTTGTATCTGGCCTTAAGTAATGTAAATGATTTTGAAATGGTTATTGTTTCTAAAAATTATAAAAAAAGCTTTTCAAGATACACACATTTCACATAATTCATTGATACTCTTATGTCATAAGAAATTGATATCGTTCTTTAATATGATTCTGCAGTATCAATTCAAATTTGTCCGCAAAAAAGTCTTTGACACTAGCTACGCTTAGTAGGAAATTTTATACATCATTTAAATAAAACCATTATTTTTTTTAAAACCCCAGAAAACACGTCATTAAAAAAAACAAATCATTTAGAATATCTACAGGTATTGACATCTTCTTGAGTCATTTCCTCATTGCTGACGATCGTGACCCCCACTCCAATATCGCAGGTGTACAAGGCTTAGGCTCCTCTATTTTGCGCGATTCTGTTCTGCGTGGAGAGTTGCGGACATCGACATTCTGGACACCTGCAAAATTTGGTTACTCTAACGCATCAGTGACCTTCTTCTGCTTCTCCTGCCTTCCACTTTTCCAGTGACCAAGAGCTTCTTCAAATTGGAGTTCTTGGTTTGGTGAGCAACACGACCTAAGAATATGAGGATACGCTGTAAGCAGACAGTTGACAGCCTATTGTGGATACCAAGCTCTTCCAGAATTAATGAATTTGTACGCCTGACTGTCCATGTATTTCATCCAGCACCATATTTTGAGGGGTTCTATCCACTTTCTGGCTCTAAATGACCATTTTTCTACACCATACGGAAATATGGGGAAAATCAGCGCCCGGACGAATCTCATCATGTTGGTCTTTGTTATACCTTTGTAATTATAACAGTTATTTTTTCTTTAGCATTTTGCTGATGACGTTTTTTGTCATACAAAATTTACACTTGATTTACTGAATATTGACATTCGTTTATCCGAAATAGTACGGTAAAGGATTTCGACTACGAATCTGAAGGTCGCGGGTTTAAATCCCAAGTGTCTGTGCGCAAGTAAATTTTATTTAGTTAATTCATATAAAAAAAGTAAATTCTCGAACGGTTAGTTCTGGCGTCATGAAAAATTCCTTGGTTTTTAGTCCAGATTTTCCTTATCAATATAACGGTCATTTAGTCATAATGTCGAAAAGTCATTTTCAGCTCGTAACGCCAGTCGCATCTGGGAAACAAACCGAGGACCTCTGTCTTACTGGGACAACGTTCTAATCACTGAAAAAATTAGACATGTATATTTTACGTAATTTTTATAGATACCATGCTGAAACACTGTCTCAGATACATCTATCCGATTTTTTCAATCACGGCACCATTTAGACTACAAATATATTCAGGTAGAACATTGCAAATATCCAAAAGATAGTAAATAAAGCCATAATATAGGAATTATTAATTGATTAAATATTACAAATGACGTTTATCAGCTTCAATAAGTGATTCCAATAAATTAATTATATATCCATATGTCAAAATTATGAGCGAATCTATGAGGGTAGTGATACCAGTAAAATTATTTAGCAGTGACAAGCAATGACCCAATTCAATTTTATACTGGGTTATAAGAACCCGTTTCGGTCACACAATTCAGTTCGATATTCAATCACATGGAAACTTTGGAGGAATGCCGGACTAATAAAACATTCGCATTATTCGTGAGAAATCCCTAAAAAGTTAGGGGAAGTTTTTAAGTCCCCAATGTGTGCTTAATTATAATATTGTCAAATACTCGTAGTCGCGTTCCAAAGAGATAAATCATAGAGCCTTAGACGCATTTTGTTAGAATTATTTGTATAAATTATAAATGGATTTTACGAAAATTTGAATTAATGCAGCGAAGCATTGTTTGAGGAAAGGCGATGATGAAGATAGGGATACTTAGATAGTTTGGTTATGTAGAGTGGATGGGCGGAGATACAGTTTGATTAGGCGCAAACACATGGTAGAAGAAGTCAAGGAACCCTGAGAAAGACATGACAAAGAAGTAAATCAAATCATTTTTCGGGGCATGTCAATGGTGCTGTTTTGAAGTAATGGAATTTAGTTTTTAAGTAAGAATTTTATTTTATTTTTTATTAATAGTGAATCTGTATTTTTTTTAACTTCTTCGGGAAGATTATTCAAATATTTTATCCCTTTGTAAATATAATTATTTTGCATTTGCTTTGTAGAAAATAAAGGAATTGAAATATTGAATTTATACCTTGATGATGAATTTAGTTTTGATTGTTTTGACATGTTATCTTTGAATATTTGTAATATTGAGTCTTTTTTTATAGATATATGTCTTCAATTTTTGGAGCTGGGAAAATATAGTATAATATAGCTGATGGGAATGTAGATGATGAAGGAATTACAATTTCAATAGCAACGTCATTATTAAAGAGATTATAGAGAACGAAAACAAAAATCTAAAAGGGCAAGGTTGGGAGATTTAAAATGTGGAATAATCTCACGAACGAGCCATTAAGTGGCTGATTTTATAATGCTAACAGGTCAATTGCATTGTCTTCGTTAGATATATAAACAATAAATTTCATTGGATTGAATATCGTGTTTAAATTATCATTTTTTTTCAAAGACACACATAAAAGAAATCGACTTACATAATACGGACTCACTTTGGTGGTAGCTAGAGCCCAAGATAACTTACATATATATAGTATTGTAAAATTTTTGTGTACAGTGCCAGGAAACATTTCTCTCTCTTCCTGTGTCAACTGTGGTTAGAGGTGCATACATGTGGAGATAATCTTCTCTAGTGAGCGGGATGCCTATTGCTACTGTGGGGCTTTTATTTAATTTATTTCAAAGAATTATGTATGAACTGTGTTTTTTGTGCTAGGGGCACTTGCTGATAGCAAAATATAACTTATATAACGTCTAAAAGATAAATTAAATAAAAAAAACCTAAAAAAACATCTGAAGGAAACGCTTTGTGGTGGGACATTATAATACTGCCTCGTATAAAACGACGTTCTTATTTGATTTTAAGTTTATATAAACTTATTGAAAGCATCTGGTGTTAGTAGGTATTAACAAAACAATAGAATTTGATTAAATATTTAAAAAAAATAAGTAAAGAAACAGTTCATTCCAAACTAAAAAAGCTAGACTATTTTGCATAAGTCCATAACAATGAATATGGGTACTATAAACCCAAAGTAGATCTTCAGGTTAAGGAAATTCACATTTCGAAGGCTTTAAAAATCTACATGAGGGATTTCGGAATATGGAAGAACTTACTCAAAAGCGATCCAGGGCAAATAGGGCTTTCTCCAAACACCCTGATATTCTATAAAATGCAAAATGTGCTGCAGCCAGACATTCTAGACAAAGGGGTATTTGGATTCAAATGCGAGGTATTCTATATTCAAAACAGAGGCTATTTGTAACATTCCAACAGAGAGTTGAAGCATAGTGAAATAAATTACCTTACATTGAGCCCGGTGCACGGAGCCTTCACTCGGGTCTATGTGGAACCGTTTCGTCACCTATATCGACGCTAACTAAGTAGATACCTAATATTGTCGGGTTGAACTGAATGAATATTTATTTTGTTTTGCTGATTCCTTTTCACATAGTTATTACTAGTGGTTATTCAATCTGTACATGGATAATTTCTTGCAAGAATTGAAAGAGGCGGACTTGGGCGCGAAAATGAGTAATCTGCAAGTATGTTGCCAGTTGTATGTTGATGATGCGGTGCTGATTGCTAACAGTATGGAAGATCTACAGTCCCTCGTATCTAGGATGAACGAAGTATGTATAAAGAATGAGCTAATGATGAATGTAAGTAAGTCTAAAGTCATAGTGTTTGAAAGAGAGAGTACGAAAACAGTATGCGTTATCGTTGAGAATGATGAATACTTGAAGCAGGTCGATGGGTTTGTATATTTGGGAAGTATGTTTACGAGAGATGGAGAGACTGATAGGGATATTGAAAGAAGGGTGAATGCCGGATACTCCATTAAAAAAGAACTGAACGCGGTTGGCGCTATCAAAAAGTTGTCCAAAGAAGCGAAACTAGCAGTCCGCAATGGAGTCCTGATACCAAATCTGATTAATGGTAGTGAGCCATGGAACTGGCAGAGGAAGGATGAAATAAATGCTGTAGAAATGGGATTTTTGAGGCGAATGTGTGGTGAACGCATGTGAAAAATGTTCAGATTCGTAAAGAATGCAAGGCTGACGTAAGCGTAATTAGCAAGATTAAGAAAGGGACTGAAGAAAGGAGTGTAAGATGAATATATGAAGCGAATGTAAATAGAAGAAGATGCCGGGGACGCCCGAGGAAGACATGGCACGGTCAAGTGAATCAAATACTTGAGTCGGGCTATGTCAGAAGGAATATCAGAAGAGAATGTATGAGACGTATGAAAGTGAATGAAGCAAGAAGTTTATGCTAAGATCGAGTTGTTTGGCTGTCCATTTTCTCTGCCCACCCCTGCTGAGAAATGGTGCGATGGTTAGTTTGTTAGTTATTACTAGATCGTTTTTATTGTACAATATATTTATGTAACTAATAATCATGCTGTTTCGCTGGAGGAGTAGGCAGAGAGGATAGAATGCCATACAACTGCGTCTTGGCACACATACCTTGCTTCATCTGTATTCATGATTATTCTGATTCTTGACATGGCCCGACTGAATTATTTGATTTACTTGGACGAGTTATGCTTCCTCTGGGCGTCTCCTACTTCTGCTACCATTCATTTTCGCTTCATGTATTCTTTTTACACTCCTTTCACCGTTCATCCCCCCATGTCCAAACCATCAAAGCGTCTCTGATAAAAGTGATATTAAATGATTAAGAGTTATTTTGTATTTAATAAATAAATATCTTCAAAATTCGAAACTATTGGTTCCCTCTTCAGGATACAAATCAAACTAAAAAATAATGATGTAAGCATGGGAAAATTATAAAACTAGACAAAAAGTAGCAATAAGTGATTCAGTATGGTATCGAATACTGATGTGAACATAATTACATACATTAAACAAACTTATTCTTAAGTACTAATTATAGAAATTTGAACAAAATCAAGGAATAACCAAGACATTAAAATAAATAAAATAAAATATTTAAAATACAGGGATTAAGGTGAAAAGAAATTTAAGAGATGCCAATTTAAAATTGGATTATTAATAATATTTAATTGAATATTAAAACTTTTATTAATTTCTAAAATTTTAAATCGATCTAATTGTGAACCACATGAAAAGATGTTAGTCTGAAGAATTATAATTTTTATAGAAAGTCAATTATTTACCATATCTCAAGACTTATTGTTAATTTTTCTCTATTTTTATAATTTGTCTATGCCAAGGTAATTATTTTTTATTATTATAATGACGGCCTCCATGGTTGAGGGGTATGGCTCTCGACTACGAATCCGAAGGTCGCGGGTTCAAATCCCGGCGTGCGCAAGTAAATTTTATGTAATTAATTTGTGTTGTTTCACAATGAATTCATTTAAAAATAATATATAGTATATTTGTTAACGTTCCATAGTGGAAGATACTCTCAATATCGTCCTGCTGAGAGACGACCATTCAGAATTGAAACGTTGCTTTAAATGGCTTTTAGCCTTGTTCGGTGACCAGATCTGAATAGCCAGGTATTTCCCCACCTTCCTCTTCCTCTTCTACTTCCCCTCCACAATATTTTAGCCTCACAACACTCCCCAATTGGAGATCCCATAGTCTCACTGGCTCCAGACGGTTGGGAGCAGTTGGGACTCTTGTGTGGTATTCATATAAAAAAAAAGTATCCTGAAGAAAAAGCCATTTGTTGAAAAAAATGTTGATATGTATTTATTAAATAGTGGTGTTTATAAGATATCTATAATCATTTAATTGAAAATGATGCCATAAAGTGACATCGATGAGTTCAGACCATTTGCAAATTCTGAAAAACCTTTTTTTTAACCATTTAAAAAATAATTGATTAAAAAGGGAATTTAATTGGAGTTACGTTTTTTTTTCTCCTATTTTTTAAACATTTAAAAAATAATTGATTAAAAAGGGAATTTAATTGGAGTTACGTTTTTTTTCTCCTATTTTTTAAACATTTAAAAAACAATTGATTGAAAAGGGAATTTAATATGAGTTACGTTTTTTTTTTCCTATTTTTTAAACATTTAAAAAATAATTGATTAAAAAGGGAATTTAATTGGAGTTACGTTTTTTTTTCTCCTATTTTTTAAACATTTAAAAAATAATTGATTGAAAAGGGAATTTAATATGAGTTACGTTTTTTTTCTCCTATTTTTTAAACATTTAAAAAATAATTGATTAAAAAGGGAATTTAATTGGAGTTACGTTTTTTTTCTCCTATTAAAATGTCAGTAAAGTGATTGTCTTCCACGGAAACCCAAACTACCGTTGTGATAACTATAGGCTTTCCATTTAAACCAGGATAAAAATCAAAAAGTATAGAATTTGGGCATTTGTTTAGTATGACTTTGAATAACCATCCGTCAAATACTTCTTACTTCAAATACCCACGTAACAAAGACGTGAAAGTTAGAGTACCTTAATCTGAGTCCGGAAGTCGAGTGATTGATTCACACCGGAGCGGAAACAGTGAAGACATTATCGGCCCGGATATATTAAGTTTGACGGACCCTCAAGTAAAAGGATTTTCAGAATTTTGGAAATTAAGGACACTATATCTCTAAATAATAATAAAAAAATTCCATGGATACGAAAAATGGACTTTAGTACATTAACCATTTTTATAATTTCTCTGCCGGCAACCCGGATCTTTATTGATTTTCTTCTTCTTATTTGTATAGTGGAGGAGAGTTAGTGGAGGTCATAGTGGGATGCTGAGGTTATTCAGCCAGTCGACGGCATCGGGAGTCACTTACATTATTATTATTATTATTAATATCATCTTCAATTAATTCCCATATATTTTGGGTGCTACCTTTTTATCAAGACTACAAAATTCTATCCGAATTTATTTGGAATCTTTTTAGATAGTGCCTCGGATATACCTATCCGATGCCATAGTCTCACTGGCTCCAGACGGTTGGGAGCAGTTGGGCAGTTTTAGCAGTTGTTATATATATATATATATGGGACATCTGTTGACTTTTTCGACAAGTCTAGCTCCACCGTTATCTTTTTGTGTGTTTTTTCAGTTTCATGTTACATTTCGAGAGCTGTTAATATTGTCTTTAATGATGGAAAAAAAAAATATTTGGATGATTTGTGTCAATCATCTAAATATTATTATCTTGAAATCACTTCAAGAGTGCTAAGTCGTCTTTAGTTAATAGATTTGAATAGCCTGGAACTCACCCAACCTTCCTCTTTCCAATCTACTTCCCATCTTCACTTCCTTTATATTCATAAGATACGCCGAATCGGGGATGCCATACTCTCACTGGCTTCGGGCAATTGAGACTCTTGCGTGGTAATCAAATAAAAAAATAAAATAAAAAAGGGTGTGAATTAGACATTAAATGTGACACCAGACGATGATTGATCGAAACATTTAGCTTTATTGTAAATACCGCACAAGAGTCCCAACTACCCAGAGCCGGTGGGACTATGGCAGCCGCATTTGGAGTATGCAGTATGGCTGAAGGGGAGGAGGAGATGGGGGAGAGTAAGGTTGGGAAGTTTCATGCCTTTGTTCACAATTATTTTTCCTTCCTATTAAATAAAATTGTGATAAAAACATGTCCTTTCTCAGATTACCGTTGGAAAGCATTTTTGTTTTTCATTTACTAACCTGAATATAGGATTAAATATGCCACAATAACTTCCAGTTTAATCTCGTCACAAGGGCCTGCGGCGTAGGCAGCATTATTATTGCGTTTATAAATTCAACAAAACCACGCACCCCTTATGCAGGTGACATGTAAGGTTGAAATTCCCGCTTAACACCGGCTGCATGTTTCGATTTACGCAAAAAAAAACATCACCAAAATGGGTGTTTTATTTTATTTTGTAAAGCTTAATTAAAAAAAAACTTATTTTTCCACAATGTACAATATGGGAATATTAGAAAAAGGTTTGTAAGAATGAGATTTTGCACTTTTTTTAGGTTTGATTCTTTTTTCTAAGCTTATAAAAGGGTGTATCCCATAGCAACCCAAAAACGTTACGCAGGGCCCTATTTTGAATTATCTGATTTGATTTTGAAAACATTCAATACAATTTATATAATATAATTCGTTGCTTAGATAGTAACACCACAAGCTTTATTTATTCTAGTCGTGGGTAGTCTGAAAGTATGCAAAAATGTCACGAAAATCTACAGGTAGGTTTTTGACAGTATATGGCAATCAAAATAAACATATGTACACACCTTATATTGGTATGTATCACGTGTGTACACTGTACCTACCCAAATAACTTATTCATAAAATGGATTCGTATGTAATTCGGATACACGAGTCGCGGCACAGTGGGTTAGATTGCGAAAATAGGAGGACAAAGTTCCTCCCTGTTTTTTTACGATTTGAAATCGTAAAAAAATACACTTTATTCTACTATATTACATAAGACGTATTATCAAACAAGCAATTAACTTGTAAATCTTCTATCTATATTCTGTCTATTATACAAAGAAGAATGTTAGAGGCGGGCGGTGCGTATTTATTTTGTATACAAATCTACAGTTTTATTTCGAGCTTTAAGAAATTTTCTCACACTTGACCTAAAAAAGGTCACTGTTTAGATGATATTTCGAAAAACTACCCCCATCCCCTTTCCCATGCTTAAAGCTAATTTTTGTAATTCTAAATACAAATTTTGCACAATTCACGTAGGGATAGGGTTAGGGATTATAAAATTGTACTCTAAGCTGTTAATAATTCCGGACAATGCCGGGTACCTCAGCTAACTAAAAATAAAATTACACGCTTTGACTTAGTTATGGTGCTTCAAGGTAGAATTGTCCCTTCTCCTATCAGATAATAAGTTCCACAAGCTAGTATGTAGATTTTTTTCCACGGTGCAGAAAACAAGCTATCATACTTTACACTTGTGGATAGGTGTTTATTTTTAAATTTAATGTAAATCAAATTTAATAATGTTATTATTGAGTTATGCAAATATTTTAGGTTTTTATTTTTGACAGCTGTTACGGCGTTCAAGGCCATTTTCAAACTGCGGTTAATCCACATTGTAACGACTTATTTATATGATTTTATTTACTCCTACTATATTCTAATTTGGACGGAAATTTGATTCTACCAATTAAACACAAAAACAATTAACATTTTATTAGCATTACTATGTGACGTTAGGTGCAATTGAAATATTTGCATACCTTCAATGACGGTAGGCATATGTTTTGTATGAAGTATTACAGACATACGTTTTTGTTACAGCTTTTTGCGAATTTCGTTTCTCTAAGCTCGAACAGATTCAATTGATCGCGTACATAACACCTTTCAATTCTTCGAGCTTCGTTAGTCTGCCCCCGTTCATTAATAAACCAGGAATTTTGCATAAAGAACAACATTATTAAAAAATTAAGGGTGCCCTCGAGGTTACCCAGCGCTATATAAAATGGACAATATTTCACATATTCTAACATTCGACAACCAAGAGTGCCCTCGAGCTTACCCAGCACTATATAAAATGGACAATATTTCACATATTCTACAACATTTGACAACCAAGAGTGCCCTCGAGGTTACCCAGCGTTATATAAAATGGACAATATTTTACATATTCTACAACATTTGACAACCAAGAGTGCCCTCGAGGTTACCCAGCGCAATATAAAATGGACAATATTTCACATATTCTACAACATTCAACATCCACGAGTGCCCTTGAGTTTACCCAGCGTTGTATAATATGCATCAATTTTTTAATTATCTTCCCTAGTTAATACGTAGGGAATACTTTTTCCCTTTGTTGATTTACCTAAATTTTATGAATTGATTCATTTCCCGCCCCACTGTGCGGGGGTTTGACGAGCGTGGAGCAGGGAGCAGTGAACAGTGGGCGTACCGCGCACCCCTCGTTAATGTATAAAAGTGTCAGACTTTGAATGCGGGTTTCAGGGGGTGGATTTCACACGGAGGGAAAAAACCCGTGTCGCGGGACATTCTACCTTAAAACAACAGATGTCACTCTGTTTTGACAGTCATTCTCGCCGTTTGGATATTACATTTAAGCGGGCTCTGAAACGGCACGCAGTAAAGTTTTATAAATGTATATTTAATTTTATAATTTCTTCAAAAGATTGGTATTCACTATGTGGCGTCATTATTAATAAATTAATTAATTTGTAAACCACAATATTTACGTAAATAATGACGTAAATTAGAAAAAATAATTATCTTCCAGAAATATTAGATGAGGCCTTTAGAAATATGACTAAAAATAAAATGTATTACTTAATTGATAAACTAAAGTTCTTAAAAACTTAAGACAAGATTTTTGTGCATAGCGCAAAGGGTAACAATTATTTTTATAAACAATAATTATTAGCCTGAAACACTCATCAAATTGAAAAAAACCTTTCCGAGCAAAGATAAATGTCGCCGACAGGACTCGAACCTGCACCCTTCTGATTGCCGGTCAGATGCTCTACCGTTGAGCTACGTCGACTTATCGCAAACCCGCCAAGTTAATCAATATATACTAGTGTTTCATTCAATAATTACTGTTTTTATTATATTTTCACCTGTAAACAACCAACTTTATTAGTATGAGAAAGGCTTGTGACGGCTAAATCCCTCAAATAGATGGCGTCGAGACAAATTATGTCTACATTTTATTTCTACAGGTGCGGGTTCGAGTCCTGCCGGCGACATTTTATCTTTGCTCGGAAGGTTTTTTCAATTTGGATGAGTGTTTTAGATTAATAATTATTGTTTATAAAAATAATAATTGTTACCCTTTGCGCTATGCACAAAAATCTTGTCTTAAGTTTTTAAGAACTTTAGTTTATCAATTAATAAATATTTGATAAGTCAAAGCAATTTTCACCAATAAAATATAGACATAATTTGTCTCGACGCCATCTATCTGAGGGATTTGGCCGTTACAAGTCTTTCTCATACTAATAAAGTTGGTTGTTTACAGGTGAAAATATAATAAAAACAGTAATTATTGAATGAAATACTAGTATATATTGATTAACTTGGCGGGTTTGCGATAAGCCGACGTAGCTCAACGGTAGAGCATCTGACCGGACATCAGAAGGGTGCAGGTTCATGTCCTGTCGGCGACATTTATCTTTGCTCGGAAAGGTTTTTTTCAATTTCGATGAGTGTTTCAGGCTAATAATTATTGTTTATAAAAATAATTAAAATGTATTACGTTTATTTCTTGTACGCTCCTTATTACTCTTCTCTTTTGTAGATAATGTATTTTGTAGTAATTATCGTATACAACAAAGCAAACTGTATCTATATTACATTCTTGATGTATCTTATTTCTATACTGAGTTACCACTACTGTCGCTACATGGCGGTGCTCCCCAACTCAAACACAATAAATTATTCTCTATTGAGTTTTTTGAGAGATTGATATTGACTTTGTCCCTTCATCATTAAGAAATGAATTCAAAATTATTTTGTATTCACCACTTTATTAATATATACATATCAACATGTTTCGAAAGCGATGCTTTCCTCAACAGAAATATACATATACATTAGTATTTTGTATATTCTGATGAGGAAAGCGTTGCTTTCGAAACACGTTAACATGCATATATTAATAAAGTGGTGATTACAAAGTAATTTTAATTAATTGATTAATATTTTCATAATTTATGTTTTTTTTAAGTTTTCATTTAACGGTAAGTGAAGCCGCAGGCCAATTTTTTTAGTTTTTAATAATTAATTATTTTTATTGATATTTAAAAAACTCATTTTAAAATTTACTCATTTTAGAAAATAATATTAACATAACCTAAATAAAATATGAAAACGGAAAAAAATGACAGAAAATAAAAAGATTTCAGTCGCATCTGGGACTCGAACCCAGGTCCTCTGCATATCCGGGGCAACCGATTAACCAACTTAGATAATTAGACCAGTTCAATTTATGCTATCTTCATCGATATCATATCTCAAATTTTAAGATTTGCATATATTATTCTCAATTTTTTTATCCCATATTATTTTTTTCCGTTTCCATATTTCATTTGGGTTATTGTACGAGACGTGTAGGCCCGCACAAGGAAGTGTAAATAGTTGGGCACCGGCACACAGGGACGCATCACCATTGTGATTCGCTAGTCCTCCTCAGAAAGGTGTTTGGTAGTTTGTCATATGAGTGAGGTTTGCTGCGTATCCGGGATGGCATTTGGGTCGGACTAGCCGCTGCAAGCTCGTAAAGCTAGATGGTTGTCGGGCTTAGGTTGCGGCATATCCGGGGACGGCCTTCGGGTCGGACCGGTCGCTGCAAGCTCGTGAGTAGGCCGGATGGCTGTCGGGCTCAGGTTGCGGTATATCCAGGGACGGCTTTCGGGTCGGACCGGTCGCTGCAAGCTCGTGGGTAGGCTGGGTGGCTGTCGAGCTCAGGTTGCGGCATATCCGGGGACAGAATTAGGGTCGGACCGGTTGCCGCAAGCTCGTGGGTAGGCTGGGTGGAGTGAAGATCTCTCACTCGGTGAGAAGAGCAGGTCGGGTAGAGTGAAGATCTCTCACGTGGTGAGGAGAGCAGGTCCGGGTAAATTGAATATAAATGATGTTGGCCAATTTTCACGGTGGAGCAGCGTTACAATGGAGATGTTACTTGGTCGGAGTCGTGAGCGGGAATCAAGAGAATGTACCGCATGTATGGATTTTTATAGGCCGTATGTTGGGTATACGGAGGTATTTTTGCAGGATTTTACTTGCACTTGTTGTTTTGACGATTTGTTTGTTTCAGAGGTCGTTCAACTGACGTGTGTGGTTTTGATAAAGTTTAGCAGGTGTGAACACAAGTTTTGACATGTTCGTATTTTGTTATGACAATCTTGTTGTCACGCAGGATTCATCTCGCCGTATTATTGTTTTGTTTACGTTTTTGAACAACTTGAGTTTATCTATCATATACACGTTTGTATATATAGGCTATGTTAATATTATTTTCTACAATGAGTAAATTTTTTTAGTCATTGAACTTTATCGATTCACTGTTTATTGAAACACACCACTATTTGTGAAGCGGCTCGAAACATTTTAGCGTACTAGAGTACCAAGATTGATAAAAACAACATTATTGATGTTGTTGTAACCGAAAATGATTGTTTTTCAAAGTTGTTTTTGTATTAATTTTTTTTATTTAGAGGGTCAATTGACACAATTGATTTAACGGTTATAGTGCAACCTAGCGCCTTCACGCTATAAGCATTAATTACGTAACTTGAGACGCAGCGCCATAGCGATGCAATTTTCATTGTGCTTTTTGTCGTCCTCGGGAGAGCACGTGTTTAATTTGAGCGTGGCATATTGCAGTTGGCGCCTGTATTGAAAACTGTGTTTATTGTTTATACTGTTAAAATAAATACACCGTAAGTGAATCGATATTTTTCACCATCTCGGAAGTTAGTTCTATTGCAAATGATCGCAATGTATCAAATGAAAGCGGCACTATGGACGACGAGACCTTTGTTCCCATAAATTAATATGTGCAGCAAAGCAAATGAGATAAGGTGATCCAATATCATATGCGCTCGCTTTAAAATGGTACTACATGGACCACGGGAAAACACAATTTTAAAGTGAAATAATCTTGTCTTTTTGAATTTTTTGATATTTTTTGTAGTTGTAAATGTGTAGTTTTTTTTTTAAATTAGAACTGCAGTATTCGTAAAATATCATTCTTTACCTGTATAATTAAATAATAAAAAACATTCAAAATTGATTGATATTTGTCCAAGTTTATTGAATACCATTCTTTTTTATTTAAAAACACAGAATATCTGTAACAATTTATATACATACTTGCAAAATAAGCATAGCCCTAAAACGGTTAAGTCACACAATCTATGTGACAGCTTTCAATGCGATAACTATGAACCCATATATATTATTTAATATTATTCCATTCAGAAAAATTGTTTTCTGTCATGGTATAGTTTTTTATTGTTTTTAAATTCTCGACTCTGTAGTTCCGTTACTAAAAAAATTACTCATGGAGGTCCACAGTAAAATACCTGTGGCATATTATATCGTCGCTGCATATATAATATAGCTTATGTGCCGTTTCGTACATTCTGAGATGATCGAGTAAAACTGATTTAAAAAATAATTGCAACGACTAGATTTGCTAAAAAGAATAGATTTGTTTAGCTAGAAAGCTTGCCTAATAATTATAAAAAATATTTTTTCAAATCTAGTCTGCAATTATTTTTTAAAGGAGTTTTTCTCGATCATCTCAGAATGTACGAAACGGCACATAAGCTATATTATAAATGCAGCGACGATATAGTAAACCATGTACGATTGTGTGAGCTAGTTATCTATGGCTAGCGATTTAGCTATATATATATATATGTATTTTTTTATTTAGTTTCAAAACAATTTTTTAGTCAATAAAATTTAACAACGCTAATAAGACAATTTGTAATTTTTTCTTAGTGCTCCTCAATAGGGGCTCCTGTTCTGAGTAGGAGCTTAAAACTGTTTTTAAGCTCATACGAAATGGTTTTCAAGATGCTGGAAAACACCTCTTCTTTGATTTCTTTGAGTCAGGTTTTGATTTGATTTTCGAAATAATATGCCTTTGTGGTTTTTTTTAATGGCCGGTGGAAGTGAATTATATAGCTTAGCGGAGAGATATTTGTGATTCCTTTGTCCAAAAGCAGTGTTAAATTTAGGAATATCTATAATGTCATTTTGGTTCGCTCTTGTGTGGTGAAAATAAATTTATTCGGTTTTTTTGAACTTTTAAAATGTTTGATTAAAACATTCTTAGCATAGATATTTTGGATGTTAGCTACTGTAAAAGATTTGGAAATTTCTTTTGTTGGCGTTCTTATGGGGTCTTTCTTCATAATACTCTTCTGGGTTTTAGACAATTATTTCATATGGTTAGTAGTTGCCGATCCCCATCCTAGTATACCATATAATATATTATATAGAGGCGGGAGTGGCATAGTAAAAAAATTTAACATCATTTTGACATAAAATATTTCTGATGTTTTTAAAAAATATGTGTGTTTTGTGAGTTTGATTGTAATACATTTATATGAGTGTCCCATTAAAGATTTTTGTCTATTTCTATGCCAAGATATTTTATACTTTCTGTATGCATAATAAGGGGTAATAACATTGTGAAAGTGCTTGCTTTGGCATTCATGTAATTTTACATTGTATTCATTCCCTGGTTGTTCTCTTGTGTCAATTGAAAAAATTAAGTACTTTACATACTCCCTTGTTATACAGACTCCTGGCATGATCGGATTATAGAATTTGTTTCACTTGTTCATACCATGTCTTTCTGGGACGTTCCTGACTTCTTATTTTCGTATGTGCATTCATGACATTCCGTTCCCCGTCTTTTGCCCAATTCTTCTCAAAGTGTATCGTATGGATAACGTGACGGTGTATATTAGTTAGACATTCATTATTATTGTTAAGTGTAAGAATTGAAATTTTTTTCAAAACATACCTTGGATATGTTTTAGTAGGTCACATTGTCGTACCCCGCACTATGGACATGATAAACCAATTAGATATATCGATTTCTCCTAGCGCATACACGTGTCAAGTGTAATTTGAAAAGACAAGTTTAAATAATACTCCAGGTGTATTATAGGATTTAAACCAAGAAAATTATTGTGGATATCTGCTTTTAAAAAATAATGTAAATTTCTTTATGAAAATGCTTTATAAAACACGTAATTGTATTCACTTAAAAAGAGTGTGCTAGGCCATCGATATTATGTATATCTTTCACTACTAAAAAAAGCTAGTAACTGTTTTTTTTTTCACTAACTGCCTAAGAAATAGGGTTAAAGGTATGTTTAGCTGGTATTCGTCACTAAAAATCATGCCATTTCCCTAAAAGATAGGCGGAGAGCGCTACAAATTTTTTTAGTCAACTTCACAGATCTCCTCATTCAAACTTCCCTGTTATATCGCCTCTTGACATGACCCGACTCAAGAATTCTTTCTACCGAGTAAAATTATCATTTTTAGATATCCTCGACTTATCCTAGAATCATATATAACATTTATATGGCTTGCATTATGGATAGGTGTTGTGATTGTATTTGTAAGGGTTTTTTAATCTTTAATATATATATTTTCCGACTATTATAGAAACACGAGTTGATGTTACCCACCACTTTCCCACCCCGGTATAAGTAACTTATGGTTACTGCTTCAGGGTGCACGTCAAGAACTTTTTCAGTTAAACGAAACTCAAGTGTCTTTGAATAGCTTTAGAAGGAGGTTAGTAAAAATACACATCCCAGATTGGTTAATACATTATACTTACGTTTGACAAAAGTGACTCTTATAAACATGGTGCCTCTGCTCTGCACGTCCGCAGTCCACAGATCACCAAGAAATACCAACACTAAAAAAATCAAAAGGGCACAAAATAAATAAGACAGGAATACTTAGAACAAACCGTCGCTAGGACACTGGGGCAGTCCCTCTGAAACAGTGCCAGGGGATTCTTGTTCCCACCACCCTTCCCAGCAGACATTGCATCAGTCGTCAGGATCATCCCTTAAGAAAACTGTGATTGGAAGAGAGGGCAAAAAATACCCAAAGGCTCTGGGGATATGGAGGGGTCCGGGTGTCTGGAAGCATACCACTGAGTTGAGGAGACACTATCAAGCGTTATCCATCGGGAAGTGCACAGGGAATACGGCTAGGGCCAATCAGGAGAAGGTGACTGCCTCGGGTTGCGGGGAAGGGGGTTAATTTTCCAGTCTTTCAAGGGGGAGGTGGACAATACATGATAAAATGGTAATGAAACACTCGTTAAAAGAAAAATTAATACGATATATTACATTGAAAACTCTTTCAGTGGCAGTGTCCAGATGGGCCGCATAATACATGTGAGCTGCTCCCGACTAGCAAATAATTTATTAAGCCTTCAAAAGGGCAAAATAAAGTGCACGAAATCAGTTGTGACTATAATAGTGTATTCGGGCCTTTCCATAATTGTTCAAGTATTAATTGACTTACTTGCTAGTTGGGAGCGGCTCACGTGCGTTGTGCGGACCAATTTGGACAAAGCTAGTGACATAAAGTAAATTATCATAACACAGATCAAAGAGTCTCATTTGAAAATCCGTTGCATTAAATGTAACGAATGGTAATTTAGCTTTCAATACATTCATACTTTCCATTAAAAGTCCTTTAAATATCAAGTGAGTAGGTACTACATCCGGTGTTGTGGTCGCGTTTCCATCGTGGAGCACGGAGAAGGTTTTGTCCGGAGCCGGATGTGCGAATGTACCCTCACAGCCAGGAACAAAGCCTCTGTAATCAATCAAGCCTTAATCCTGGCCCATCAATACGATAGCCTTCGAATTGGGTGGAACGAAAAATTAATAACATTTAGCCATTAATTATTATTTCGTTCTGTAGGTATGGGCATTGGAAAAAATTGCACGAGGTTCACCTCTCTACAGCACTAAGCATTCAGGAAAATATATAAGTAAGACCGTATAAGTGTCCTGAAAACACGAAAAAAGCGGAATAATTGGCTTGTGTAAGTAAAAGAAGGTACGAGAAGGGGAAGAGATAGGCTGCGAAAAACCTGGCTAATCAGATTTAGTCACTAAACATACTCTCGGGTTTTTAATCCTAAACCTCGGATTCAAAGTAGCGAAGCTTAGCGCTCTGCAACGGAGGTCGTATTGAAATCTGTATTGAAACCACAACTATTTCATAATTGGTCTAATTACTGTTTTACATCTGAGCCGACAGTACATATAATGTTAGTTTTTTTCATTGTATACAAATGGAGGAATAAGTGTTTGAAATATGGTAACAACATGCGTCCAAATGGCATCATAGAGATAATACGGGCTTCAATCGATAGCATTCGCTCGCCGGGAATCACGGATTTCCAATGATAACTCCAAAATGCCCACATGACTGGACATGTCGTTCTGGAAAAGATATAAAGCAATGGTGTAATATTTTATCGGTTTAACCATATTTGATATTTGTACGTCTGTGCGACGCGGCGACTTTGTTCGTTGAATTCGTTCGCTGTCGGACGGATTCGGGCGACATCGATAGTTGCGTCACCCCTACTTAGACGTGAACTCTGTTTATTAGTATCATTTATTTTGTTATTTCTATTTTTGAAACTTATAATACATGGTGGAATTCCATTATAATGATATAATAAAACACATATCAAACTTATTTCCACTTTTATTTTTAATATAAAAGTGGAAATAAGTTTCATATGTGTGTTATTATATCATTTATTTTGTTATAAAATATGAGATTTTATGTCCAGTATTTTTGTTTTTTTACACCTACTATAACAATATCTTTATCTGTATGTACGAGTATACTAACATATTGGACTTCATAACATTGAGACATAACACCAGAAAAATTGCAAAGCTTTTATCTTCGTTTAAGGCGATGCAATGGGAACTAATGAAAAATCATGTATTTTCGGTTTGAGAATTTGATGACCTAGAAATATCATAGATGATTTAATTAAATACTAAAAGTAGAACCAGGCAAGTTTTTGGTGTGTTTTTTTATAAGGTTAGAAAAAATAAAGTATCAGATATTCAAAAAATGTTTACAGCGCAAACTCTCCTACTTACGAACCCCTTTTCCGATATTGTCGTATTGTTCATTGTGGTAAATTAAGTTTTTAGAATATGACCGTAAATTTTAATATTTATGTCTGAGCTTTACAGAATAGAATAAAACATGCATTTTGGTGATGTTTTTTTTTTGCGTAAATCGAAACATGCAGCCAATGTTAAGCAGGAATTTCAACCTAATCGTTGCCTAGCCCTTGAGGTGATTTTTCACAAAAACGGCGCTATACAAGTCATCCAACTATTATTAACTATTATTATTAGTCGCCATCTGATTTCGCGAGTGATTTCGTTGGAATTTTAGCCGGTGGATCGCTTTAACCGTTTTATTGCTATGCTTATTTTGCAAGTATGTATTATAAATGTTTTTAAGTAAAAAAGTATGAAATTCAATGACTTGGACAAAAAGCCACAACTAGATGCTGAAGATTTGGGTAATTATCGCCCCGTGTCAAATCTTCCATTTATTTCAAAAGTCCTCGAAAAAATTGTGGTCATCTGGCGAAAAATGAACTGCTTTCAAAATACCAGTCAGCGTATAGGAAGCACCATTCTACAGAGACTGGATTATTGCGCGTGTTGTCAGATTTGATGCTTGCAAACGAGTCAGGTAAGCTAAGTTTGCTATCATTATTAGATTTGAGTGCAGCATTTGACACCATCGATCATAATATATTGATCGACAGACTTGAAAAGACTTTTGGACTGGGTGGCGAAATCATTCGGTGGATTAAATCCTACCTCTGTGGCCGAACCCAATCTGTACAAGTGAGTGGTAAAAACTCTCCCTTTGTAACCCTTACTTCTGGAGTCCCCCAGGGTTCAGTGCTGGGACCTCTACTTTTTATTTTGTTCATCAACGATGTTACCAAAATAATAGAATCATTCGGACTTCTTTCCCATTGCTATGCTGACGATCAGCAAATCTACTTCTATTGCGCACCGAATGAGAAAGATAAATTAAAATAAATTACTGTAAAATGCATTGCCGCCATTACAAAATGGATGTCTTTGAACAAATTAAGATTAAATCCATCTAAAACAGAATTAAGTTGGACAGCAACAAAAAAGCGTCAATCAATGTTAGATAAATCTCCTCTCACTACTTCGGGCTGTAACATCATCCCTAAAAAAGGCGTTAAACTTCTAGGTGTGCATCTAGATGCAGATCTATCACTCAAATCCCAGATTAACAAGATAGTAAGCGCAGGTTTCTTTCACCTACGCCAAATCAAATCAATACGGAGAAATATTCCAGCTAATGGCACAAAGATGTTGGTAAATTCTTACGTTGTTTTTCGACTTGATTACTGCAACGGCATATACACAAGTCTCCCCAAAATATATACCGACAGACTTCAGTCAGTTTTCAATGCTGCAGCAAGGCTGATAACCGGCGTTTCCAAATACTCCCACATATCTCAACATCTGCGGAACCTTCATTGGCTTAAGTGTCCTGAGAGGATCCAGTTTAAAGTATGCTGGATGGTCTTTAAGGCGATACACGACATGGCACCACCCTACTTGGCGGAACTATGCACTCCAAACGATGTCAACACTAGGCAATTATCTCTTCGATCAGCGTCTTCAACGGCCATAGGAAAACTCTCAGTACCTAATCGCAGTCCCAATACCAATTTTAGGGACCGAGCTTTTGCGGTGGCAGGCCCAACAGCCTGGAACAAACTCCCTTCACATTTGCGAAAAATCGACAGCTCTACTGAATTCAAAGCAAAACTAAAGACTCATCTTTTTAAATTATCGTTTCCAGAATAACGACCCCATTGGTCTAAAGGTGTTTTCGAGTATTCAGTCCAAGAGAATTACTTATATACCTATTTACCTTCTACCGCCCAGACTACCTCCTTTAATTTCAATAAAAATTATTACACTTTCGTGTGCTTTACCACTGACAGCACGAGCAATAATCATACAGGTATTTATATTATTATAAATAGATATATTAGTTGTAAGACTAGTTTTAAGCCATAGTTGTACGTCATTTCGCAGTATTGTATACAAAATATGCACATGGTCATAGATATGTATTAGTTTTAAATAGGTACTAGGTTTATATATGTGTTAGGTTTATATTATAGTTATGCCTACTTAAGTTCAAATTGTAAGTCACTAGGTATAACTTTTAGTTGGTAAGTGACTTCCTATAAGCCATAGATGTAAGTCACTAATTATAAGTCTTAGTAGTTAGTCCCTAGCCATAAGTCTTATTTATAAGCCATTAGTAATAAAGTTTAACTGTAAGGTATTGGTTGTATATCTTATTTAATTAATTGTAAAGCGCCCTTGAGGTGATTTTCCCACGAAAACGGCGCTATAGAAGTAATCCAATTATTATTATTAAATATCACTTAATTTTAATGATTTTTTTTAAATGATACAAGTAAAGAATGAAATTTTACAATTACAAGTATTATAGTTCTAATTTAAAAAAAAAACATATTTACAACTAAATAAAATATTAAGAAATACAAAAATATAAGATTATTTCACTTATCAATTGTGTTTTTCAGTGGTCCGTTTAGTCCCTTTTTACAGCGAGCGCATAAGAGATTGAATCGCCTTATCTCGTTTACTCTGTTGCATACATTCATTTATGGGAACAAAGGTCTCGTCGTCCATAGCGCCGCTGTCATGTTAAACATTACGATTACCCGAAATAGAACTAACTTCCGACATGTTGAAAAATATCGATTCACTTTAGGGTGTTTTAATTTTAACAGGATAAACAATAAACACAGTTTCAAGACACGCGCCAACCGCAATACACCATGCTCAAATTGAACATGTGCTCTCCCGTGGACGACAAAAAACACTGAAAGTTTAGTTACGTAAATTGAAAGTCACAATTTAGGTAACTAAAGCTTACAGCGCGATGGCGCTGGGCCGCACTCTAACGGTTAAATTTAAAGTCACTAGACATAAAATAATTATTTAAAACAACGTAGATATTGTACGAAATCTGCCACTATATTTTTTGACACCGTCAACACGACGAAGGATTTGCATTTGTTCAAGAATAATCTTTGTTCTGCTAGTATTGGCCTCATATTTATTTCACAGTTTGACACTTGAAGGTTTCTCTCGGGTTCTTTTACCACTGGATTGTGATAATGTTTTGTGTATTGAATTGTATCGTATTTTGCCATTTTTCTATATAATGTAGGTATGTAGGTAATGCGAGATTTCTGGTTCAGATATGAAATCGGCGGAGTGGAAGCCGTAATTGATGAATCGGCTTTAATCATAAATAATTACTATTTATATCAAAACAATCGCGTACGAGTCAGTTTATAGTATGTTGACTAAATAGTGGCTGAGCATTCTAAGCCGAAAGTTTTCCGTACTAATTTTTACTGGTTTAATTATAAACAGTTTATTTAGCATCCTGTTACTAGAGTTTAAAGGGAATGCCAAGAAATAACACAATAAAATGAAAGTAAAATAATTTTTATAAAATAATTTTTAATAAAAAACCTTTGAAACTTTTTAAACTTATTTATTTTCGATCGGAGCGGTTTAAGCCTATATACTAGGAAGCACATAATAAAATACTACGGTAAAATGTAACTGGGAATTTTGTCGCAGACATCCAACGCGAAAAAACAAAACGGAAATCACAGGGAAAAAAAACAAAACTAGAAATAACCATCTGCTCAAATAAAAACTGACACGAATGACATTATATAATCATTGAAGAAAATAATATTAACACATCCCAAATGAACCACGAAACCGAAAAAACAACAGAAATTAAAAAGATTTCAGTCGCATCTGGGACTCGAACCCAGGACCTCTACCTATCCGGGGTAACCGCTTAACCAACTTAGATAATGAGACCAGTTCAATTTACACAATTTAATTTCTGTTGTTTTTTCGGTTTCGAGGTACATTTGGGATGTGTTAATATTATCTTCTTCAACGATTAAATATTACAATGAGGTTTACAAACTTCAATAAGTTATAAAAAATAAATTGAACATTATATAATGTTTAAAAATCCGATAGATTCAGTAAACAAACACAATGTAATCCGTCTTCCAGAGGGTAATAAACCAACCTGAAAGTAGTTTTTAAAAACGTAATAGTAAACATTACCGTCAGCAATAAAATAAAAATAATATTAGAAAGACATCGATGCTATCTATATATATCGTAGATTTAGTTTTATTTATGCCAGTCTAACGATGCCTGTGATGATATGAAACCGGTCTAATCAAAAATAATAAAAACAGTGGAAAAAAGTTACAAGGTTTTTGCAACAATAAAAAATTTAAAATCATTTTAAAAAGGATTTCCACATTGAATTGATAGTTTCAAAATTAGAAATAATTAAAATGAAAATAACTGACTGATACAATGTGGTCACTGAGTTCAAGAGATATTGCTGTTTGAAAAAAAAACACATTTTTGTTTAACATTGAGAATTTTAACATTAAGTTTCCGATTGCATTTAAATTTTAGTTTGATTGTTTCCAGAAACCCTTGAGAATACTGCTTAATGATAGCATTGCAAATGGTCAACAACTTAAATAACTTGCGTTATCCAATATTATGTCCCCTGCGTGCAAAAGTGTATAAAATTTTCGCTAATTGTGTTTTTCTCAAGTGACCTGCCTGCTAAGTATGGTCATGTATAATATTATCTGCCGGTACATTTGTTTATTTTAACACCTAAGAGTGAAGTTAGCCTCTCAGAAGCTGGGCGTACAGTACAGAGTCCGCAGACACTGCATATAGTACACAAATGCTGACCCTGTACAAATCGCAAGTGTGCCTGAAAATATCTGAAAAAAACCCTTGACTCAGTGCAGAAACGGACGGTCCATTTGATAGATTCGCCTATCTTAACACATGGATTGCAATACTTGGAGCACATACATCAGGTGGGAATGCTGTACTTGTTCAACCGGTATTCTAATGAAAGATTCTCTGAGGAACTAGCGACATTGATCCCTTCGGAACCGGTGCACAGTCGGGAAACACGCCAAACGCGCGCGCAACATTTGCACACGGTTGAAATTTGTAACTTTTACGAACCGTTCTTGTGTTCAACAACTTAGCTGTGGAATGATCTGCAACCTACAACATGGATCTCTTCAAGACCCAGATTCACTCCTTCCTATCCTCCAAAAAACCCTCCACACAGCATCCCTAAATACGATATTGGCCTTGAAGGAAATCATTTCCTGAAAAAAACATGGGAAACCATGTGGAGATATTGTAAAAAAAAAACGCGACATCATGTTCATTGGTCAAATGCATTATACATATATTATGGATTGGTATTATAGATTAATGAACTGGTGAATGTAATTTGTTAACCATAACTTATAATGATAGATTGTTTATAGTTATAAGATTGGAAAAATAAAAACAGCGTTCTCGAGGTGATTTTTCTGTAAAATGGCGCTACCCAAGTCATTAAAAAATTATTAAGCTAAACTGACTTTCAACTTTCCTTCCTCTTCCCGAAAACAGCAAATTATACGTAGAGAATGCTAAGAATGTTTTAATTAAACATTTTAAAAGTACAAAAACAGCAGACGAATCTTAATTTTCACCACACAAGAGCAAACCAAAATAACATTATGAATATTCCTAAATTAAAAATTTTTTTGGACAAAGGAATTATAAATATCTTTCCACTTAGCCATATAATTCACTTTTGCCAACCTTCAAAAAAGCAGGAAAAGGCAAATGATTTTAAAAATCAAATCAAAACCTGGGTCAAAGAAATTAAAGAGGAGTTATCCATCATCTTGAAAAGAACTTCGTAGGAGTTTAAAAAGAACCAATTTTTAATAAAACCTAGTCAGCCTCAGCACAGGAACCTCCAGTGAGGAGGAATAAGAAAAAAAACACTACAAATTGTCGTATTAGTTTTGTAAAAAAAATATTAAATAAATGAAGAAAAAAATGTATTGAAACTAAATGAAAGAAAAAAGATTAAATATCACCTTTGTGAGGAGTTAATATAAAATAAGCCTTTCTACCAAATGATATAGAAAGAATAAGAAAATAATGGAGTAAAAACTGTCCATAATGCAAAATTTCACTCCCAATAAAATCATCTAGGTATACCTGGTACCGCATTCAGATAATCTGTCATTCCCCCTATTAACACACGGTATAAAGGTGTTCCGTAAAAATATTCCGGAGTATAAGGACTCAAGCAGAAAATAAAAGATCGATCGGCGAGTGATTGATGGAATACGTCATGAAGCTGACTTAGATGGACCACCCTTATTATCCTGGGAAAGGCGCCGGGAACATTGTTTTTTTTTCATCGAACAAGATCGTAAAAATAACATCGATTAGACGCCGGACAGAGGTACGAAACCCATTGTAAACTGGTCAACTATGACCAGAGTTAAATCTATATAAGAGTACACAGATTTATTTATTTAATATCAACGGTATAAATATACCGAAAATAATAATGGCATGTCACCGTTAACTACATGCATAAGAATAATTTTAAACGGAATCTATTAAATGTGAAATTAGGCCGTATAATTACATCAGTGAGTATATAAAAAATAAAAGTTCATGAAGGATATAAAATTAAAAGATGTGCGTAGAAATAAAACATATACTAAACTTAGGTTAAATTAATATTGATTAAAAATATATTACAGTATCGCCTTATTGTACTTACCTTCCGTCCAGTTAAATAGATCCGCCATATCTGCGTATCTATTACTAACTTTGTGTAACCTGGGTACAACGTTTTTTTTTTTAAATTAAATGTAAATCAAATTTAATAATGTTGTTATTAAGTTCTGCAAGTATTTTTACATATAGTATAAAATCATATAAATAAGTCGTCACAATATGGATTAACCACAGTTTGAAAATGCCTTGAACGCCGAAACAGCTGTCATAATAAAAATAACTAAAAATACTTGCAGAACTTAAGAATAACATTATTAAATTTGATTTATATTAAATAAAAAAAATTAAATAAACGAATTAAACACAAAGAGGTGCAAGATGTTGATAGAAGGATGATCAAAGATGACTAATACGTATATTTGAACAAAATGTCAGTATTCCACGACGGCCTCCATGGTCGAGGGGTAAGGCTCTCGACTACGAATCCGAAGGTCGCGGGTTCAAATCCCGGCGTGCGCAAGTAATTTTTATTTAATTAATTTGTGTTGTTTCACAATTAATTCATTTAAAAATAATATAGAGTATATTTGCGCACGTTCCAGAGTGGAAGATACTCTCAGTATCGCCTGGTGAAAGACCACCATTCAGAATTGAAACGTTGCTTGAAATGGCTTTTAGCCGTGTTTGGTTACCAGATCTGAAAAGCCAGGTATTTCCCTTTTTCCCCACCTTCCTCTCTCCCTTCTCCTTCTCCTCCCCAATACCTTCAGCCTCACAACATTCCCCAATTGGGAATGCCATAGTCTCACTGGCTCCAGACGGTTGGGAGCAGTTTGGGACTCTTGTGCGGTATTCATGTAAAAAAAAAAAAAAAAAATTCCAAACACGCCACTTTATCTTCATTTTTTTTCTTGTTATTATATCCCTTGTGATTGTTATTTGATATACTTCTTCTTCCGGTGTCCGGAGATTGGCTATAACTAGGGCGACCTCCACCGCAGATTGCAGACTGGAACAACTGTGCGAAACCGAACTCGTACTGCGGAAAGTATTGAAAATAGTTTTTCACGTTTTCACAAATGATTTTTTTCTTTAAATCTTCTTTATAGTGTTTGTCGCACTTCTTTGAGCTTTTTATGAAAAAAAAAATCTGGCTAGGTGCCGCAAAAATTAGTTTGAATATTTCATAACAGTGTAATATTTTATATGATGAGCTAAATTTATCTATGGTATCATGTTAGTTTAGGATGATATTATAGATTACAGACGGTAAGCTTAAACATAATTTTTATTTTCTTTAATAAATACGTAATTACTTTGTGGCATCAAAATTAATACTTATTTATTACGAATATACAAACAAGGAATATCACATCATTTACAAAAAAATCAGTAGTAGTATGTTACAATTAAAAAATAATATTCATATGTACCCCTATAATTAAGCTGAGTTTGTGTGTTGGGGTGTATTATTTATTTATACTCGTATATATATATATATATATATTTTATTTCTTTTTTTGTGGATTAACCACAGTTTGAAAATGGCATTAAACGCAGAAACATCCGTCACAATAATAAAAACTAAAAATACTTGCATAACATAATAATAACATTATTAAATTTGATTTAGGAGGTCTACGAATTAAACATAAAAACAATTAATAATATTTATTTATACGTTATATTATTAAGTATATATTTTCAGCATATTATTTAAGGTGAAAATTAAAATCACTTAATTTGCTCTTTATGTTTCTGATTTGTTGTGATAAAAAATCACAATTTTTTTGCTCAAAGATATTTATTTATTTATAATTGAATTGCCCTATGGTTAAAAAAAATTGAAATCAGAAGAAATGATGTTTGTCTAAGACTTCTATTATTTTTAAATAGCGCAGATTTGTTTAGAAAATTATCTTTGTAAATTTGTAAAGTTGCCCGCAAAAAATTAAATTCTTTGATTTTTTTATTATTATCATTTAAGTTTTTAATCCAGCAGGAGAGTTTGAGTTTTTTATTAGTTTTATGACTTGAATTCTTTAAATGATGAGTATGTGTATGGTTTGTGTAGAATTGTTTCATGAAATACTTTGTTTATAACACTGTTTAATATATAAATATCAACATATTTCAGAAGCGAAGCTTCCTCCCTCAAGTATATAATAAGAATCCTGATGAGAAAGCTTCGCTTCAGAAACATGTTGATATTTACATATTAAACAGTGCTGTAAACAAAATAATTCACATAAATTATACAAATTTTATTGACCAGATAAAGCTACGGTATGGACCTTCGTGCATCGTTTCCAAGTGCGACGCGATGTTAAAAGTGTCATATCGAATCTCTTGCGTCTTGTTTGGAGTGTTTGGCGAGGGATAGATAGTAATAATGACGTGATATAGATGATTTTTTAGGGAGAACGTTATTACATTATGCAAATTTATAAATTTCATTGTTTTTTAGATGACGTATTAGTAAATTTTATTTCATGTTGTATACTTTGAAACGTTTTAAATTTATTATTATTAAGCCTGTGTTTTTCAAAATCAATAAGCACTGCATTTATCGCCGTTGTCGTTGAAACTTATCAAAATATTATATCTTTACATCCATGAAAATCATATTCATCAGAAATATGCTAAATTACCTGGGCATTGACCGAGTTTTATTCTAGTTATGCTGAATCCATTAATAAACAAATAAATTAATTACAAAAATACTTTGTAATCACCACTTTCTTAATATATACTTATGCGATGCTTTCCTGATCAGGAATATACAGAATACTATTATATTGTATTCTGTATATTCCTGATGAGAAAAGTATCGCTTTAGAAACATGTTGATATGTATATATTAATAAAGTGGTGAGTGAATGCAAAATAATTTTTAATTAAATTATTATTAATGACGCCACAAAGTGAATACCAATCTTTTGAAGAAGTTAAGATAAATAAACGATTAAATACGTTTTTGGTCAATTATTTTCACATGGTTAACACAAATATATGAGTTTGCTAAAAAAATTAAAAATCATCTCCCAAATATTATCATATTGAGTTACTGATTTTAAAATCTTATTGTACCAGACAGGATTAATCAAAATGTTGGACTTAATTTTGCACGTTCTCCTCTGAAACACGCGGTCGGTCCAGGTTTTTTCCTTTACAGAGATATCCAGTTTACTCAAATTGGCGATACCAATGACAAATGTTCTTTGTAGTTGGAGGTTCAATGTTAAAATGGAGATTAAAGGTACGCTTCACTACAGTTGGCGACTCAGTTTTACAGAGCTTACAAACACAGAAAACCTTGCGTTGCATAGTAGCCATTTTACTCACAACTAACGCGGCGCGAGCACTCTAGCAGTGGGATTCGAAGCTTTCGGACCTTCTTTTTCAATTTTTATGTAGACCATTCATATAAAGTGTATAATTCAGGAAATATGGCGGTATGAAATTTAGTCCAACATTTTGAATAATCCTGTCTTTATACGATGTATTTTTTTTCATTTAATTACTAACAATATGATATTCTTTTAGTAATGTTATTTTTGGATTGTCTTATCGAAATATAATCTCCAATTAACAAAATCACATAAGAGACATAATTTTTTTTTATTTTCAATGGAAGCTTCTTAGAATAATAGCTCGTGAAAATTCTGACTATGAGTAGGAAGGAAGTTTATTAAAATTTATTAATGAACCAATTAATTAGTTTTCAACGAAAACGAAAGCTCAGCTTGGGAAGTATACATTATAATGTTTTGAGTTGAATAGTTGGGTTGTCCCAGACTATATAACCGAAGCAGAACGTAATGTAAAATTTACATGTCGCTAGAGGGTTGTAGGTTGTAGTACTCACGAATATTTAGTACGACCTATAAAACACAAAGAAAAATAATTATAATATACGGATAGAAATTATTTTTCAAATTACTTGAAGGAGCTCGTTATCAGGAAATTCTTCTTCTCGTCACGTTTTAATGCCTTTTTAATATTTACTCCGAGAAGTTCTGGTGATTCACTAACCGTTTTAGTTAGTATTGTAGATTTTGTCAACATCGAGCTTCTTTTACGTGAGTAAGGAACAAGAGTCCCAACTGCTCCCAAACGCGCAGAGCCAATGAGACTCGGGCGTCTTCAGCCGGGTATATTGTGAGGCTGAAGGAAGTCGGGAGGAGAAGGAAATAGGGAAGAGAAAGGTGGGAAAGAACCTGGCTATTTAGATCTGGTCACCAAACAAGTCTGGCGGAACTGATCTCTTTCTGTATTGTCTACCTCCCCCTTCGAGGGAGTAGAAACTAACCCCTTTCCCTGCAATTCTCTCCTATTCTTTTTGTATTGATACATACCACTTTTGTCAGAACGGACACCGGCCGGACCCTTGTGCACTTCCCAGTGGGGCACGCATTGTTGGCTACTATTCTCTCCGTCTCTTCAACCCAGCACCACTCTCCCAGTCATCGGGATTCTCTCTGTATCCCTAGGGTCTTCAGGTATATCTCACTCCATCTCCCAGATACACGCTTCTTAAGGGATACTCCGGGTGATTGGTGTAATGCTTCACTGGGAAGAGCGTCGGAAGCAGGAAGCTGCTTAGTACTATTCTGGAGGGACTGCTCTGGTTTCGTGGCTATGGTTTGTTCTGGATATAATTTGTTTTTGTGTTTCTTGTTTGTTTATTCAAAGGTTTGTTGGTGCACTCCCGCATTCCATCTTGGATTACTCCGGTTATCGACAGAATGAGCCGCTAAGGGTTATATTTTATCGCCGTCAGTATTTGTACTAACCAATTTGATGTGCGTTTGTGAATAACCTCCTTCTATGCGAAAGATGTGCTGGGACACTCCTAATTAAAAAAAAGAGTCCTTGACGTGCACCCTAAAGGAGTAACCATAAGTTACTTACACCGGGATGAGAAAGTAATGGGTAACTGCAACTGGTCACCAAACACGGCTAAAGCCATTTTAAGCAATGTTTCAATTCTGAATGGTGTGATTTAACTAGAGTGACAGTGAAAGTATGTACAGCCCTGGAAAAAGACCAGTATTGTTTAGTGACCACATCTGGATAGGCAGGTACTTTCCTAACTTCCCCTTCGCCATCTTATTTCCTTCTCCACTTCCTTCAGCGGCAAATAATACTATATTTGGGGATAGTCCCACTGGTTCCAGACCGTCGAGAGCATTATTCTCATTTAAAATAATAAATATTTTGCCTGTGCGGAGGATTACAATGAAAATAATTATTTATTTATTTCCGCCCCATTTGAGATCTAATATTTTATAACGTTACATACTTGATACTAATAGTTTATTTAAAAAAGGAATAAAAAATATACAATCCACATAATGTAAATTTAAAGAAAAATAATACAATGAAGAATTGCATATACTGACGTCAGAATTGATAGACTTGGCCATTTTGGAACCAGTTTTGGTGCACTGCCGTTCACGTTTATTTATCGTGATTTTGACTCTATTAAGAAAATTACAAAACACACGTATAAGTGTAAGTACAAAATGTCTGACATTTGGACGTTTGTACCTACACCTATACACTGGGAGTTGGGAGCCGTAGAAGTTGGGAGTTGTATGCATGAACTGAGAGTCGGCTCTTAATATGGACCGGCTCTTAAATGAGCCGTCGTTCAATTGAGTCGCACGAATATATTGAGTTGGTGCCGTGACTCCCGCTCTTAACAAAATGAGTCATGACCCATCTCAAAATAGCAATATTCAATGCAGGCAGTTTAAGAGAGACAGTGGGCTGTGTTTTCATTGGCTCTCTCGGGACTAAATCAAAAGGTACTAATTCAGAGGCCACATCAACTGACGTCAGAATTAATCGAATTTTCCTACGTACCATTTCGACGGCCGGAGGCAAAGGTCACATGACACCCATTTTTGCACTCGCCTAGTTCACTGCCGTCCACGTTCGTATATCGTGATTTTGACTGCGTTTAGAAAATTACAAAACATTTATAAAAAGGGTGAAATTGAATGCTAAATGTTTTACCTAAATTGCCAGCACGTCTAGCTCACTCCCCGCCCCTCTTATTTTCGTCTTTTCTCCTTGCGTGTTAAAGCATCTCTATATTTTATTTTCTCTGTAATGGCATACTAATTTAATAATATTATTTATATTAGTTGATAGACTTTTAATACCCATGGTGTCGATATAGTACTTATTATCTAAACTTTTGATATTAATGTGTAATACTGGATAAAGACTAGACCCATGTTATTTATGGAATCAATTTTTATGATCTCGAGATCTTAATTCACACATAAGAAAAACATACGAAGTTAAGCATTTAATGTCCTAGCAACTCTTGGGAGGTTGAATTTTTGTGAACATGGCATAATTTTATTCTGATTCATTGGAATCATAAATGTAAAGGTCAACATAGCAAAGTTGGCTCCCCGGGGTTCATTCACCGAATATACGGTTAATGCTTTTAGTTAAATCACCCTTACATAAAAATAAATCACCTCTACGGTCGTTCTGCGAGCTGCGTCAACAAACAAAATTAAATTAATCACACATCAAACTTGAACTCCCCCTGCAGTTGTTTGACAGATAAATTATATTTTAAGGCGCGCCATTTGGCCGGCGTACCTAAGCGAGGGTGGTTCGGAATCTACCTCCTCGTTTCCGCAGAACAAGTTCAAAGTTTCGCTCAGCTTTGCTCACGGTGGAATCAGTGGAATTTCTAAACTTGTGGAAGTGGTAATGAAAGTTTACCTACGCCATGTGGAACGTCGACTAGTTATTATATTATTATTCGTGTCACAGTTGTAACTCTAGTCGTTATATATATTATTTAACGATCGCACCCGGATTCGCCAGTGATTTATTCTATAATTAAATCGTATGGAGTGGTTGATACTCTTAGTATAGCCCTGGCGAAAAACGATGGGCATTAGCTAGTAACCAGATCTGCTGAATAACAAGGTACTTCTCAAACTTCCTCTTCTCCATCTCCTTCCAATACCCCAGTCCTTTCAGCACCAAAACATACCCCATTTGGGAATACCACAGCCCCACTGGCTCCCGGCAGTTAATATATTTGGGCAGTTTTACGGTATTCACATTATAAAAAAACATATATACACAGCTTAAAAAAATATATTAATGCACAATGTAACGGGTTTCGTTGGCGAAATTTTAGTTGGAAAGATACAAAAAACGTATAAAAATTATACTATACACAGAACAATTGATACTTTGTTTCCAGCGATACGAACAATTCCGACTGCAAATTTTAGCCGTTAAGTTTTACAAGAAGGAATTCAGGGTAATGTTAAACCGATGTTAGAATAATCTTAGGTAGGTAACATTATTTTGCCTGCAACATCTTTCTTTTTAATTTCTGTGGTGATATGTTTTAACACGTTGACTGCCAACTATAAGATAACTCGTAGATTGCGTTCTTTGCTAGGACGCCGACTATGAGTTATCTCGTACTGTGTTTACTTGCCATATTCGTGCAGGTATGATAAAATTCTTAGTATATCGGTGCTAATATGGATCGATGGTTTCTGCGAAGAGAACGAAAAATCAATGCTACCTTACATGAACAGAAAATACATTTTGTGTGCTTTTTGATGATAACTATGTACTATAAATAGAGTTTTTAATAATATAATATGATTTAATGAAATTGGCTTTTTAGACCGGAATTCTGAAAATTACCGTGGCACATTGGGCAGTATATAAAACAGTAATAAGAAAAACAATATCTGACTAAGGAGAGTTTGCAAGTAATTTTTTGATGCAATTCCTTTGACTGTTCATTAGCCATTTGTTGAAATTTTTATATAACCATTTTAGGTTTTTTTGCGTTATATGTTGAGAGGTTTCTGTTAGGAAGATATTGAATATGAGAGGTGCGAGGTAGGATTCATGTTTCTTGGCAAAAGTGGATTTAATATTGGGTACATGAAAATGATTGTGAGATTCAGCTCTTGTATTTTGTGAGTGAGATATGTAGGAAGGTTATGATTTTATGCAGTTATTGTAGATAATTTTTTTAATAGATAACTTTCTTACATCAAGAATGCTATTTGTGATTAATAGGTTTTCTGTAGGGTGTCGATATGGTTTTTTTGAATATGATTCTAATTATTGTTTTGTGAGATGTGTTTAGCGCCTTAATATATGTGTCTGCAGCTCTAATTGAAGTGATTTATCGTATATTTTCACCGTGTTCTAGAGTACTAGATACTCTCCGTATTAATCTGGCAAAAGAAAACCGTTCAGAATTTTAAGATTGCATAAATAATTGTTATTGCCATGTAGGTGGTAATGACGGCCTCCGTGGTCTAGGGGTAAGGCTCTCAACTACGAATCCGAAGGTCACGGGTTCAAATCCCGGCGTGCGCAAGTAAATTTTATTTATTTAATTTGTGCTGCTTCACAATTAATTCATTAAAAAATAATATGTATTGTATTTGCGGACGTTCAAGAGTGAAAGATAATCTCAGAATCGCCCCGGTGAAAGACCACCATTCAGAATCTAAATATTGCTTGAAATGGCTTTTCGCCGTGTTTCGTGACCAGATCTGAATAGCTAGGTATTTCCTCACCTTCCTCTTCCCCTTCTCCTTCCTCTCTCCAATACCTTTAGCCTCACAACATTCCCCAATCGGGGATACCATAGTCTCACTGGCTCTAGACGGTTGGGAGCAGTTGGGACTTTTGTGGGGTATTCATATATAAATAAAGGTACTTCACAACCTTCCTCCCCCCCACCTCACTTCCTACCCAATTTCTTTCAATATCACAATAAATCCGAATATAAGGATGCTTCAGTCCGACCTGCCCTGGGCAGATGGGTATCTTATTCGGTACTCAAATATGTAATAATTCTGCAAATCTATAACAATAAACAATCACGTGTAAATGAACCAGAAACAAATACTGAATTTTCATCCCTCGGATGGCGCCATCTATGCGTGTGATACTCAACCATGATGTAGAGATTCAACTTACCGAAACTTCCCGTCGATAAAGTAGACTTCTGCTACGGCTTTTCGCTTCCGATTCACAACAACAACACTTGTGCATATTCAACCACTCGCTCCTTATTTATTATACCTATGCTTCGGTTTATACAAAGTGTGATCCATTTCATAATGTTACGTAAAACAACAAAGTAATTGCTTTTTACGAAAACACGATCTTTAAAACAGAAATGGCAACAAACAAACTAACTAGCACGCCATTTCTTCGCAGTGGTAGGCATACAAGATAGGCCGGCACACAACTCTGTCTCGGCACACGCTTGTTTCAGTAACATTAATACATCGTCATATATATTCTATTTAGTTATTCCGACTCATGACATGGCCCGATTCAAGTTTTTGATTCACATGATCGTATCATATTGGGTGTAAATATAGGGTTAGGTTTAGAAACTTCCCCTTTTTGAAGGCGAATAATATTAATGTCACGACCACACCATCGCCCAACCTCCCAACATGAATGTTTGGGTGATTGCGTATAGGGGTAGTTCGTACGCGTTGGGCCAACGTTGGTTGGACTTCAGCGAGTTGGACTGAGATCACTCCGATGGTGAACTACCATAGGTTGGGCCAACCTTCAAACTAGTTGGCCGAACTCGCACAAACCGGCCTCCACATTTTGGCGACTCAGTATGAGCGATCCTGACGGACGTGCTGCGTAAAGAATAAAACATGACTGAATTATGTTTATATTGAAGAAAAGATACTTAAATATACAACTAACCCCAAAATAAATACCAAACTATGCAATATGCAAATTATGCAAATAATAACAATGATTGTATAATTTGCATAGCGCCGTTTTTCACAAAAATAACGCCAATGGCGAAATGCAAGTAATCCGATGTATAGTCGGCGCGAGTCGTTATATTTTTTGCGCTGCAATCTGACTCAGGCTATACATAAAAATAAAATACGGAGCTAAAACAGGCGCAACACCGACAAGGGATGGGGGCTATAACATTGACATTCGTCATATTTTTCTAAAATTTTAAAAGGCAATAACATGTGACATATTTTTTTATTGTTAAAGTCAAGAAACAGTGGATTGTTGATTTGATAATTATTATTTCATAGATAGGTATTATTTATTCCAGTATTATGAGTACGTAATGATAAAAGAATTGTTTCAACAATATTATAAATTTTAGTAGACTTTCTATGAATATCGGTAGATCGATAGATTTTAGCTAAAATGACATCACTAGTTTGGAGTTCGTAGTTGGAGCGTTGGCCGATCGTGTAGGTTACCGATTGAGCGATTATGTGGTCGTAGCATAAAACTATTGCTGATAGAGAATAAATATTTTTCAATAATGAAATAACATATTTACAAGTTTTAAAACATGGAGTTTTAAACAAAACATCTTTAAGATGGTGCCCACCGCTCTCTATACACTGACGAAAACATAGGATTATTAAAATTAATAAAAACATCAAACAAACACTCGATCTACTTCTATTTAAATCATAACTAAAAACATTCCTTCTGAGAAAATGTCACTGGACTTTAAACGAATACTTTGAATATATAAACTGGACCCACTTAGATTAAACTTCTCTATATTTTGTATTTTTATTCATACAAACATATATGAAATTTGTGGGTTAACACTGTAAGCAATAGAATGTACCTATAAACTGTAGTATTTTAATAAATGAATTAAAAATTATTTTGTCTTCACCACTTTATTAATATACAGTCTAGGGTGGTCCAAATTTTTTTTTTTATTATTTTTCATCTGACCGCTCCGTGAATTTGTTACATGTATTCATAGTAATAACATAGTAAAATTTCAGCGAGATGGCTCAAGTAAAAAGGGGTGCTCAATCGAGTGTTGTTTTTGAAATTTTTGTGTAAAATGCTTAATTTGTACTTTTTAATATATTATAATAAAACTAATATAAAACTTTTTTCCACTTAATTTTATTTGACTGTAACCAGGTTCAGCCTCTCAAGACCATCTTCAGGCTTATATACACAAATATGGGGGAGGGTAAGAGGGGTGATTACAAGGATTTTATTCGAATATGTGGGTTTTCTTACAATTGTTACTAAGTGGTCTTTGGCTGTCTAATTTCTAAATATTTTGGTTTTTTCCAGTAGGCATAATTACCTCGGGCTTGTAGCTTTACTTCAATATTGTTTGGGAAAAACCTTACAAGTATCATGCATTATCCGAATACAACTCCAATATAAAAGAAAAATTTGATATTGACTCTCCATTAGTAATTCATTGGGACGGCAAACTGATGACCGATATAACTGGCAATAAGAAAGTAGAGCGCCTTCCGATTCTTGTCTCTGGTAATGGTTGTGAAAAACTATCAGGAGTACCTAAACTTACTGCAGGAACGGGGGAACAAATATCTGATGCTGTTTTTGACACAATGCAACAGTGGAATGTCACAAATAAAGTCCGGGCTATGAGTTTTGACACTACTGCTTCTAACACCGGTGCCAAAAAGGGAGCTTGCACTCTTAGAAGGAAAGACAGGATGTGATCTTTTGTGGCTTGCTTGTCGTCATCACATATTTGAAATAATGCTTTCAAAAATATTTACTCTTTGTTTTGGGCCATCAAGCTCTCCTCAAATCCCACTTTTCAAAAGATTCAGCGATATTTGGGAAACATTACCGAAAGAGGACTATGATTGTCTTGACCTCGATAAGAACGCAGAACAGTTCGCTGAAAATACTCTTGAGAGTCTTACAACCGCTCTATCTAGAGATAATCAAGTTCGTGATGATTGCGAAGAGCTAATAAAGCTCACCATGATTGTTTTGAACAAACCTCCTACGAAGATACATTGGCGCGCTCCAGGTCCGATTCATCATGCTCGTTGGATGGCGAAATTGCTGTATGCTTTGAAGATTTTTCTCTTTAGAAATAATTTGCAAGCATTTAAACTAACCAAGAGAGAAGAAAAACAAATTGTTCGATTTGTTAGTTTTGGTGTGCTCATCCACACCAAAGTTTGGATCGAAGCGCCTTTGGCAGCAGATGCGCCAGTAAATGACTTACTACTTTGGAAGAGTTGTTCAAAAAATAAATTCTGATGTCGGTAATCGTTCAGTATGAGGTGACTCTGCTAAGCTTTCCTCAGAGGTCACATTAGATGCTTTTGCAACACAAAGAACGTTGAAAACACTCTTAGTTCTTGAAATCAAGGACTCTTTCTTGCAATTACCTCCTGAGACTTGGAATGACAATGTTAATTACCTTCAAGGCAAAAGCTGTGTCACAAATTTGCGTGTTGTTAATGATACAGCGGAGAGAGGAGTTAAACTGTTTGAAGATTACAACACGTTACTCACTAAGACTGAAGAAGAAAAGCAATTTTTACTTCACATCGTTGAACAAAACAGAAAAATCGTTTCCACTGAAACATCCAAAAAGGAGTTAACAAACATAGTTTTGAAAGATTGCGACTAATATTATGTTAAGTATTACTTTGTTACAAAATTTTATTCATATTTAATTAATTTGTATAGTTATTTGATTAAAATACTTGTAATATTAATAAACCTTAAATTACGTATTTTATTTAAAATCCTGAAATTTTGTCAAAAACTTATAATTCGATGAGCACCCCCTTGTATATAAGATAAAGGGCTGAAATTTTTAACACATCGTAGGAATGGTAGGTGTAACAAATCAAGGGTACGGCTACACCTATATTTGATTATTTTTTTTTTACTATATAGGCCTGGACCACCTTAATATACACATATCTACATGTATCGAAAGCGATTGTAACCGACGTGATCGTTTGATCGTAATTATCATGATTCTTAGGATTCTAATTTTGCGACATTATGTTGATACAAGCCATAAGTGGGGGAAACACCGATTTATTCTAATCCATAATACGGTACCCGAGGTCTGTTTACCTGAGGGTAATTTACAAACGCCCGGCTTTAAATCCCGGGAATTTCGCAGTCGCCAGAAAAAGGCAGTTACGGGGATTAACAGCGAACTAATTAAAAACCACCGAGCCACAGTTCGTAGTTTACGAAGGAACCCGAAGAATAGTTCGGATGTGATTAAAAAGGGGGACTTTGGCCGAAGCAAAGTCAGTAGTGGACAGAGACGAGTGGGTAGAGACCGTCCGGCCAGTGGTCGTAGTCGAGACTCCCGTCTCCTACAAAGCAAGCAGGCCACTTGCATCCCCAGCCTGAGACGCTGCGAGAAAACTCGGCAGGAACCGCCGAACCCCAACGCCCACCGTTCGAGTGCAGTCGAGTGCCCTTCGCCTCCTGCCCTCCAACGCCGTGATCCCATCAAGGCACATATCCACCACCGCAGCAGTCACACTCGGACGAGCAATCGTGACTCGTACCCAGTCACATCTTGTAACCATACAAAGTCTTTCACTTCTCCTGCCTCCCACCTGAAAGATTCCTGGACCTGCCTCAAGGATAGTCGGCCCCGTACCAGCATAGAAAGTGGCTTCATCCAGCACCTACATGTTTACAGTCTTGTAACGACAATGGTCGCTTACAAGTGGTCCTCTCGAGCACGGATCAAGTCACATAGTGATCCCCGGACTACGGATCTAGTACCCAGCCGCTACCCAGGTGATCTAACAAGATGTCACCGGCTGTTACCCAGAAGCGTACGGCCACACAAGGCGCCCCACAACGCTCCACACAAGGCGCCCCACAACGCTCCACACAAGGCGCCCCACAAGGCTTCACACAAGGCGCAGAGTACCGGCTTCCAGCATCCCACGCCGCGATGCACGGCCAAACGACCCCTCTGCAGCCCTGTCAACCGCAGCCTACAAACGCGAACGCGACATTCCCGGGTCAAACTACAACGGATGACTCGGCGCGTCGAACCCAAAATTGGGCGAAGAACAGAGCGGACCCGCTCTCCCAGATTGCTGCATTAATGGTGGAAGCATTCCGCACATTACAAAATGGCGGAACACAGCGGCCGCAGCCGGAAATGTCCGGCCCAGCACGACCCGCAGCGCTCGACACGTCATACGCCGGCGGAGCTACATCGGACCTCGCTTCCCACGGCCACAAGCGAAAGGATGCTAGCCGCCACTACGCTGTAGGGCCCGATCTTACGCCCCCTGCCCCCGCAGCGCCCGGTGCATTACATGGCAGCCCAGCTGCTTACAACCTCACTCCCCGCGGGCTCGAACGGACTGACTATAGTTACAATTCTGTAGCGCTCGGCGCTACAGTCTCTGGCCCCGCACCCCTCGGCCCGGCACCCCTCGGCCCGGTTACCATCGACCCAGCGACACACGTTCCCGAACAAGCAAGTATGGCCGCCTGGGATTCTAGAGCACGAGCTGTTACGGCAGCGGCTCTAGCCACAAATACCGACACGACACGGAGCACAGTAGCCTCTGCGGATTCCAAGAAAGAAATAATCCGTCGGATGCGAGCAGAGTTGCAAGAAATAAGAAAACGAAACAGGCAGATCGAGCAACTGATCGCCGCGTCTGGGCTCCCTTTGCTGTTGAGCACTGACACAAACCCGGAAGTGCGTAGCCTTGCACCGCCCGATCCCGAAGTATCCGGCGCTGCACACGGCCCTGCTATAGGCGGGCCCCGTCACAACAACTGCTGCCCGGAGGTGCGCAGCCTCGCACTGCCCGATCCCGAAGTATTCGGCGCTGCACATGGCCCTGCTATAGGCGGGCCCCATCGACATGACAATGACTGCCGCCCTGAAGAATGCAGCATCGCATTGCCTGACCCCGAAGTGTCTGGCTCTGCTCACGGCCCTGCTATAGGCGAGCCCCATCTACTCGACAACGACGGCTGCCCTGAAGTGTGCAGCTGCGCATTGCCCGACCCCGAAGTGTCTGGCTCTGCTCACGGCCCTGCTATAGGCGGGCCCCATCTACACAACAATGACTGCTTCCCTGAAGTGTGCAGCCTCGCACAGCCCGACCCCGAAGTGTCTGGCTCTGCACACGGCCCTGCTATAGGCGAGCCCCATCCACTCGACAACGACGGCTGCCCTGAAGTGTGCAGCTGCGCATTGCCCGACCCCGAAGTGTCTGGCTCTGCTCACGGCCCTGCTATAGGCGGGCCCCGTCTCCATGACAACAACTGCCTGAAGTTTTGCAGCTGCGCGTTGCCAACCACAAGGGTGTCTGGCTGCCCTGGCCTGCTATAGGCAGGGCCCCATCCACTCGACAACGACAGCTGCCCAGAAAGTCTGCAGCTGCGCATTGCCTGACCCTGAAGTGTCTGACTCTGCTCACGGCCCTGCTATAGGCGGGCCCCGTCTCCACAACAACAACTGCTGCCCTGAAGTCTGCAGCTGCGCATTGCCTGACCCTGAAGTGTCTGGCTCTGCCCAAGGCCCTGCTGTAGGCGGGCCCCATCTACACAACAATGACTGCTGCCCTGAAGTGTGCAGCTGCGCATTGCCTGACCCCGAAGTGTCTGGCTCTGCTCACGGCCCTGCTATAGGCGAGCCCCATCTACTCGACAACGATTGCTGCCCTGAAGTGTGCAGCTGCGCATTGCCCGACCCCGAAGTGTCTGGCTCAGCTCACGGCCCTGCTATAAGCGGGCCCCATCGACATGACAATGACTGCCGCCCTGAAGTGTGCAGCTCCGCATTGCCCGACCCCGAAGTGTCTGGCTCTGCTCACGGCCCTGCTATAGGCGGGCCCCGTCACAACAACTGCTGCCCGGAGGTGCGCAGCCTCGCACCGCCCGATCCCGAAGTATCCGGCGCTGCACATGGCCCTGCTATAGGCGAGCCCCACCGAAACAACGACTGCTGCCCAGAAGTGTGCAGCTGCGCATTGCCCGACCCCGAAGTGTCCGGCTCTACACGCAGCCCTGCCATAGGCGGGCCCCACCGACGAAACGATGGCTGCCGCACTCAGGTGTACAGCCTCACACCAGCCGACCCCAAAGTGTCCGGCTCTGCACGCAGCCCTGCTATAGGCGGGCCTCACCGAAGTGATGATAATTGCTGCATTGAGATGTGCAGCCTCGCACTACCCGACTTCAAAGTGTCCGGCTCTACACGCAGCCCTGCTGTAAGCGGGCTCTACCGAGACATCAATAACTGCTGCACTGAGATGTGCAGCCCCGAAGTGTCCGGCTTTACACGCAGCCCTGCCATAAGCGGACCCCACCGAAGAGACGATAGCTGCCACACCCAGGTGTACAGCATCACAACCATCCGACCACAGACCCGATCCCGCAGGATTATACGCGGATCCCAGAAGCCCGCTGTCTTCTCAGGAGACGCGACATCGCCCCGGCTATTATTCCCGATGGGGGGAGCGTTTCCGGCCGCCGTGGACAACGACGAACACGTCTCGATGAAAATAAGTCCAGTTTCACTGCACGGGGGGAGTGTAGCCGACGTGATCATCGATTGTTCATAATCATGATTCTTCCTAATTTTGCGACATTATGTTATCTTCGTAATTTATATTGTACCATTAGCTTATTATCTCGTGCCATTGTATCTTATGTAAGATTTATAATATTTGTTTCATCTCATAGTGTTATCGACGTGATGGAACCACACGGGAATTTCCCGACTCCGCAGGAGCACAGTACCGTGTCACAGACTTTCCTATCACTTCGATAACACATCCGACCCCGCGACAGCACGATACCATGTTGCGGGTTTTCGACAGTGCAACTAACCCCGTGGCAACGCAGTACCGTGCACGGACCCCTCATTTACATGTCTGCCTCAGCAGCGCCTCTAGTGTAGAAAACTTGTATCACTTTGTAAGGATATAAAAGCGAAAATTTCTGAAAATAAAGTCAGTCACACTCGGACGAGCAATCGTGACTCGTACCCAGTCACATCTTGTAACCACAGAAAGTCTTTCACTTCTCCTGCCTCCCACCTGAAGGATTCCTGAACCTGCCTCAAGGATAGTCGGCCCCGTACCAGCATAGAAAGTGGCTTCATCCAGCACCCTACATGTTTACAGTCTTGTAACGACAATGGTCGCTTACAGTGGCTATATAATATCGATTAGTTTCGATCACCATTTTTGTCACTATTTCTTTGTTCAAGAAGTATTCAAAAAAGTCAATTTCGGATGAATTACCCGAAAATAAAGTAGATGGATCAAAACCTGACACAAAATCATCAAATTCATGAACTATTGGAATAAATGGACCCAGAGGTCCAAGAAGAAAAGCAGTCTGCATTTACGGTATAGTCTAAGTTAGTTGTACGAGAGTCATGATCTTGGCTTGTCCCGAGGGCGATATTTCACTGTCACTAACTTCTTCAGTAATTGGTATATCTTGATCATCTTCACTTATTTTTAAATCAGAGTCAATGTCTAAAAATGTTTCATAAATTTCGTCTTCCGTAAGACTGGGGTTTGCTATTTTTAAGGGAGTTCAATTTTGATATATAAAAGGTAAGCCAATAAATATAGACAGATATATTACAATTTAAGTTTTCCATAAAATTTAGAAATAAAATTACAAAAGTCAATCAAAAAGTCTTGAGTAAAATAACTATTTTTAAAACACGCCACGTCACTTAAGTTCACAAACTAATGTACCACAGAAAAATAAATTACTTAAAAAGATTAGCAAAATAGAAATCGGTCAATATTTTACATCGACGCAAAAGTCCATCAAAGCAGATTGGATCACCTAAAAAATACTATGGATGACACAACGGTTCAGTGGCGCGACATTCAAATGATTGAATGAAGATTTAACGAATCACCGCCTTCACAATATTTTATGTAAACAATTTATTATATTTTAACCAGCAAACGCCAGATGTCAGTAAGATAAAGGATTGAACTATTTTTTGGATCAGTTGTCTGCTAAATTCGTCGCGTATTTACATAGTATACAGCCGCTAAAGTCAAATGCATGATATGATGCGCGTAGCGCTGGGGGCACAAATTATTTTCGCATGAAATCATGCGCGTAGCGGCGAAAAAGTTAAAAGTGAAGTCAACAGAACTGTAAGCACAGAGTTCTTCCAATTAAGGCAAATTAAAGCAGTGCGGAGAAACCTGCCAACAGGGGTGACTAAATTGCTGGTTAATTCGTACATTGTTTCACGTCTAGATTACTGCAACAGAATATATGCAAATATCAAATTACAATCTGTTTTTAGTCGCGACAAGACTTATTACAGGTGTATCTAAATACTCCAATATTTCAGAGCATCTTCAAAATCTTCACTGGCTCAAATGAACTGAAAGAATCCAGTTCAAGCTTTGCTGGATGGTATTTAAATCAATTAATGGAATGGCTCCAGCTTACCTATCGGAATTATGCATCCCTGAAAATTCCAATTCACGCCAGTCAACTCTTAGATCAGCGACGTCATTGGCCATCGGAAGGCTGAAGGAACCAAAGCGCACACCAGATAGTAAGTTTGGTGAGCGAGCTTTCAGAGTGTCATGACCTAAAGCCTGGAATAAACTGCCATACGATCTAAGATTGATTAAAGACTCGACAGAATTCAGAGCAAAACTCAAAACTTATCTCTTCGGAAAGTCATATTCATGAATGGTTCAGTTGCATACCTAATTAACATAGCGAAGCTAGCCATTACTACCTACATAAACTAATTAACAGAAAAATTTTTAACTTTTCATAGTCGGCGACATTCTAAATATTTGTAACTGTAAATAATTATCATCAAAAATCTCAAATAAAATAATGTTTCAAATAAACACCTACTCTTCTTTTGCCAATAACCTTCTAATAAATATAATATCAATGACAAATAGGATTTAAACAGTAACTGCAATATCATGCAATGCGCAGTGTTTTCTAATATATGTGTCCTGTGCGTGCAAAAACATATCATCTAAAGCGAAAACTTTGTAATTTAACGTTTTAATCTGGAGTGACCTACCAGGTAAGTATGTTTCTGTATCTGTACATAATTAGATAAATAGGAAGTAGTATTTGTACAGCGCCCTTGAGGTGATTTTTCACAAAAACGGCGCTATACAAGTCATCCAAGTATTATTATTATCATTATTAATATTTTGTGGGATTACTTAATATTAATTTATATATGTATATTGTTTAAGGTTATTTTTATTGTTGTTCCTTTTGTATTCACATTTTATTTGACCGGTCAGTGGCTGAGTTGGCATCGCATCTGCGTCTCACCCAGGCATCGTGAATTCAATTCATCGACTGGCTAAGTCCTCCCTCACAACACAAGCAACATCTTCCGCTCACTGAGATGGTAGTAGGAGATTTTCAGATATTGTCAGGTTATTCGTAACCAGTGAACATTTGTCTTTCTTTTAAAAATAAAAGAAAAAGGTTTTTATAATTTTAATTTTTTGTATGCTGAAATACCATCATGGGTTTTACTGCATCAATGAAACCCATATTGGCATCTACTCTATTCTGTATATTCAAGTTTGATTGTCCTAAAATGGGATATCGTCCTAGTTGGACAGTCAAAGTATTTTTTTAAACTAATGCATGTGTATATTAGTAGTGGGCGAAGCGGCTCGATGATCCGGATCACTCACTACAGGTTCACTGATCCAGCTCGATTGAACGACGGTTCGGTCTCCCCGCACCATGCCCTCTCCCTCGCTCCCTTGGCCCTCCTAATGACGTCCTTAAGATGCTCTTACACGATACTTTTTTCGTCCAGTTTTCATGTGGATTGTCTTTACAGAGAGCTGATTTAGTGATCCGGTTCACTAAACCGAGCCACTTCGCCCACCGCTAGTGTATATACTACTTAACTTACTTACATTACTTAGTGAAAACCTATTACTAGTTTATTTTTTAAATATATTTACCATACATAATAATTATTGTAAACTGTTGATTTTCCAAATAAAATTAAATAAAATAAATTTACCCAGCTTTTCTCATTAATGGTGAAATTAATTATTAAGATCACACTAACAAGTAGATAATATATATGTATTTCAATCAGATAATATATTATCAGGTTTTTTAAAAGCACTTATAGATGCTTTTATACTTTTGATGCATATTTAAAACCTTTATTCTTTGTGTTTTGTTTTATGTGAAAATCCATGACTCAGTCCATAATCTTTTTATAAAAAGGTTAAGAAAACAATGGTGCGAACATTACCTTAAATATTCTAGACAAGTATTCTCTGCAGGCGGGCACTTTCTTGAGTAATGTACAATTTTTCACTTGGTCTTTCAAGAAGTTTGGAGTCAGGTACTGGCATCTCACCGCATACAGAATTTGTTCCATTTTGGGATACCGATTGTCTTCGTCATATTTTACCTGAAATAATTCAGAAATTGAATAAATATAGAAATCTATATTTTTTTAAATAATTATAAAAACTTTCAGTTTGGCCAGAATTTTTTTACAGCATGGATATTCTTTTTTTTACTAATTAAAATTTGAATATAACAAAGCTGCTGGATTCTTTTCCCAGCTAATGACAGCGTTTAGTAAAGGCAAAAATTGCCAGGTTGTAACATTCTTTTAAACACTTCCATTTAGATTCCATAAAAACTAAGAATGGCAATAATATTAGCTCCCAATAATCTCATTATGTACAGAGCACTAATGGTATTCAGAACTTACCCAATTAACCACGGCATTGTAGACTTCTTGCTCCTCTTGGACGTTGAGTTCATCCTTCCTAATTAAATAGACTAGTTGAATGGCTGAGAGCTGAAGGTATTCTTCTTCTTGGCAGACCTTGAATAGAACAATGCATGATTAGTGAATATTACTTAAAGACACAAATTAAAAATACTATTATAACTTGATAGTCTGTCAGAAGAAAACCAGTACAAACCAGTTTCTTATTTCAATTGGTAAATGGTGCTTCGCATCGTGATTTGCTAACAAATCAGTTATTTTTAATTATTTGTCAGAATACGTCAATGCTAACATTGATTTAATTCATTTACATGCATATTTGATATTCAGCATAAGTGTGGATTAAAAAAAGTAATAATTCTTAGAATCACAAAGTTAGTTCGGTTTAGCCTACTGAACGATGCATACCTCCGTGAAATGCCTCTCAATGAACTGTGTGGCCTTTTGCTTCAGTTCATTGCAGCCGTGTTGCTCAGCAAAATTAGCGATGCCGATCGCATTGGACGGGTCAAGCTGACGCTCCAGAAAAACGCAGCAAGCCTCAATCACATTTGTTATCTAGAAATAAATTCATATAATCATTTCTTTAACTGTGATACTGCGTCTAATGCCCGGAGTCAGTGGGACTACGGTATCTCCAATCAGGGAAATGTTGCGAGGTCTAAACAAGTGGGATCGGAAGGAGCAGATTTGGTAACTAAACATAGCTAAAGTTGTTTCAACTAAATATTAATATAGAATCAAGTATAGTTTCGATTCTGAATATTGGTCTCTCATCAGGGCTATATTAAGAGTATCTTCCACTCTGATATATAGAATGATAGCGGAATACTAAATATTTCCATAACAAAATATAATTTCTGTAGGAAAATATTGCAAAGCATGTCACATGATTTCATTAAATAAAAAAATACATTGTTTATCAGATTAGCTTTATCTCGAATTAAAATAACAGTTTTTAAAAGCGGGCACTCGAATTTTCATTCAGTAGAACAATGAGATAGCATTATTATTTACTTGGGTTGAAATAAAAACAAATAAAGCCAGCCACTTTCCAATCAAGCGGATTCACCGTGAGTTGACAATGATAAAATACAGACACTTTATTTTCTGGTTTAATCAAGAAATCTCCCCAGTGGGTGTTATGGTTTACACATACTGATTTGCATTCGTCAAAACCCCACAGTTAAACATTCACTGCCCCAGGCCCCCGGACCACCGCAGCCCACACATACTTGGAGAAACTTCTTCCAATTGTTGTAAAACAAAACCAACCCTATTGCCTCGCATGTAATCACATCAAAGAGGTACGTAAAACTGACACAATGGAGCCACTGTACATAGAAGAAATCACCCAGTACAAATAATATCCTGACAAACAACAGTTTTAACATCAAGGAATGATACATATGCGCATCAAGTTAGTGCAGGAAGCTCTCCCCACTCCAAGACAATATGGCAACTCGAGGCCGCAAGAGATCGAGGCGGAGAAGGAAGCTCCATTCTTTCGCCGGGCTCGGACCAACTAATACACTATCGACAAGGGTAGACGGCCCCTGCCAGTAGACACTACAATGATTCAAGCGTGCGAGACCCGAAGTTCCATTCTCGTTAAAGCTGGGCCCGATACCAAATGCGCTGTAACAGACAAGCAGTCTAGCCCTCGTTGTTTATGTCACCTGGTCAGACAAGTTGGAGAGCTTAGACGCCTGGTGCACGTTCGATTCTGAAAGTGGAACACTCCCACATAGATCACAAGTTCAAAGTCCGCTTCATGATCATGCACAAACCAAAGACGAGACCTCGGAGTCGTCGCCAGCTGACAATACACAGAGACAGAACTGATTTTCGGTTTTAGGAGCCACTCGCGCTTACGCGCAACTACCTCACTGCTTAAACTCCTAACCGATGGCCGACCTACCATATACCCAAGTGGCCCAGATAAAGCCTGGAACCAGGACCCCACCTGCCCTCAGCGCCATCCTCACCATCACCAGAAGCCAGATACCTGAGCACCCGCCCACACCGTTCACACTGTCTTCCGCCAGAGCCAAGGAGCTCCCCACATTGCCTGTCTCCATTACGCAAGAAATCATCCTTCTCCTAATATCTTGGATTCAAGTAAACATTATAACGAGATTAACGAGCCAATACTTTCAAGTTAGATATGTACATTCAATAAGATCTCTTCAGTAAATAACTATATTCATTGTACACTCAGGTTTTGCATTAAAGTACATTGTCATTGTCATTCTCTTTCACACTGTCTTCCGCCAGAGCCAAGGAGCTCCCCACTTTACCTGTCTCCATTACGCAAGAAATCATCCTTCCCCTAATATCTTGGATTCAAGTAAACATTATAACGAGATTAACGAGCCAATACTTTCAAGTTAGATATGTACATTCAATAAGATCTCTTCAGTAAATAACTATATTCATTGTACACTCAGGTTTTGCATTAAAGTACATTGTCATTGTCATTCTCTTTCTCTGTAACAACTATTATGTCCATGCACTCTGTACTAGGAATTGTCCCGCCATACATGTCACTTCAGAAAATATGGTTTCAGTAACAAATATCTTTTATTATATCAAGAATCAGACACCTCAGGAAGCGCCGGATTCATACCCACGAAGTGCCGCACGACCCAAGTCAAAGGTTCCAGTCCTGGGGTGACTTAGTCCCCCGTGCTTTGGAGAGACTGGAGTCGAGTGGCATATCGTTGAAGAAGGTATACAAATTCTGAGCCTCTTTTAATACATTTAACAACAGATTGGGAAAATATAAACATTACGCTAAAAAAAAAAATTGACAAACCATGGTGACTTATGCGTACAAGTATGATAGACAACACAAAGAAAGGCTCTTTTAGGAGTTCCACAAGAGTTCCGATTGCCCTGAGTCAGTGAAACTATGGCAGTACAGGATAGGAAGGAGAAGAGGAGGATTTAATAGGAAGTACCTGACAATTCTTATGGAATGTTTTATTTAAATTCTTTATGTAAAAAAGTAAAATTTTTCCCATTACTTCCCCACACTCGGATTTGAAACCCGTGACCACTGGGTTCAGAGACAATTAACACAAAATTAAATTTAAAACAAATTATTACAATTGACTTGCTCAAAACATGCCGGGTAAAAATAGGAAGGGTCAATATGGGATCCAAACGACTTATCCCTGATCCTTGTTTCTTCATAAGCCTCTTCTTTGGCTGCACTTGAGCACAGAAATAATCAATAGTACAACACAAAACACAGACGTTAAACATCTGCAGCGGATCACACAAACAAATACCACGGCGGTGGTGAAAACAATAGATCGCGGAGTTTATAAAAAAAAAAAAACACAATACGAATATTGCGTTGCGGATTGCGGATTGATGCGTACTTGACAAAATCACAGCACAAAATGTGCGGGCAGAGTCGATGGACTAGGTATAGGACACAATTGGGTAGGTTTATTTTTAGGAAGCATATTATTGTGCAAATCAACTATAGCGCTATTCGAGTTGAACCGTAACCGGCGCAACCACAAGGAGCTTACCGTTCTGCCACGGAGGCTATCATTGTCATTATCACAGTTAGATATTCATCAATGGTGATAAGAAAATTAGGATGGACTAACCTGGAATATGGTGGATAAGAGAATTAAGAAGGACCAACATATATGTTAGATGATAAGGGAATTAGAGTGGACTGACCTGGAACATGGTGAAAAAGGAATTAGAGTAGACTGACCTGGAACACGGTGAAAAGAGAATTAGAAACGACTGGCCTGGAACATGGTGATGAGAAAAATATGGTGGACTGACCTGGAATATGGTTTGCCATAAAACAATTAGGAAATACTGACCTGGAACATGGTGGCGGCAGGCAGCAGTTGGCACACAGTGACCTCGGTGACCCGGATGTGCCCCGAGTACATGAAGTAGAGCAGGCGTGCCATGGTGGAGGGACACACGCCCTGCAGCTTCACGCGTGACATGTCGCACTCCTTCAGTCCGCCCGTGAACATGGCCTGCCGATAGTTCCATCATGCACAAGGTTAATGTACGCTATGACCTCTACACTGAATTTTCGCACAACATTTACATAGTCTTTTCTTTAAAAGAAAGACAAAAAGGGTTACGAATAACCTGACCTCATTTGAAAACCTCCTACTACCATCATTATAAGTGGAAAATGTTGCTTGTGCAATGATGGAGCACTTAGCTAGCAGAGGATTGAACCCGCGACGCCTAAGTGGGAACACAACATATTTATCCACTCGGCTATTAACGGGTCACTTAGATTTTAAATGAACACTCCCACGCACTCATAAACAAAAAATCACTAAACCATATCATTATTTTATCTGGCTGTCGTCTATTTTGGCACTTGTTTATAATTATAAATACATATTAGAGAATACTTTGGAAAATAATGAATTACATATATTTATAGTTATGAGAAATTACGTCCATTTGAAGACAAATGAGTAAATATTGCATAATCTTCTCTAGCGCAATTTGAGGATATAAACTATTTGTATGGTGCGGCTGTTTATTATACTCTTAAAACTACTATGTACTCTTTTGGTCAGTATAGTCGTACATTGCAAATTTTCAGAGTTTTGTAAAATATTTACAATTGTCTATTTAAGATTTCTAAACATAATAATTTTATAAAAGCAATTAAATGCTTTGAGCGAGTTAGCAATCGGTAATCAAAAAATTAGGTTCATACATTTTTAATAATATTTACATATTATATAAATATGTTTTTACTCGTTGTTAATATTCAGAAGTAACAGAGATAAAACAATAAACAAATGTTTGTGTAGATAAAAGTATCTCAAAGAACAATCAAGAAGATAATAAATAAGTGATGTGCCCTATATTCTATGTATGAAATTTGGATGTTCCTTGAACTGATTCTTTATCAGTTCTTAAAATTCGGTGAATTGAGTCCTCATCCGTTTTTTGACATTGATAAGGGTAAATAAAACTTGTTGAGCGGAATTATAAAATTATACTTAATCAATAAAATTATTGTGTCAGAAGAATGCATAATAGGTACCTTAAAGTAGGGGCTAGCGGCGGCCAGGACTACTTTGTGCGCATGAAACAATTCTGATCCAACGTCCAAAATGACATCAGTCAGCATGTGGTGTGAGCGCATCATAAACATCATCTGCCAAAGGATTAAATCATAATTAAATTAAACAAGCATCCCATTGAAACGTCATTACTTCTTAAATATTAGGTTCCAGCGTTCATTTAGTAAACGTTTTAGTGAAACTTCACAGATCACATCAATTAACATAGCAAAAGAACTGATGGCATCCACGGTGCCATTACGGACTCAGCTCTAAAAATTACTAAAGACCAAATGGCTAAGCTTTTGACAAAAATGTCAAACCTTTCAGGTGCAATAATTGACGTCGGAACTGAAGTTGGAATACTTAAAGGGAAATTAATGACTTATGAGATTATCGTTAACCAATCACCGCCAGAAACAACTATTATACGCGACAAAAGAACATATGCAAGCGTTACCGAGAAGGAAAAACCAACCTTACCAAAGCAAGATACACAAACTTCAGACAAAATAAAATAAAATATTTAAAAACAAATAAGAGTTGGGAAACTGGGGATTGAAGTTACCGGAATTAAGAAATCGAATAATAACAATGTGATCATCTCCTGCCTCAAAAAAAAGGATGTTGACATAATCATGAACGAAATCAACAAAAAAGAAAACAACAACATAACAGCAACAGAAATAAAGAAGCGTAAACCTAATGTAATCATGAAAGGAATCCACAAGGATTACAACATTCAAGATTTTAATGAATATCTGATAGACCAAAATGAAGAAGTCCGACATCTCATCCAAGAAGACAGCAAACATTTGCCTATAATAAGGGCAAATTTGAAAAACAGAAAAAGTGAAAATTTATCTAATTACGTCCTAGAAACTACCAGCCAAATGCGAAGATTATTAACAGAAAAAGGAAGAATAAACCTGGGATTTATGCGGATACACGTCGAAGATTCTAACCCATTATCCCAATGCTACCACTGTCTGTGGTTTGAGCATACCGCAAATAAGTGCAGAAAAAAAATGGAAACGCCCAGATGTCTCCACTGCACACAAGATCATACATTGTCGAACTGCCCGAACAAAAAGAAAGCACCGACATGTTTTAACTGTTCTTCCTCGAACGAAAAAAAAAAGAAAAAATGAATCCAGCCCACCGAGCTAACGACATTAAGTGTTACTATGTGAAGAAGATGACTGAATATGCCTACCAGCAAATTAACTACACGTAAAATGCCTCACTCATTAAAAATATTAAGTAAGAAATTTATTAATATATATTCAATTCACAACATGCTAACGTTGGCTCCCTGTTTAATAATTCCAGTTCAAGTTCGTAGTACCTACTTAGTGTCAAGCAACGCCCGGTCGAGTTGCATTTCTTCTAATACATACAACAATATTATTACAGTACCGCTACTTTATTACGATATTACAAATAATGACTTTTTCCTTACTTACAACATAACATACTTGATAATATATTTGTATACATACTCAGATATTTTACATAAGAATGTCGTCAAGTTATGATGAATAATATTGTTATTGATGTATTAGATAAAACCTATAATATAACAGAAAAAATATGTAATAATGTTGAGCAATGCATCCTTGTTTTTAAAAACTTAACAAACTCATTAATAATAATGCACTTAAACATAAGAAGCGTTCATAAAAACATGAATTATTATGCACACTAAATATCTTAAATATTGAACACGATTGTATAGTTTTGACGGAGGCCCATCTCAATAATATAAATTCAGACAATTTACAACGATTACCGAACTTTACATGTATTACCACGAAAACACACATTAATAAAAATAGTGGTATAGTTATATACATAAACCAAAAACATAAAGATATAACGTATAAAGAAATAAACATGACTCTTACAAATTGCCTGGCATTACAAAAAAAAGTTAATAATCAAGTTCATCAGATTATTGCTGTATACCGAACACACAGATCGAAAACTCAAAAATTTATAGAGAACCTCAAAAATGTGATGAACAATAACAAATGTCAAAATACTATAGTGACAGGGGACTTCAATTTAAACATAGGTCAAAACTCAAATAGCGTCGAAAAAAATGACCTGCTTAATATGATGGCTGAAATGAACTTCATTTCATGTATAAATGATTACACTAGAGTTGTACCTCGACAAAACCCATCGTGTATTGATCACTTTTGGACACAGGCTGACAAAACTACACAAATAACACCTATCATTTGGAAAACTAGCATAACCGATCACTATACTTGTTTTTTAGTTCTCGATTTAAAATTTAAAAAATCTTTTTCCGAGAGAGCAGTACAATATAAACACATTAAACATGGAACTTCTAGCACAAAAATTGAAATTGGAAAAGTGGGAGGAAACAATGAGAACCGAAGATCCCGAAAAATCGTCGATCACTTTCGAAAACACACTTCGCAAACACATAACAAATGCAACTAATCATAAAACTGTCAAACTAAAATCAAAACATAGAAAAATAAAACCTTGGATAACTCATGGAATAGTTATATCAATAAGAAATAAAGAAAAGCTATTTTATCAAACCCAAAAACAACCCAATGATTATAATTTAATACAATTATATAAAAAATATAGAAACAATCTCACAAACTTGATTAAAAAAACAAAGGAAAATTATTTTAAGGAAAAAATTGAAGTCGGTGGTAAAGATAACAAAAAAGTCTGGGCTACAATCAATAACATCATAGGCAAGGGTAATAAAAATAAACAGATAGATAAAATAACATATGATAAAGAAACAATAGAGTCAAAAAAAGAACCAGCTAAAATTGCAAACATTAACTTATAACTACAAACTACTTCGCTAAAGTCGGAGAGAATCTAGCCAAAAAAATTGACAATACCCAACCAAAAAATACTCTAATTACAACTGCACAGATTTGCCCCAAAGTCTTCGAGAAATTTGACAGATGCACCCAAAAAGAAATAGAAAACATAATAATGGACTTACGAGCTGTAGCATAAGCAAAAATACGTTGGGCGCTAAAATGTAGCACGAACGTTGGGCGCAAAAATGTAACGTTGGTCGCCAAAATGTAGCATCTCCTGCTATTATTCGACTTTATCTCAGTATTCGTGGGTGAGTCTGATGAATGAAGTGCGGGAAGGTTGTGATACAGTAAATAAAACCCTAAGGTAGGAAAACATAGTCTTTATTGACTATACAACCCCAATTATCATGGTAGAGGAAGAGAAGAGTGAAGAGTAAGACTAAGTTAAAAAGAACGGATTAAAAGGATAAATGATGGCTCTTGTGATCAAATCTTCTCCTCCGGCATCAGGCAAGGCCGCTCCAGTCCTGATGTTCACCGATTCCCACGGTCCATGATGCGAAGTCCATGATGACTCGTCGGAAGCGCCATCCGCCACAGCTTCTTCCGTGAGGTTCAGGCAATAGGATGTATGAATGCTACCTTATCCTGTGTGGTCGTCGATGCAGCAGCTACCCCTCGTGTCCGCACATTACTCCGCAGGGATTCCTCTCCAAAGCACAAGGCACGTGCGGTTAGGTTTCATCGCCTACCATTTGGCCATCATTAAACAAAAAAACATACCCACTCCGGGTAATTGATTAGACACTCTCCGGCGTTAAACGAAACAGTAACTTAACCTAACTCCTCCCAAAAAACCACGTCGAGCTCCCCGCCCAAGTTATGTCCGCCGCCATCTTGCCCAGGCGCCTCTGACGGATCTCCCATCCATCGACACCTCATGAAATTCTATCATAGACAATTGTACTGTAGCATCCACATCAGGGACAACAATTATGTTACATTACAATTCTATCACAGACAATTGTACTGTAGCATCCACATCAGGGACAACAATTATGTTACAGAGCGTCCGCAAGCCCTGGTTTCGACCATATCACAGTTAATTTATTAAAACAAATGAGACAATTTTTATCAAAACCGATTACACACATCTTTAATAACAGCATTCCAAAAGGAATTTTCCCAAAAACATATAAAAATACAATAATAACCCCTATATTCAAATCAGGGATTGCATCCGACATCTCAAACTATCGTCCCATGTCTATTGTATCAAACGTAGCTAAAATATTTGAAAAAGTCGTAAAGTCACAATTAACTAAGCACATCAAATCAAATAAAGTAATTAATGATAACCAATTCGGCTTCCGAGAAAAATTGGGCACACAAAATGCAATCGTGAAATTAACCTCTATAATATATAATGCTCTCGACTCGGGAAACAAATGTTTAAGTATATTCATCGACCTGAGGAAAGCATTTGACAGCATATGCCATAAGAAACTAATCAAAAAAATTAGAAAATATTGGAATTAAAGGAACAGTAAAAGAATGGTTCAAAAGTTATTTACATAAACGACACCAACATGAAAAAATTAATCATATATTGAGCGAACCCACCTATTCAGAATTGGGATGAACCCACCTATTCAGAATTTGGAATCCCCCAAGGAACAGTTTTGGGACCAATACTGTTCATTATTTACGTAAATGACGTGCTTGGTATCCCAAAAATAGGAAAAATTATATCTTTTGCTGACGACACAGTTTTAATCATAGAAAAAAAAAACTTGGGAAGAAGCCTATCGAAGTGCGAATATTGAAATAAACAACCTGAAACAATGGCTGGATGACAATTACCTATCCTTAAACTCGGACAAAACTTACTTCATGACATTTACACTATCGGACAAAAACTTTCATTCAACAAATTCCAAAATTATTATACATAGCTCTTGTAAAAATTATCCTGATAACTGCAATTCACCCAAATGCTCTACATTGACAAAAAAGAATCATATAAAATATTTGGGAATAAAAATAGATCAACACATAAAATGGACAGAACATATTGCGCAAAATATTAAACGAATTCGAAAACTATACTATATATTCCTCAAACTAAGAAATATTTTACAAAAATTTATGCTACTAAAGGTTTACTATGCTTTAGCACAATCAATTCTACAATATGGAATAATAGGCTGGGGAGGAGCGTTTAAAACTAACTTAGCCCCATTGGAAATAGTCCAAAGAAGACTGATTAAAATAATTCTAAAAAAACCATCTTATTTTTCTACCTGTGAGTTATTCAACGAATTTAAAGTCTTAGATTTAAATACAATATACAAAAAAAAATCATTACTTCAAATCCATAAAGAAAATCTAAAATTAGAGTCATTGAGCACCAGGCCGAGAACCACAGGACAAATAATAATCCCTAAACTTAATACAACAACAGCTCAACACCATTACACATATTCTGCCATAAAATGTTTAACGAACTTCCCAAAGATATACAAGATGAAATTATAAAAAATTATGATTTTTTTAAGAAAAAACTTAAAATACATTTTACAAGAAACTAACTTTAGGTGTATATTATAAGTTCACTTGGAAAAAATGTATATATGTTTATATACATACATTATATAGATATATTGTATTTCTAAAAAATTCCTTTTATTTTATTTTATATTTTAAATTACTGTATAGATACCAGAACATCAAGTTCATGGTAGTACTGTAGAAATGAAATATGAACAATAAATATTAGTACTCCCTCCCTAAACACGAGAATTTCTCAATTAGGGAGTTATCAAATTTGAAAAAAGGAAACTAAAAGGATTATTTATTAATAAAAAATAAAAAATTGTACTTAAATACACTTTTGCTATAACCATGTAAACAATGTTCTTAATTATGTCTAATAAATATATGAAAAAAAAATTATAAATAAAAAGCAATTTAAAACTGATGAATGTGTTTATTGTTGTTATAAGCTAGAAATAACAGCAGAAGCATCTGCAAGACCATTGTTTGCTTTAACATTATCTGATTAGTTTTAAAGATATTAATTATGAACAAAGGCCAATGACAAAACCATACAAACAAAAATAGCAATTGTAGCACAAGCTTTCAGTGTAACATCATTAGCAAAAGCACGAGCTTTAAGGCAATACTCATCATATTGCCTAGAAGGGTTGCTAATAAATCCAACAACAACTCAACTATGTTAATAATTATGATACTAAGAAAACTGATGACTTATCCAATATATGGTGGGATTTGAGGGACATTGTGAACTTAGGCATTTCCATGATATTAAGTTAACACCCTTTTCAATAACATAGAGGTGGACCAGAGTAGGAAGTCACTCACAGTATTGCTGATGAGAGAGACAACTATTCAGAAATGACCCGTTGCTTAAAGTTTCTTTAGCTACATTTGGTTAACTGAATCCCAACACTCTCCAACATTGGGGGTGCTGTAGCTTCGCTGATGTGCGGTGCACAGATAAATGCTCATGGTTTAGCTAGGAAGTTTGGTTGTTTACCTTCATGGCCTCCTTCACATAGTTGGCCATGCAGAAGGTGACGTCTCCTATGTCCCCTTGCGGCAGCTTGTCCTCCCCAGCGCTTCCCTGGGAGGGTGCGCCCCCGAGCACCTCGCGCACCCCGCACACCTCGTCCTCCATCGACCAGCGCTGCTCTTCAAGACTGCAACCAAAGAAACAACGTGTGTTATGGGCATGTCAGTGTGCTCGACATAAGCTCAATTTTTCGTCACTTCCGTTAAAATTGATCGAACATTTTAAAATATAAATAGAGATTCTAATCAAGTTAATTGGCGTGTCCAGGACCTAAAAATCGAAAGGTCGTATGTAAAGTGCCTTCCAGACGAGTGGGTGGCCTAACTGCAAGGTGGCCTAACCGAAATTGGGTTTTGCCGTCAGACGGCAGATTTCACCAGTGGTCTTATGAACATAGCCGCGAGCGTACGTCTCACTCCTAGCTCCTAGTTGCTACATCTGTCAATAATCATATGTACGTCGGCGGTAGTGCACGCACTTTTCGCAAACACTTCTGTGTTCAACACAAAACCAAAAACTTTGTGCTGACACTTGACAGCTATAATGGCTATTATATTGATATTAATAATCCAAGAAAAAGAACATATATTTTAGGTATCTTTTACTAAATTGGTGGTTATAGATCACATATGTCAAAACACAATTTTATTTTACTTTTTACAAACAAAAAAACCTTAGTTAATATAATACGAGTATATTAATTGGGGAAAAAATATCATAATATTTCGACTGCCATACATAATACGGGCATGTGCCTAGTTTGGTAGTCGAAAATAAACTAAGCTTTGTACCAAAAACTATAAATATGAATAATAAAATATACCTATCAACTTTTCAAATCACGAAACAGACTTGTTCCGAGGCGTATTTCTTTAGCGAATTATCAGAGGAAATTCAAATCGAAGAAAATAATTTTAAAATTAAATTAATGTTTCGAAAAATTCTAATTAAAATATTCATGTATCTAAGGATTGTATCGGACACAGGTATGTATCATTTTTATTATAAAACGATAAATAAAGCGCGATTTACAAAGCGAAATTTAAAATTTTAAGACCGCTTCGCTCAGCGGAGGACCAAGGAGTATTGCCATTATCAAGTCAAAGAATAAAAACTTGATTAATATATTTTTTCCGTCGGCCACACTACTGACCAGCCCAATGACACTTGGTTTTGACCAAAATACTATGTCAAGTAATTCCGTTCTCCTTTCCTATGGCCACGCCTCTTCTGGGCCGGGAATTTGCGGCCATACGGTTCGTTTTGCGCGTTATTGGGGAAACTACTGGGCCACCCGCTCGTCTGGAAGGCATTTAAACTGGCGATATCAGCTTTCTTTTAAATTGGTAAAGATCACACTTCTTGATTACATGTTCAGTGGTTCTTTTATTTACAAAAATTAAACAGTCAAAATCGTAAAAACCAATAACTAAAAAAAAATAACAGAAAAGAGTTATATAAATTTGTCTGTACCTTGGCTTACTTACCAAGGCAGTATACCTCCCACTACCATGGAAGAAACAAGTTGGTCTTATTACTAGAAAGAAAAAGCTACGAAATCACTTATAATTATAGACCTGAAAATTTCGCGATTGCGATAACATGAATTATAACGCGAATTTAGTCATTTTTACGCGTAAAACGCGAATTTAACAATTTTCACGAGAATAACACGAAATTCGCAAATTTCGGACAAATAAAGCGAATTTTCGTATTTTTCACGCAATTTTCTGATATTTTAAAATAAAAAAGTAATATTATAGTTTCCAAATATTTATTTGCCTATGGTTAATAGTATTACTGTCGTTAAGTTTTCGATTTTTTTTGCCGCAAAATACCAAAAATTAACATAACGTCACCTTTGCACCAAAATACCACTGCTTTAGCTGAAATTTCAGATAAAATAACGCGAAATTTTCAGGTCTCTTATTGTTAAATCACATTCTCGCCCTAGATGGCACTGCTATTCAAAATTCAACACAATTGATAAACGCATTTAAAGAATACACAATTCGTTGTTACATACATATATTGGGGACTATACATAATATATTATAATTATACACTACATGTTTTTCTTGTTATGATCACAAAACGTTTTTTTAACAAGTTTTTAAATTTATGTGATAAGTTAATCAATAAAATCGCACACACTAAGCGTAAATAGTTTCGGAACAGCCAAACGTTAACGAATAGTATTAAAATTATTGTAAATGTGCATCTGCGTCGAGAGAAAATATCGTAAGCAACATAAAATCTTAAAACATTATTTTTATACGTACGTATCGTGGCACACCAACATAGCGAAAACATATATTCACGATATAGCCCGGTATGCGTACGCTATCGATTGCAAAAACAACATTTTACTTGCACACGGTGACTCGGTAAAAAGGCCGAACATTAAATCTTATAACGCCGAATCAATTATAGATTTGTTTAAATTGTAAACACAACGACCATAGCGAAAACATATATTCACGATATAGCCCGGTATGCGTACGCTATCGATTGCAAAAACAACATTTTACTTGCACACGGTGACTCGGTAAAAAGGCCGAACATTAAATCTTATAACGCCGAATCAATTATAGATTTGTTTAAATTGTAAACACAACGACCATAGCGAAAACATATATTCACGATATAGCCCGGTATGCGTACGCTATCGATTGCAAAAATAACATTTTACTTGCACACGGTGACTCGGTAAAAAGGCCGAACATTAAATCTTATAACGCCGAATCAATTATAGATTTGTTTAAATTGTAAACACAAGGACGTGAAATTATATATTTTGAATGTATGGGCTCGTGCTCAGTGCACGTATCATTGCGGTTAGTCGCCCTGCAAACTCGCGATTAAACCATTCGCGATTCGCGCCAATTCCAGGTATTCGGTAATATCAACAACGACAGCCTCGGAGATAAAAAAGGTCGGAATTACGTAAAATTATATATTTTGAATGAACGAGTATGTGGTCGTGCTCAGTGCACGTATCATTGCGCTTAGTCGTCCTGCAGAATCGCGATTAAAACATTCGCGATTCGCGCCAATTCCAGGTATTCGGTATCAACAACGACAGCCTCCGAGATAAAAAAAGGTCGGAATTACGTAAAATTATATATTTTGAATGAACGAGTATGTGGTCGTGCTCAGTGCACGTATCATTGCGCTTAGTCGTCCTGCAGAATCGCGATTAAAGCATTCGCGATTCGCGCCAATTCCAGGTATTCGGTATCAACAACGACAGCCTCGGAGATAAAAAAAGGTCGGAATTACGTAAAATTATATATTTTGAATGTACGAGTATGTGGTCGTGCTCAGTGTACGTATCATTGCGCTTAGTTGTTCTGCAGAATCGCGATTAAAGCATTCGCGATTCGCGCCAATTCCAGGTATTCGGTAATATCAACAACGACAGCCTAGGAGATAAAAAAGGGTGGAATTACGAATTTGTGTTTTCCGTCAATAAAAAACATATAACAATTTCCAGACTGAATAATAATTTTTATCAATTTCTTGGAAATAATATGTTAAGGGTCAGTTTTATAAACGAACTACTAAATTTCTGTTACGTAACGAACCGTTTCGTTAACGGACCGTTCGTTATCAATTCGTTTTTTTATCTTGAATAATTACCATTAAATAACCGTTGACTCTGTGCAGAAACGGGCGGTCCGTTTGATAGATTCGCCTATCTTAACAAACGGATTGCAATCTTTGGAGCCCAGACGTCAGGTGGGAATTCTGTCCTTGTTCTACCGGTAATTTAATGGAAGATGATCTGAGGAACTAGCATCATTGATCCCTTCGGCACCGGTGCATAGTCGGGAAACACGCCAAACGCGCGCCCAAAATTTGCACACGGTTGACATTTATCACATGAGAACGGGTCGCTTCTACGATTCGTTCTCGCATTCAACAGCTCGGCTGTGGAATGATCTTCTGGCCCCTGTGTTTAATCCATCCTATCTTCTAAAAGAACCTCCACACAGCATCCCCAAAGATGACATAGGCCTCGAGGGAGATTATTTCCCTCAGAGCCCCTGTTGGAGTTACTGTAAAAAAAATCGCTCGTTATCACTTTCATCATCCAAATCCATTTCACAAATGCAAATTATATATTGTATTTTTTTTATTTGAAATAAAACTGGTGCCGCCAGTTCACATAGGCCCCAAGCCACGACAGGTCAGTGAACTAGATCATCTGTTCAAGAAAGAAGTTCCATATTTTATTTTTCTATTTTTTAAAAAAGAAAGACAAATATTCCCTGGTTACGAATAACCTGACAATATTCGAAAATCTCCTACTACCATCACAGTAAGCGGAAGATGTTGCTTGTGTCGTAATGGAGGACTTGGCCAGCCGAGGAATTGAACTCACGACACCAGGGTGAGACCCAAACGCGATGCCAACTCAGCAACTGACCGATATTTAAAAGTGTGTGATCAATTTTACCAGAAATAAAGGAAACCTGAGCTTACTTTGGACACACGACCACACCCACAACACACTTCTATCGTATTATCTCTTCAGTGGTGGGTAGGTATCGGACTACTTTTATTGTTGGTTAATGAATGAATACATCTCCAATGTAAGCAATTATTGTGAATACAGGTCTAAAAATACCCTAGACGAGAATATTTACTAATCCACAGCGAACATTTATGTATTTTTTTAGCATTCGTACGGAAATAAATAAAATAAACGTTATCCTCGCACGACTTATTCCATAGAGCGAATTAAGTTATTTTAATTCGTCAAAGAGCTCAACAATGCATTATATTTAACAAGCAGGTTTGTTTATAAATGAAGCACTCGAGGTATGAAATATGAAGCAGGCAACATTTGGCGGCAGTATTGAATTCACGTATTCAATAAAATCAAATAATAATACTGAAGTGGTAGTAAGAGTGCATATATTTCATTGGACAACTGAGAACAAAGAAACGAGGAATTTTACTTCCTAATTAATTATTTCCTAACGTAAACACTGGGAGTTTGAAACATGCATTCACTTCCACGTTAAACGAATTATTCAGTAGTCAGTTACCGTGTGGTGGCGAGCCATACTTCACAGCTAAAAATAAGTAAAGTTAAAGTGTGTTGAATATAGTAAGTACAACCTCATAGTAAAAGCTTTCAGGACCCCTACTATAGGGCCATGGATGCAAGATAATGCATGCTATAATCCAGTATACGACCGTTGTACATCATCGCGACATTTACACTGAATTACCAAACAATAAATTTGAATGATAAGATTCATCAGATTGGTCCCAAGAAAATCAGTAGAACCTGGCAATTTGATGACGTTACAATTTAGGTTGGTGTTTGATAAATCACCAAATTATTTCTTTGTAGATTTAATAGGCCTCAGACTTTGGACTGTGAGCTCTTACGAGGACCGTTTTAGAATATCTTTATTTACACGTCAATTCCTTGGAACGTTCACTAATTATTATTAGAAACGTGTAATACATACATAATGAATTGTTGAACTTTTGTGTGCCTAACTAAAAGAACATATAAAGTTTCGGCATTGCTCTATTCTACGTCATGATGCACCTAATATTTAAAGTTGTGATAAGAGGAGACGGAGACGGATAAGAAGCACGCGGGCAACCTACGCCTTGCGGGTTTATTGTGCTCAAATGGCAAACATTCAAACTTTGGAACATTGAAATACATACGTAGATAATAATAGACTAATGTGTGATGTGTGACGCATGGCAGCGAGTCCATAGGTACAGAACACACGCAACAAACCAAATATTAAACTAGGTTCGATACCGCATGGGGCATACAGCTGATTTCTTATCACGTCAGAGGTGTTCCACCGGAACTGTTTTGACAACAAAACCTTCATTGGTAACGACACAGCTCTCTTAGACAGATACGAGAGTAGACAAGAGAGTGGGAACTGTGGTTGATGCTTTAACATTTCATGCTCACATTGAAAAAAATTGCAAATTGGAGGACACCGTCTATGTACTAATGGCGAAAATTTAAAAGAAATTCTTACGATTCCTCTACATGAGAGAGTTCCGTTTTTAGTCATGACTGTTTCCAACAGCATTTATCTCTGGAATGTTGGGTATCTGTAGCCTAAGATCTAGGAGGGATATACCATTACTCCTTATGGCTCACAAACTCTTGAACAGTGTATTATTATTACCTGATATCCTGGCTGAAGTAGGATTCCATGTCCCTGATAATTTCACACGAAGCCTTCTGTTTCTTCCCAGGTGCATAACTAAATTATCAATGGTGATGCCCCTGGGAAGACTGAATTAACTGCTTGGAAGGCAATGTGGACATTTTCCACATGACCTACAACAAGTGCACGAACAAGCTATTATGTTATGACTATATTATGTATCTACTTGTAACCTTTTTATAACTCTAATTACATATATAACATATAATTATGTTAACTATATTTTTATGATTTCTAATGGCTTTGAAATGTAATGGTGTACCTATAACTGTTTTTGCAAAATAAGTAAACATAAAAGTAAACAAGAGCAGGCCAAGTGGGGCTGCAGTGATGCAGTCCAACCCGCCTTTCACGTGTGAATTTCAGAAAATTTGTTCGTCAGTTGTCTTGTATCTACAATCTAGATCTAGACACTAAGCAGTTCGATTAATATAATACAAAAATGTATTATATTAATTTCTAATGGCTTTGAAATGTAATGGTGTACCTATAACTGTTTTTGCAAAATAAGTAAACATAAAAAGTAAACAAGAGCAGGCCAAGTGGGGCTGCAGTGATGCAGTCCAACCCGCCTTTCACGTGTGAATTTCAGAAAATTTGTTCGTCAGTTGTCTTGTATCTACAATCTAGATCTAGACACTAAGCGGTTCGATTAATATAATACAAAATGTATAGAATCCAGTATTATGCGGTTGGCTCGTTGTCATCACATCACATAATACACGTGCAAATACTGCAAATATTGCATTGCCCTTAAAGGGATTAACCGATTCGATGACTAAATGATAAGGGGATTTTGATAAGATATAAGACGTAGTAGGGGAATAGAATTCGACAGCCAAAGTATCGAAATTACCAACAACGGGGAAATACCAGAATTAATGTTTAATGTTTAATGTTGACTACAGCTGCTACAAGCTACAAGCTACAAGCGAGTTAGAACATAAATACGTCGGTACACAATTGAACTCTGCCAGTCATCGTGACTCGGCGTTCTTTCTTATCATCCTCGGGGCATCGGACCGCGGTGCCCGGTGGAGCGTACAACAATAATACACCAGCAAAGCAAGCAAGCAAGCAACTATTATATACGTTTAACCAGTACTACGCCAACTTAATATTCAGCTTCTCAATCTCGCGTCCCAATGATCCGTAATCCAATTCGATAAGCGAGGACTTGATGAGCCAGAGGCCGGCCTCAGAGGAAAGGAGTTCGAATTATCTCCAATTCATCCGAGGAAAGAAAACATACAAATAATCGGATCATTTTTTGTTTTTATGCCTCAATCACATTCAGTATCCTTTGGCGAGATGCTGAATATCCACACGGATTTAGGATGACATTCGACAGTTGTGTTCACACTGTTGAGAACAAAACGAATCGCAGATTCTAGTTACACTTTTTCTAGCTAATCACAAGGTTCAGAAACAGAATATGGGATTCTCTTTACTCTGTGGAATACTGCGCTGAATTCTCAGGACGGTTTGGTAACGGCTTATATAGAGTTGAAAAATTAGCTATTTAGAGGGGTCCTGCATTGTATGGGGGGCCCTTGAAATCGCAAAGGGAAAGTAAAACCAGGAGCAACAGAGAAAATTACAAAATAAGGCCAAAAAACAATGTTTTGGTGGATTTACGATACCTCAGAGCACGTAAACACAGACAAAACAGACAATAAGTAACTGTCTTAAGATAAGGGCCCCCAAAATATCCAGCGAGGCCCCCTGCATCGTAAATACCCCCTGGTTTTATAACACGGATGAGATATAAAGCAGTTTTTACAATAATTAGTAATACCGATTTATGATTGAGAAAATTTGTAATCAAAGATGTGAAACTGTTGATTAGTCTCTAGAATTTTTAATATTTGATTATCAATTATTCGATTGACTGACGACAAAACACGTGACAATATTGTTTACTTGATACCAACATTAACAAAGAAATGAAAGTTTTGCTAGTTTTGACGGCAATGAAGTAGGTATGATGAACCAATGATTCTTGAGACACTTAATGAATTCATTATTATGCCTCGTGTTTAGCGTCATTCATAATGTATTAACTCGGATGTATTTCGGAGAATATCATACCGCTTTTCGCGGAACGGTTCCGGGTCAAGTGACCCTGTGCCCCGTGCCCCGTGCCCTCGAGTGACAGGTCTCCAGGTTATCGAAGGTGTAGCCCGTGGGGTGGAAAATGCTGTTCAATATCGAGAGGTAATTACTACAACTAGGCAGCTCCTAAATCATCGTCAGCATAAATCAACTTTATTTCCTCGCCCATACATGCCACAGCACATATTATATCGTGTTTGTGATGAAATAAAGGCATGCTTTTTGTGTGTAACTCGAAAACGCTGATTACCCCGCAATATAAAGTCGTGGAAGTGCGAATCGATATTTTGACTAAAACGCATCGGATCATATCTCATACTAATTAATTGAATTACAGATATTTTTTAACAGGTTTTCGTCGAGGAAAACACACAAAAAATAAGGTGTTTGTAATCCAAGTCCTGTATGAAGTGGCACTTTTTATATCTAATTTTCCTATTAAACACACGTTCACATCAAACTGGACATCGCATGATATTATAATATATGAACCCTAACCAGATAAGATAGTATTGATCAGTGGCGTAGCGTCCAATTCCCAGGCCATGCTGGGGCTAGTCCGTTAACCAGGACCCGACCCTACACAACGAATGCTCGCTGATAGAAATTGCCGCAAGACAATAAGCTCGTCCATAATATCAGCATATATTACTAGGTACAAAATGTATTATAAAGTGTAATATTTTTTTAAAAATATATATACAACTCATTGACGCTGGATATTACATATATTTTTTATACGGTACGATTGTTGGTTAACTGAATAAATGAGCGTACAAATTCTTTGTATGACACCATTTTCTTTAGGTAGGCACAGCTTTTCAGCCTTTATGGACTGCACGCCACTGGTTGGCCTAACGCCTAACCAATCAACCATCGATCAAATCATGGAACGGAATGAGTTAGCTCGTGACTTAACTTAGTTTAAATGAGATTAAACCAGGGTAGGGGATAGAGGGATATTAAGCGGAAATTTCAGGTTTAGTTTGTCCAGTAATAAATTCGAATGTTTCTAGTAACGGATAGTTAGTGCAAGAGGTGGATTTTTTTGCACAATTCATATTTAAATAATAAGTTTTGCTACGCCACTGGAATTACAATAAGTTATGTATAAAAGACTTTCTTTGGCGATTCTTCATCATACGATTATAAGCAATAGTTATTATTATTATAATAAATAAAATAAGTAGTACAAACGATGGTAACAGGAATGAGTTACTAGATATCTCCCTAAATACTTTTTTTTTACATGAATACCGTACAAGAGTCCCAACTGCTCCCAACCGTCTGGAACCAGTGAGTGATGCCATAGCATCCCCAATTGGGGAATGTTGTGAGGCTGAAGGTATTGGGGGAGGGGAAGTAGAAGGAGAAGGTGGGGACATACCTGGCTATTCAGATCTGGTCACCAAACACGGCTAAAAGCAATTTCAAGCAACGTTTCAATTCTGCATGGTGGTCTTTCACCAGGGCGATACTGATAGTATCTTCCACTGTGGAACGTGCGCAAATATACTATATATTATTTTTAAATGAATTAATTGTGAAACAGCACAAATTAATCAAATAAAATTTACTTGCACACGCCGGGATTTGAACCCGCGACCTTCGGATTCGTAGTCGACAGCCTTACCCCTCGACCATGGAGGCTGTCAACTTTACTGATTAACATTTTACAGTTTTTCACAGATTTTTTATATTTAGGTTTAAATTAAAAGGTATGTTGGTATGTGGTTTAAGACGTATATGTTACGTACATACGATATTCCAAAACCGCCTTGTCATGCCTCCGGTCACTTATCAAATGTAACGAAAACATGCTGAATTTACACGGCAAACATGCTGTTATCATAAATTAAAATAACTTATTTCGAACAATCTATAACGTCTTAGCATAACATTGTAAGTACTGTAAAATTCTAGAGCTTTACAGTCTGACATTTAAAAGTAGACAATAATTGTGATTGGATTTTGGATTGTTTCCAACGAACTGTCAAATTCGAATGTGCAAAAATTTGAATGTTGAGAATGTTACGTAACGAATTCCCTACAATTTAAAATGATAATCTAGACTCTTGTTAAAAGGAACCTAGCTCCATGTTAAAAAGTCCGCGAGTTTAATTATGGTTCCGGGCTCCGCGACCGGAGCGACAATTCCTCCCATCATCAGCGTCGTGCGGCTACCCAAAGAACCACCGAGCACACTTCCGCCCGTCATCCGGCGCAGGCTTGCCGCCCGAGCAACGGCCATTGCCCCGGAGAACCATACCGGCATTGGAAGCGTGAGGTTATGTGTTAAGGGCAAAGCTAATTTCCGTTGGCAAAAGGCCGCTGCGCGTGGGTGAGCGTCATCTCGCTCACCACGCATTTGGACACTGTAAAATCCTTGTCCTTGTATAAATCTACCTAGTAAAGTCAGTGACGAGTGATATAACTCTCCGTGTCCTGCTGGATGCTGGCCGTGTGGAATTGCGTGTTCCCCGGCATCACACAATTGCGATGGAGGAACACGCACCTGACGCCGTTGCCCACGTAAGCTGTATTTGAATCCTCTTTATCTGTGCTGTAATCAACTGTGCCTTAGAATAACATGTCCGATTCTAGATTCACGAGAGAGAGAGAGAGAGAGATTTGAACCTTTAGTTAGGATGTATAATGACGAGATTTGTGTATAATTGCCCTATGTATAAACTGTGATTACCCTCCCGTAATAAACCCTGGCTCGAAGACGCATATCTTTCATTTGGTAGTTTGAGTACCTTTGCCCATGAGCAGATATGAGGCCGCCCGCCTACTTACGACCTTGTAGAAAAGAGATTACATGTTCTGCCTACTGAGCAACCTAGGTAAGCCCGGAGTCAGGCGCCCCTCGTCTGGCCTCAAGGTAAATCATAACCTAACCTTTTCTAACCTGTAATCTCAACATTGCCGCCCTAGAGTGGGGCTTGTCCCATATCAAGAACAAATTTCAAAGACAAATTGAATAGCTCGGTGGTGCCATAGAAATGAAAAAAATTATTCCTACATTTTATTGCCAGGAAATTTAAATAATAAGACGGGCGGTTGTTCTAATTAGCTAATTTGAACTGTATCAAATGTGATGACAATTTGTTTGAAGTAATTTTTTTTTTTTTTTATATGAATACCTCACAAGAGTCCCAACTGCTCCCAACCGTCTGGAGCCAGTGAGACTATGACATTACCAATTGGGGAATGTTGTGAGGCTGAAGGTATTGGGGAGGGGAAGGAGAAGGGGAAGAGGAAGGCTGGGAATACCTGGCTATTCAGATCTGGTCACCAAACACGGCTAAAAGCCATTTCAAGCAACGTTTCAATTCTGAATGGTGGTCTTTCACCAGGGCGATACTGGGAGTATCTTCCACTCTGGAACGTGCGCAAATATACTACATATTATTTTTTAAATGAATTAATTGTGAAATAACACAAATTAATTACATAAAAATTACTTGCGCACGCCGGGATTTGAACCCGCGACCTTCGGATTCGTAGTCGAGAGCCTTACCCCTCGACCATGGAGGCCGTCAAATAATAATAATACCTCTTTATTTCAGAAAAGAACTATTATTATTTACTTTAAAAAAAAAAAAGTAAAAATTCACCATGGTATCTAATTAATTTTGAAGTAAAAATACCCCATGGTTTTTATTTTTTATTTTTTACGATTGCAATCATTAACTTACAGTTTGGACAAAAAATTAACCGTTTTAATCATCAAATCATATGTACAAGAAAATCATTGGAAAAAGTTATTACTGCAGCCTGAATTTAAACGCCGGGACCTTCCGGTAACCGGGTGACTGCTCTAAACCACTAAGCTTGTAATGGTCTAACCATCATCATTTTCTTTTAATAGAACCCTGGAAAATATATTTTTTTTATATACATAACTTTCATGCTAGAAAAGCTTAAGGGAGCGACATCTATCGACTTGTGGAGAGTTTGATTACAGTAAATTATAATCCAATATTTTTGATTCATAAAACTCGTTGCAACATAAAACCACGAGATGGCAGTTGGAAGAAGGCGTGCCCTCTTATAAATAAACATCACAGGATTGGGTCAAATCAACGAAAGCGTTACCAATCAAACGGGCGTTTTACATAAACAACAATTAGTGGTGACAGGACAAAGGAAATATTAATTATTTATGTGAATCGAAAGGGTTCAGATCGACGGCCTATAATGTAAACATTCCACTAGAGGACGAACAGGACGAGAGAGGTCGTGAACTTTAAAGAAAACAATGGATAATGCAGAGATAGATTACCATTGAAAGTGGAAGCAGAAAGTAAAAATAATACGCAAAATGTTAATTACAAATAAAAAAACTACAAAGTGATGATTTATCTTGCACGGGGAAAGGTGTGTTTGCATTAGAATTTAGACAGAGAGACGTGTCATGTAAGGCTAAGCGAAAAAACAACGAATTAGAGAAAATAATTCAGAGAACAATAGCTTCAACAGATGAAAAAGGGGAGAAACAAGAATTATACAGTATGGAAACTTCGGAAAACTTAAGAGACGATTTAGGCGGGACTAATGCGAAATAGGAGTACGATTTTCTAATTTCAGGAACGTAGAAAATTACAAGGGAGTGAAACTAGACTGATTTTAGGTGATAAAAGGTATTAATTGAGTAGATTCGGGACAACAGATATTATGAAAATGTAGATGAGAAACGTATCAATCAATTATAAAATTTAAACTGAAGGAATGCAATAGAGATCTTGAGATATATGGACTACTACTTTTAATATAGTTCGATACATTTAGGTAAGATTTTGAGGTTGTCAATGCCTAATGTAAACAGGGCGGTAAAAATTGTGTATTTAAGCGACCAGATGAACATGAAACTCGGGTAATAAAGAGATATACAAACAATTAAGTTTATACAGGGAACATAGAAATATTTATTTAAGGAAAAGTAATAAAAATTAATGTGTTTTCGATGAACATTGATTTATATCGGTTTTTTATAAAAGTAATGGTTATTACCCATAATAAAGAATAAGCTAATGTGATATTTAGTTAGAGTGAAATGGAAAAGTGGGAGTGGCCAGGGAAGAAGTTGACGAACTCATATCCACCAGGGTTGGGGTGGGGAGACCGCAGGTAAAAATACCAATAAATTAATACATAAAATTGTTAAAGGTAGTGAAAAATCAATTAAGGATGATATCAATCGACCCGGATGAAAGTATAAGCAGACGACAGGTACATGCAAAGGGTGTAATACAGCTGGACCAGGAAGAAGCAGTGCAACACATTGAAAGATCATTCTGGAAAGGTATATTTACTAACTCAGGCAGGTGAGGTGGGGAAGTAATTATAAAGTGTTTACACCAATATTAGGATCAATTGAGAATTGCACGAAAAGATGCGTTAATCGAATATTCACATGTTAGATCAGAGAAAAACCATGTTACCATCGGAAAATTCATAAATAAAAAAGATATCGCATATCAAGATAACCAGGGACTAAGGGAATTTCTAAAATTGAACGATGTGAAGAAGGCGCTTCTTTAAATAAATTTCAGTAGGGACATAATGGTTATATTTACGAGATACCCGAGTTCATAGACAACGAAAGGATTAGCAATAGATAATATTTTCAGAAAGAAAAACATGATAGCAATTGATAATGATAAATGATAACAATTCTAGAACAAGGAACAGCAGGGCGCTCTAAAAGGAATTAACTAAATTCGATCCTGGCCAGAGTGGGGAAAAGTGATAGTTGCAGAGGCGGGCCAGGTGTTATCTAAATATTTACATTGAAGAATTACATTCGAAATTAGTGTTACTTACATATAGGTTTACGAGTTGATAAAGAACATAATTTAATGAAGGTGTGGAATGCAGTTAGGACCTTTTGGTTTTAATCTGGATATAAAAGACGATGAAAGGGCAGAATATTGGAGTTGGTCGCGAGATACGCCGGGAGGATTAATTACGTGCCGATCGATATTGTGTAATTGTTTGTTTTTTGGACTTAGAAAATTTCATTTGATTTGATTCTTACAATTAAATAAAGTTTTAAATAAATTCTTTTGTTGTTGAATAGTTTGATTGAATTGATTCAATAATAGTTTGATTTAATTCAATAATAGTTTGATTTAATTCAATAATAGTTTGATAAATATTGAAGTTTTCTAAAATTCATTATACTTAAGTTGATACTAAAAATTACTTCTGTGAATTAATTAAAATTGGTGGTTTTAAGTGAAATTATAATAATCGAAAGTGTTTATAAATAAAGTGTTTGAATTGAAGTTGATTGGAGTTCGTCGCGAAATAAGTCGGAAGAAATAGTTGATTACGGGCGTATCGGTATTTAAGTAATTAAGAGTGGGTTTTTTCTGGACTTCAAAAATTTCATCTTAAAATAAATAAAGTGATTTTGTGTTCAAATTAATAATAATTTATTTATTAAAATTTTCTTAAAGACAGTTCGTCTCGAGTTGATACGTCGTTAATTGCGTGCGGAGTGATTAAAAAGTGTTTTTCTGGACTTCAAAAATTTCGTCTTATAATAAATAAAGTGTTTTGAGTGTTCGAATTAATATTATATTAAAATAAATTCTCTTGTTGATCTAATTCAATAATAGTTTCATAAATAGTGAAATTTCCTAAAAATTAATAATACTTAAATTATGTTGAAGATTCTAAAAGTTGCAATTAAAGTTGATAACAATATATTTAATTTAATTTTCTCAAAACTTTTAGTGCAGTGTGATCATAATAATAATTTAATAAATTTTGAAAATTTCTAAAATTAATAAAGTTATTTGTTAAAGATTTTTAAAAATTGCTTCTGTGAATTAATTAAAATTGTTTAAATGAAATGTGATTTAATTCATATTTTGTGTTGAACTGAATTTATTGCGAGTTGTGACAGGAATTAAATATAATTGCGTTTAAAATTTTCTTGAAGGGATTTTCAATCATAAAATTTAATAGTAAAATGAGGAGTTTGAAACAGTGAGATAAGTGCTCGACGTTTGAAAACAGCTGAGTCCTAGTCTCTAAAAGATTCTTATAATTCATTTTTAATACCTAGCGTGGGATTAATTTCGTCAAAGAAAAATGATAAAGTTCTAAAATATTACCAAGCGTTCGGTTTACGGATTTAATTAATAGTTTGTAGAGAGAATTACGTGAGTGCAAAAGCAATAAAAATTTTAAATAGACAAAATATTTATAACGAAAAATATTCAAATTCAAATAATTCGGTGGAGATAGAATTGGTAAAATCGAATTTGTTCCGTACGTCAAAGTGAATAAAATAGGAAAATAAAACAACAAAAATTAAATATTGTTTAATAATATTTGGATTGAGGGATCAATGAGTTTGGAAAAATTGTACAAATCGGTAGATCACGAATTGAAATTAGAAAACACTAGATTGTATTAAGTAAATATTTCTAAATTAGATTAAACATACCAGGCAGGGAAGTTCAATATTTTCCCAAACTTCATAATTGGCGTGTATATCCCGCTTGGAAAAATTATGAAACTTATCGGAGTTCAGGTGAGTCAGTCAATTTAAATATTCAAGTTTTCAGGTTCCCTGGGAAGAAGAGGATGGTGACTTGAATTATATTTCTAATGATGTATAAGTGCATATATTATATGTATAAATATATATTTATATTTAATGTTTAATATATAGGTCAATACTATACGACCGTTATTTATCATGAGTAAATGTTTTGTATACTTGATCAAAGCCGTTCTAATCAAATATTTGAGTTCAAATACATTTTATGATACCCAGCGGGTACATCTACCTTCATAAAATATTTTACGATAAACCTTTCCTTTCGCATTGAATTATAATTAAACGAGTACTATAGATAATTCAATTGTCTCACTCATTACCCGTACTTGATTTTAAATATTCAAAAATACCTATTTTTACATAAATACATTTAGGTATTTATAATAATTTCCGTTAGATACTTACCTGTATAAACCTCTCTTTTCGCATTGAATTATAATTAAACGAGTACTATAGATAATTCAATTGTCTAACTCATTACCAGTACTTGACTTTTAAATATTCAAAAATACCTAATTTTTTCCATAAATACCTTTAGGTATTTATAATAATTTCCGGTAGATACCTACCTGTTTTTCTGCGAGACGAAGGGACATGAGAGACAGTTTATTCGCTAACCGCTTTCCTGATGTACGTGTGTATTTTCCTAGTCGTATAGTGAAATAACTTCGGCTAAAAACTTGGCCTTTACTAAGAGTATGTATGTGTGTATAGGTATATATATATAGAAAGTGTATAATGTATCTATCAAATCTATATGGCCGTTATTTATTTTATGTTTATTTATATACAATGTTTAATATATATATATAAAACCATTTATCATATTTATGTATATGTCCTATAAAAACAATTTATTTTATAAATATATATTTTCCCTAACACATAAATTCAAAACTAACGTTACTAAATTATCAACATCCCAAACGATTTTTATTAATTCAAAGATCGTTATCATTCTAAAATAAACCAATGAATCCTAATTGTTATGCTTCCTGACGGGGGTCTCTGACACTTAATAACTGTCGCATATCTCAATGACACACATCCTCGACTGTTATTAAAACTAGGTCAACATTCCAAACCACACCCTCCTTTTATCGAAGTATGTAGATACGTATAAGTATGTATATATATTCGAATTTCAGTACATCTTACGAAGAATAAGTACCTTAACAAACGTCGACATTTAATTGAAAAATAACTATCATCTTTTGCGATGAACTATCATCTTTTGCGATGAACTATCATCTTTTGCGATGAACTATCATCTTTTAGAAATCACGTATTTGTAGTTTGCGTACATACATATTTTTATAGCGCCATTTTCATGGAAAGATTCAATTCAAAGGCGCTCCACACCCGTTCGAACATATTGATGAATTCAACAGAACAAACAAAACCCACATTATTAGAAATATCAAAATAAGCATAATCATTCGTCGACAATACGTTCCCAAGTTATGTTATAAAATTAATTTAATCTTCGACTTAGGTTTTCAAGGTTCAGGCCTTGTGAATTTTGGGCTTTTTGGAGTCCTACCTTTTCTCCAAACAAAAATCAATCTACAGTTAAATTCAAACTACATGAGATAGCAGGGTCTCATTAAACCAACCTGTCAACCAAACCAAAAAGTAGTATATCATGTATATTGTATTATCACTTTTATGTATGTTAATATGTAGTATATCTGAATATCTGGCACAGATTCACGACCTGTGTTGGAGATGTCAGATCCACAATTTTCTGGGAAAACTGGAGTATTGTGGATTATAAAAACTCGTATTGTTTACATATATTTATAATTTGTACCTATCGATTGGGCAGAAATAATTGCTGATTTAAGCGTGGTTATCTCTGAACTCTTGATGCGGGGGACGGCCTTTCAACCCGGACTTTGCAAAAAAATCGCAAGTATCTAATGCTGTTTGACGAGGGGACGGAACCGGTTTGATCACCTTTAAATGTAACTGTCGGGAGGATGGGAATTCGGAGGGTCTCGGACCCATGGATAAGGAAGGTGCTCTTTCCGTCGCGGTACAGGGGATGACCAATAGCGCACGAACTAAAAGAAGAGGTTACGTATACCGTTTGGTCAGGCTGTACGTCTGTGAGGAGAGAGTTACTGACCGGAAACGTGGTCATCTGAGTACTTTAGAGGTAGGTCTGGAGCCGAATTCATTGCAGCGAGACAAGCCGTATTCGATCACTCGTCATAACAAAAGCTGTGAAAACTAGAACCTAATCATGTAATTTTCCCAAATTTAGGAGAGGATGGAGATGGCGCCGAAAAAAGTAAAACTGTACCTTTTAACCATGAAATTTATTGAAACTAATCCATGTAGAATAACACTTAGTACGATGAGGAAAGGCGATAATACTGTGATCATTACATTTATGTATACCAAATTTAAAATTGAAACTACGTCGTATTATATAGATCAGGAATAGTGCAATTAGTATAGCCCAGAAGCTAAGTTTTCCCATTAAAACTCACGATAGAAAAAAAAATAGAAAATTTAGGGGTAAAGTTAGGAAAATGCTAGTCTTCCTATAGGAAATTAACGTAGATTGCATAGTAGGATAATAATAGAGAGTTCAGAACATTAAAGTCTAAGATAGGAGTAATGTTAGGAATATGAATTCTGTCAATAGTATGCGAGAGTCTGCCTACGCTACAAAGAATAGGGGTTACCACAAATAAGGCCTTGTTTTTCCAATAGTCTGAAACAAAAATCAAACACAACGTAGACTCGCGAAATGCTTGGCAAATTGACCACATTCTAGTGGGTAATTTTCCGCAAAAATCATGAAAATCGGAAACACTCGAATGTTAGCATAGGGCTAGACGTTACACGCTGGCCAAGGAGGAGAAAAACCTCAAATTGAAAGGAAAACTACAAAGAGTTTTCCGATCACATTAGTTAGGAAAATTTAAGGCAGCAGTAGAGGAGTCATCTTAAATCGGTGGCGCGAACGGAAGTCCATTGCTAAATTAAATCATAAACGAAGGAAGGGCGGGCCATCACATCTTTAAAGGCCAGTGGGGGGGGGCCATCTCAAGCTATCAAGGCAACATTTAGACCCGCCGTGAATACCAAATACTTATCGAATTATTTTAATTATTGTATATTCTAAAAATAGCATTTTCCGTAGTATTTACTAAAATAATATCACAATGCCATTTAAAAGTGACATTTGTTTCCTTGTTGCTGTTTTTAGATGCAATATGCAATAGTAGTGGTGTACATGGTGTACATTCAAGTGTGGGCTGTCTGTAGTTTTACAATCTTGGGTAAGAATATTGTGCATTGAATATTTGAAAATGGCTATTATATTATCATCTTCCGCTGATTGTTGTGGCCAAGTAAAATAAAGGAGCATTTATTATTTTTTTTATTTTTCTATTATCTTTTAATTTCTTTTTATGGTTCGTTGTTTTACTTAGTGTAGGCAGAGCTTTTCTGCCCATATGAACTGAACGCCACTGTGCAATAGGTGCCCACATCAACATTTTTCATATTAAAAAAAAACACTATTTTAAATTATAGCGCTTTTATAATATTGTATTTATTCTAACTCATTGAAAAGATATTATGTTATGTGGTTTCTGTAATGTAATAGGTTATGCAAATTAAAAGTTCAATTAACATTTGATTATTAATAAATTTTGTATCATAATTTGGAACGTTGTGCATAAAAACTTGTACTAAACTGGAAAATAAGCAAAAATGCACGTAGCAAGGATAAACCGGACCGGTAAAAAAAAACCGGTGGAAAGGGATTTTTTGTCAGGCCTATTATCGAGACTTCTCACTCACAGAATGTTGTCATTTTTTGAGTCAACTATTTTTTTATAAACTACAATATTAGTATATTGTAGTCATAATGTCAAAATAGTGTTTTAAATAACAATCAGATATGATAACATAATCTATTAGTCATTGTTTTAAAGTGATACATGGTCAAGTATAAATAAATTACGTATGGGACTTCCCAGGCGGTATTAGTGGGTAAACTAAGAAACCCATCTCAAGTAGATTGTACTATTTGTTTAGTGTTACTAGTAGTTAAGGTGGCTTAAATGTTAAAGCCGAAGTCATAGTATAAAGAATGTAAGAAATACAATGTGTTTCGTGATCCAAAAGTCTGGACTTAAATTTCAAATACAGAACTGTGCTTCATCATCATTATGAAATTTAAATGGGAAGGCGATATACAATGTCAGGCAAGTCTAAGAGGGACAGAGCGCGTGCTAAATGGGCTAGAACCAAAAGGTATTAAGTCAAAGGCACACGGGATTCCATTTAAAGTGCCTTCCAGACAAGCGGGGTGGGTGGCCCAGTACTGTGGCCGACGGAAAAAAATATATTAACCGAGTTTTTATTTTTTGACTTGGCAATAATGGAAATACTCCTTGTCTCCACTGAGCGAAGCGGTCTTGAAATTTGAAATTTCGCTTTGGAAATCGCGCTTTGTTTATGGTTAAGCAATTTCCAAAGCGAAATTAAAAATTTCAAGACCGTTTCGCTGAGCGGAGACAAGGAATGTTGCCGTTATTGCCAAGTCAAAAAATAAAAAGCTCGGTTAATATGTTTTTTCCGTCGGCCACAGTACTGGGCCACCCGCTCGTCTGGAAGACACTTAAATCTAAGTGGTGGGCACTTCTAGTGTGTATTCTTTATTCCATGGTCGAAGTGTTCTCGCTCTACCGGTTAATATTACGTAGTATGCAAAATCCATTTATAAAAAAAATGCGGACTATAAATAACACAACCAATAACAATAATTTCCAAGTCGCTAATTTATTATAGCCAGGATAAAAGATAACAACAATTAAACATAAATTTGAAACTCAGCTTAGCCCTTTTTATATTATGCAATATTTCCCCTTTTCCCCACCTCTCCCCCTTCTCCTTCCCCTCCCCAATACCTTCAGCCTCACAACATTCCCCAATTGGGAATGCCATAGTCTCACTGGCTCCAGACGGTTGGGAGCAGTTTGGGACTCTTGTGCGGTATTCATATAAAAAAAAAATAGGTACAGAGTAATGAAAAGACGAGGTTTGAGAAGTACTTGCCTACTTTTAGATCTGGTTACTAAACAATCTAATCTTGTATAGTTTGGCAATACAATGTAGACATTTAATAAAATGGATCTACATTTTTTTCATTACTGTGGCAATACCAACCTGCTAACTATGTCTTTGAAATTATGTTCCTCAAATTAAAAAAAAATCACATTCGAATTTGACAGTTTTTATTTTTTTTTATTTATTAATGCATTTTTAGATACATACATTCACACAAACGAGGTACAATGATTATAAACATTTTTTTTAACATTAAATTATAAATACATCTGAACAACCTATGTGTAATGTATATAAAACAAAAAATCCCACATAGGCAAGGCCAGTGCGTGGGTATACCTGGTATCAGTTAGTTTCAGTATATTAGTTTATTTGTATTAATACATGGATCTTGAAGGTAAGTTAAATAAAAGATTTTAAGTTAAATAAGAAAACAAATCGAAAAACAAAGAAAGAAAAGTAGGGAAAATATACAGTTATAGCAGGAAAAGGTTGATATCTTTGGTTTTAATCCAGTTTTTTATTTCGTTTTTGTATGTGTTTAAAGATGATGTGTGTGGACACTTACATACTGTAGATAAAAAATTTAGGAGCAATAAAAAAAGCATGTCTCTGCGCAAGCCTAGTTTTACACAAAGGTACTTCAAGTACGTTATTTATCCTGTGGCTAGAGCGATTTTGCGAGTTGGTTTTAAAGAAACAATGCAAAACAAAATAAACCGTTTTTATTTCATTTATATTATCTGTGAATTTATTTATCTAACATCTAATATACACAGTTATTTAGATTCCTACATAAAATTCAGAAATACTAAAAATAGCCTTCCTTGGAAAGCGTTTTTTTTTATTTATTGTATAATATTAATTATATACAGTGGGAACTTACACCCGCAAAGCCACTGCAAGTAGCTTGTCAGCAGGAGTTTATTTCAACAATATAATACAACAATAAACAACAATCATCATTCAAATGTAGGGCAACATTGGGATATAAAGGCGCATGAATGTTGTGATCAAAGTACATGAGTTGGAAAAAAAAAAAAAATAATAATGGAAACAGCATTACAGTTTTGTTATTGAGATACTAGAGTCCAATTTTATAACCGATTTAAATAATATTATAAAAAAGTCAATATCGTAAAAAATATCAAAATTATAAAAGTACCAATATTATAAAAATATCAATATTTTAAAAATATCAACATTTTAAATATCAACATTATAAAAATATCAATATTACAAAAATATCAAAGTATCGGCAAGTATTAAATAAATTTAGAAATAGCAATAAAAACTTATATAAATAAAACAGCAGTACAGGTTGGTTACAGTGAGGATAGACTTAATATAATAGTAACACCTAAATTATTATTTTTTAATGATACCCGCAGCTATCAAGTAAATATACAATCAGGAAACCATCATATTTGTTCAATAAGCAATGTAAGAAAAAGCAAAATAGCGTAAATACAGCAGATATCGAGGAGCTATACAGCCATTTCATTAAATAATAAAAAAAAGTTTTAACATAAAATTGTCAGAAAATGTGATTTAACCCTTTCTCACCCCGAGTAATTTTAAAAATACACGAACTTTGAGAATTATTTACAAAGTAAGTACTAACCCTATTCGTTTGCGGCTTTTTTAAATGATTTAGTGATCTTTCCCTAGCAACACTATTTTTTTTCGTTGGGTTGGACGCGCTGCGTACACACTTTATATCATAAACAAAAACCGATGTTCGCTCCTATTGGAATTCTGTGATTCGACTTCTCTACTACCGTAAAACACTCAATGTATTTATTGTTATTTCATTTGTTTTATTATTTTTATTTAAAGAATAATATACGTTCTTATATATTACAAGCAAATTCTAAACATCAAGTATATATTATATATGTTTTTATCGTCCCAAAGTTTCTCAATGTATATTTAAATAAAAATAGTTTATAAGGTAATAAAAATGTTTCATTTGTCTACATACTAATTAATTATTTACTAGTCAGAGCCATGACATTGAATATTTCCTACACAATATAAAAAAAAATTACTTTATTAATTGTTATTGTGTTTATTTCGTACAACCCCAATAATTTATTTTTTTATTTAAAGAAAATAAATGTAATGTTATTATTAAGTTCTGCAAGTATTTGCAGAACTTACTACGTAATAGATGAATAGTGTCTCATTCATTTAACACGCTTAGTTTCTTGATAACGGAATGGAAAAATATCAAAAATATCGTGTCCAATTTATTTAAAAAAAAAAAAAATTTATTAATCAATATTTTGCTGAAATATTGCTCTCACTAACTCACTACGAACGAGGAATCTGCTGGCTATATAAAAAAAACTATTATTTTCCGTGAAAAAATAATAGAACCAAAATTTCAAACATGTATGGGTATTTTTAACAAAGTTTGTGCATGTTTCAATATTACTTTATCACTGAAATTAAAAGTAGATTAACTAATTTAGATAAATAGTAGATTCTTCATTCTATTAGTGAGTTAGTGAGATCAATATGTCAGCAAAATATTTATAACATTTTTATTACGAACTTACACTTACACTTACAACTTATACCAATAAATAATTTCAAACATGTACAAACTTTATTTTGATAGAAAGCAGTCACTTTGTGGTTAGACATATTTAATGAAAATAAAACAATAACTTTGTTTATAACCACGAGAATTTTATTTAATTTTATTACGACCGACCGGTTTCGCTTAACATAAGCATCTTCAGGGTACAAAAATTAAACTGAGTTATGTTAAGCGAAACCGGTCGGTCGTAATAAAATTAAATAAAATTCTCGTGGTTATAAACAAAGTTATTGTTTTATTTTCATTATGTACAAACTTTGTCGAAAATGATACGTTTTATATAGCCGACTTCAACGCGCTTTGGCTTCGAAATCTGAATTATGAAATAATCAATTATTTTATTTTATTAACCCTTTTAGTGCCAAATATATTTCGCCAACATGTTCTAAAATGCCAAAAGAAAAGTCTATTTTTATAGATAATTTATATGAACAAGAAAAATGTGTAATTTCTGTAAAAATACATCAATTTTCACATTTCTTTCAACATTCTCTTCACTAGGTCTCAAACTATGATACAGAAATGAAACATAAAGAAAATGTACAGGATGTATTTACAAGACTGTTTTCCTAAACAAACTCCATCCACTCCTTTTTTACACAAAGAACATATCAAGTTGGATCTTTTCACGGCACTACTGTCCTTGAAGCTGCATATCAAACATCGTCGTAAATAATACGCATCCTCCGATTAACAGGAACCACAATATCACTTCCGCTATCTTCATGTGAACTTTCACTTGTGCTCGACATTTTGGAATCGAAATTAATATATGAAAAAAAATAATCATCTTTGTAGAAAAAAAGTGTGACCCAAGAAAGATAGAAGGCAATTTTATGACAAAACATATTAACGTGTGAACGACATTCAGCAACGCGCGCCAAAAGTAAACTGTCGAAAGGAGCGCTTTCGCGCCGCCGGCAATTTTCGCATACCTACCTTACAAGCGTGACGGCGCTCTTCGATACTATAACGGTTAGTCTGAAACGAAGCACGCTGTATGTAAACAATGCATCTGCGTGGATTGTGTCGGGCCCAACTCCCAAGGAGAGACATATACCAACGAACGTTATCCCACTAACTTCTAATCGAAATTCGTCTCGAAAAGGTTATACAAGTTAAAACTGTGATTTGTACATTCTATACAAGATTTTTCATAAAGGTGGCCGTGGCAAGAAACAATTTTTTTCGACTTAGCTGCTGAATAAAATCTGACATTGGTGCTAGTATGTTTCACTCCCTGCCAGGTGATGGCTGCCTCAACGAAAATAAACGAAATAAACGGCAACGTAGGCTGAATGATAAGGCCGGTCTCAAGCATGTGTGCCGCTCTATTTACATGGTAGGATTAGGGTGGAAAATATTTCATTACCAATATATTAATTTTATACAACGTAATTTAGTTTATATCGACAAAATAATATTATATTCGAAATAGGCTAGGTGGGAAAAATCTTTTCAATTTCTTACATATTTGTCCGTCAAATAAATAATATTCACATACAGTCGACTTTGTTAGTTAAAAAAATGATTGGGTAGGTACATTAAATCAAAATTTGATATTTAAAATAGTAGCCAAGGGCAAATGTTTTTCATACTTAGTCGTATGTCGTATATTTTCGTAGTCAAGAAAATATAGTATTTTGCTTGTGTAGTGGTGTACTGTATTATAGGACTTCTGCTTATTTAACGCCCATAGGGCTTTTACATAGATATCTATGTCGAAGCACTAACGGTGTGCACCACTACACAAGCAAGAATCTCTTAAAAATGATTTGCCTGTACCAGTCGATGTATTCTATTCTAAATTCTAAATATGCGAAGATAATATGGCCTACGTTCGGAGGCCATTATTACAAGTGAGACAAACGTTCAAATTGTCAGACAAAGGAAATATAACTAACCCTGATAACAAGATTAAAAAAATATTTTATTAAATATAAATAAATTTCTGATCGGTCTTGAATTTGCAACAAAAAAAACAAGAAAAATATACATAGCACGTGTGGCGGTGATTATCGTGATATTCATTATAAAAACACTGGCCTCAGAGGCTTGTCCAATGAAACGAGAAGGCTACCAGAGTTACCAGCATTATTAAAACATGTCAAAAAGAGCCCTAATCATGTCGAAATTACAATAGTATTTGATAATATTATTATTATATCGATTTATTATGGCGTACCAAAATGGCCAACATCACTCTGCAGGTTGCTAACTCAAGCAATACCACTAATGATTATCTGTAAATTCTATACAGGTTGGTAGTTAGGAAAATGTATAAGATTTCAAAAGACAAAAATCCTCATCAATCCTTAAATTCTATGAAATACGTTCCAAAATGTCTGAAAATAGGTGCAGTTTGAAAACCAGCGAAAGCAATTTTAAACGTTCTACCTAAAATTCCAGTACGTATTTCATATACGGCGGGCGCAAGTAATTTTATTTAATTAATTTGTGCTGTTTCACAATTAATTCGTTTAAAAATAATAAATACTATATTTGCGCACGTTCCAGAGTGGAAGGATACTCTCAGTATCGCCCTGGCGAAAGCTCACCATTCAAAATTGAAACATTGCTTGAAATGGCTTTTAGCCGTGTTTGGTGGTGACCAGATCTGAATAGCCAGGTATTTCCCCACCTTCCTTTTCCCCTACCCCTTCCCCTTCCCATCCTCCTTCTCCTTCTCCTTCTCCTTCTCCTTCTCCTTCTCCTTCTCCTTCCCCCCCCCAATACCTTCAGCCTCACAACATTCCCCGATTGGGTATGTCATAGTCTCACTGGCTCCAAACGGTTGGGAGCAGTTGGGACTCCTGTGCGGAATCCATGTAAAAAAAAATTATTTTTTAAAATGATTAGATTTTTAGGATGATTGTCTTTTAAAACCTTATATATTTTACTAATTACCCGTACAGAATTAACAGATAAATCATCCGCAGGAAAGAAATAAATAAAGACATTATTATTATTATTTCGTGAGTTAGCAAACTGCATAAGTACTAATTTTGGGAACCGAGACTGGGTGACCGTTAATGGAAGGCTAGGACATCGGGGGATCCATTTTAAGGCAGGAGACATACAAAGCACCCAAAGACAACTCTGGTAAACTTCTTTGAAGGGACTAGATAACTGTCAAGAACATGGATTAAGATGAAACACGGGAGATAGCACAATGAGCTTATGGCCTCGAGTACTTACCAGGTGAAATAACTAAAAAGTTAAATAGGACATACGCTAGGTTTGAATAAATAGAGACGGGGTCTTATCTGACGAGTTATGATGGTTAGATTATCTGATTCGTGAATCATATTAAATATCAACAACAAATATTATACATGATATACATATTTATATTTACGACGAAATAATTATTAAAATCCAAACTAAGGCCGTTCTCTGACGGTTCGGTAAGGAACGAATATTTCACTCGCTACGGCAGACGCCAGACACTGCGCAGAAAAGTCCCACAATGGACTTGGCTGCAAATTGTTACCTTACTTTAGCGAACTTTACTTCTCTGAGCAGTGTCTGCAATAGCGAGTGAAATGTTCGTTCCTTACCGGACCGTCAGTCAGCGGGCTAAGAACAATCGAGGTCTGCAAAAACCACATTACCTTATACATGTATACGTATGTAATGGCAGTGTCGTCAGTGGTTCTCAAATCTTAGTTATCTCGAGAAATATCGAATTTAATTTCATAATATTGGACTAAGAATTCGAACGGCAAATATTAAACTAAAAAAAAATATACCATCCCTGACTTACTAAATAAATACTAATAGTAAACTGTTTACTATGTAATCTTTCATTTCTTTAAATTAAACTGTTAGTGCATTAGAAATATTTGTTATTATTGAAAAACCAATAACTATTGATATTAATCGAGTGAATTAAATTCATTCGGATTGAATTCACCGTGCCGACCCTCTCTCTACAGGCAACAATGTTAAAGAAATTAAAAGACCGCCGAATTGTGGGTTGTCTCAGAAAGCCGGATCATGATTTGAATTCCACCTTTTTCGTTGAATATGTATACTTTCTGAATTCTGGACGCCGAAATGCAAGTCATAATGATGTACGCATACAAGCTTATAACGCCAACTCATTGTGATATCTGCAACATACTTGTGATAGGTGGAGTAAAAATACAAATTCGTCCAATAAGCCTTCCATAATATAAAAATACAATGGGTACACCTTGTAAATGACATGGCAATATACAATCGCAAACTAATTAAATACACGTACGTAATCAAAATTATTTACAATGTGCATTTGTCTATGTCTCTTTGTATGTCAATATAAAACGTCAACCGATAATCACTGAACAGTCTGTTCAAAAACAGAATAGAAAATAGTAATAAATTCTGCTATTCTCAAATTAATAATACCTACATTACACATTTTCTTGGTAAACCAAAAAATAAAGAAATTCGAACATTGACTTGGCTATTCTATGGCCTTGGCCTATCTATTTTGTAAAAAAAAATATAAATCTTCTTAATTGAGTAGGTATCAGAACGATTTTATTTTTACCCAATAAAAAATCACTAGAAAGGGACATTGAGCACAATTTCCGTGCTTCATGATTATTTTAGTAACTGGACATTTTATCCTTAGCACAAATGTTCAGTGTAATAAAAAACGTAACCACGACTTTTTTCGAAAATTAGTTCCAATGATGAGTGGCATTGCGCTAATTGTGTAACACTGTAATGCATTATTATAAATTAAACATAAGAAAATGATTCTGAGTTTTATACCAATCAGACCAGTCAGTGGCTGAGTTGGCATCTCGTCTGGGGCCACCCAGGCTACGTGAGTTCAATTCCTCGACTGGCTAAGTCCTCTATCACGACACAAGCAACATCTTCCGCTTACTGTGATAGTAGTAGGATATTTTCAAATATTGTCAGGTTATTTGTAAGCCAGGAATGTTTGTCTTTCTTAAAAAAATAAAATAAATTTAGGCTATTCTTCTGTCATATCCATCTAAACTTTTTAATTAAAGGGATAATAAATATAGGTAGTCAGGTTTTTATTTTGACGCAACACGAGAATTCCACTGTTCGGAGCCAGTACGACCGTGGAACCCCCGATATAAGAGGCGTATTAGTACCATCTTATACTCGTATATAAATTTGGATATATAATAATAATAATAATCGGATGATTTTTATAGCGCTGCTTTTGTGAGAAATCACCTCAGGGGCGCTGTACAAATATTACTTCCTATTCTTATATTATTCTTATATTACGTCTATTCTACGAATTTATTATTATTATTTTTTTTTTTAAATTGAAAAAAAAGAAGCTAACTGTATTTATTCCTTACGATATATTGCAAGACGCTAATACAAATGATAGAGTGATTGTTTCCATTATATTCAAGAATGTATTTAATATTGCAAGACGCTAATACAAATGATAGAGTGATTGTTTCCATTATATTCAAGAATGTATTTAATATTGCAAGACGATAATACACATGATAGAGTGACTGTTTCCATTATATTCAAGAATGTATTTAAGCTAAGACAAAGAATTATTATCCATATTTTTAGGATAAATAACACAGAACACTCTTAAAAGGGTGGAGCGGGGGAGGATGGTGGTCGGTGGGATTTATCCAGAGGGCCCTCAAAATCTTCTTTGTCTTGGTTACGCCCCTGGTGGCGTGACGGGTCGGATTGGTGTTGGTCTGCATGTACGCCAGGCGCTTGTCAGCCGGCTTCAGGATCCGGAAGGAGCACTTCATCGTGTCGTCCACTGACATCTTGCTCCTGCATTATCGAATTCCCTGCAGTACCAGTTGCTTCTTGGCAAAGAACTCATACCTGTCCTCTACCACCTGATGCACCCGGCAGATCAGGTCAAAGTCGTGCTTGTTGAGGTACTTGGCCACTATCTCAATGACGTAGGTAAAGGCTCGTTCTCGCCCCAGCTGGTGTTCTTGTTGGGGTCCCAGCAGCCCACTTCCCGGTTGTATACAAATATTTTTACAACCACCGCACTTTACTAGTACACGTGTTAATGGCCTTCGACCGACCGCCGCCAGATGTGACCGATGTCTAATGCGTTAATTCGGAAGAACGAAGCAGATTTCAACTCAAAATATTTGGCTTTTTATTATAAACTTGATTTAAGCTCGAAACGACAGCACTAAAATTATGTAATTTTTATAAATGTAACCCAAAATTTATTGCGGTTATTTTATGCTATTTTTACACAGGGAAAATTAACGCTGATACTTCGAGGTAAATCGGGGCGACTTCTTAAGCATGACGGCTGCCACGAGGCGCCCTAGACTGCATGTATTTATAATAATAATAATGCTTGGACGATTTATATAGCGCCGTTTTTGTGAAAAATCACCTCAAGGGCGCTGTACAAATACTACTTGCTAGGGTTTATCTTATTATGTACATATACAGAAAACATGCTTACCTGGTAGGGCACTCCAGATTAAAATGTTAAATTACAATGTTTTGGGCTGAGATGATATGACTTTGCACGTACAGGACACATATATTAGAAAACACTGCACATTGCATGACATTGTAGTTACTGTTTAAATCCTATTTGTCACTGATATTACATACATTAGAAGGTTATAGGCAAAAGAAGAGTAGGTACTTATTTGAAACATGATTTTATTTGAGATTTTTGATAATAATTATTTACATTTACAAATATTTAAATTATTTGTTTATTAGGTAACTGAACCATTCATGGATATGACTGTCCGAAGAGATGAGTTTTGAGTTTTGACCTGAATTCTGTCGAGTCTTTAATCAATCTTAGATCGTATGGCAGTTTATTCCAGGCTTTAGGGCCTGACACGCTGAAAGCTTGCTCACCAAACTTAGTATCTGGTGTGCGCTTTGGTTCCTTCGGCCTTCCGATGGCGGATGACGTCGCTGATCTAAGAGTTGACTGGCGTGAATTGGAATTTTCTGGGATGCAGAGTTCCAATAGGTAAGCCGGGGCCATCCCGTTAATTGATTTAAATACCATCCAGCAAAGCTTGAACTGGATTCTTTCAGGACATTTGAGCCAGTGCAGATTTTTTAGATGTTCTGAAATGAGGGAGTATTTAGATACACCTGTAATTAGTCTTGCCGCAGCGTTAAAAACGGATTGTAATTTGTTAATTTGATAGTTGGGGAGACTTGCATATATTCCATTGCAATAATCTAGACGTGAAACAATGTACGAATTAACCAACAATTTAGTCGCCTCTGTTGGCAGGTTTCTCCGCACTGCTTTAATTTGCCTTAATTGGAAGAACCCTGTGCTTACAGTTCTGTTCACTTGGCTTTTAAAGGACAAATAGGCGTCCAGATTGACTCCGAGTAATTTGATAGATGTCTTTGGAGTAATGTTAGTTCGAGATATAGTTATTGAGGACATGTCAATGTTATGCAGGCGTCTGCTTGTGGCGGTCGGTTGTGGAGAAACTCAGTCTTTGACGGATTCAGCTTCAATTTATTTGAGGTCATCCAACGAGTAATAGCTTCTAGACACTCAGCTATGCGAGTTTTTAGAATGTCTATTTCTTCGGACAAGCAATAAAAATAAACTTGCTGGTCATCAGCATAGCAGTGGGATTTAAGACCAAATGATTCGATTATTTTAGCGACATCATTTGTGAAGAGGATAAAAAGTAGTGGGCCCAGGACGGACCCCTGGGGTATTCCAGATGAAAGAGTTGCATAGCATGATTGGTGTTGACCCACCTTCACGGCTTGTACACGATTCTGTAAATATGATGTCAGCCAATTCTTAACGCCACAGTTTAAACCAAAGGATTCTTCTAAACGTGTGATAAGAAAATCGTAGTCAATCGTGTCAAAAGCGGCACTCATATCTAAAACTGAAAGAAGTGCCAGTTTACCCGACTCGGTGGCAAGAGTTATATGCGACAAAACTCGTAGTAAACCAGTTTCAGTTGAGTGAAACCTTCTGTATGCAGATTGGTATTTAGTTAACAGTTTATTTGAATCTAAGTGACATTCTATTTGTGAAGCAGTAATTTTTTCTAAGATTTTAGATATAAATGGAAGATTTGAGGTGGGTCGATAATTTGAAACATCTTCAGCGTCTAATTGGTTTTTTTTTAATAATGGAGTTACGACAGCTGATTTAAGTGATTTTGGAAAATCACCCATGCTAAGTGACTTATTAAAAAGATGAACTAGGAAGGGAGCTATTTCATTGCAATACTTCTTCAGTAGCCAAGTCGGAATAGGGTCGAGTACACACTGCTTGTTCGGTGAATTTAGTATAAGCTTCCTTACTTCTTCGAGGGATGTAATTTGAAGGCAGAAATGGTTCCGCGCCATTGTTTTTTTGTAAATGATGGTGGTGGGGCAGAGATTGTTAGGGAGCGTATAGCCTCAATTTTTTCAATAAAAAACTTAGAGAAGATTTCCGGTGCAATATCTATTGTTTTTTGTGTATGAACATCGGCAACGACCGTCTTTACCGAGTTCCAAAGACGACGTGGGTTTTTACGTTCTATATAAGTCGATCCTATTTGTCCAATATTCGGACCTTTTTTATGTCATATAAACTCTATAGTTCTCACCAATTTGGTTCAAAATCGGTGGGAGGATGGGGGGCATCTGAATTAGAATCTAACACAATTTCGGCGCGAGAAGCGAAATTTCAGCGACCATCATTTTTTTTTTCTGCACCAAACCCCCCTACAATGCACTATGATGGCAAAATAGCTAATAGCACCATCGACATTGTTAATTTGTTTGCGGATCATTTCCAAAGCGTATACGAAGACGAAATATCTGAAAATAAAATACCATCATATACATATCATAACACGTTACATTTACAGAACTACCACATTACACGGGAATCTTGCCTAAATAAAATACTTTCCCTTGACCCCAACAAATCTGCAGGCCCAGATAACATTCCGCCAATATTTTTTAAACAATGTGCATCTACAATATCAAGTCCACTTACCATATTATTTAACAATTTACTTTCTTCTGGACATTTTCCAACTCGTTGGAAATCTAGTTATATTACCCCAATTTTCAAAAAAGGTGATGACACAGACATAAAAAACTATCGTCCTATATGTATACAATCAGCACTCCCAAAAATTTTTGAATCCCTTGTTCTCGACTTAATTTATCCATCAATACTCAAAGTAATTGATAAAAAACAACACGGGTTCGTCAGTGGAAGATCAACTACTACTAATCTATTACTTTACCAAAACTATATTACGGAATCCTTCACGAATAAAAAACAAGTTGACAGTATCTATACAGACTTTTCAAAAGCTTTCGATAAAGTATCCCATAAATTATTACTTAGTAAATTATATGCACTAGGACTGAGAGGCAACATGTTGGATTGGTTCTCAAGTTACTTATCTAACAGAATCTTGTTCGTCAAAATGAAGTCTTTAAAATCTAAGGTACTTAATGCAACTAGTGGTCTGCCGCAAGGAAGTCATCTCGGTCCCATTCTATTCCTAATATTCATTAATGACATAATAACTTGTTTCGACGATGTAGAAGTTCTACTTTTTGCCGATGATATTAAACTATACAAATAAATATCCAATATTAGAGACTGCATAATCTTAGAGTTAAACATCGATAAATTACATAATTGGTGTATCGCTAATAACTTATTTCTCAACGTTGATAAATGCAAGACACTGACATTTTGTCGAATCAAAACCCCGTTATCATTTAACTACGCTATAGATAACAAAATCTTGGAAAAAGTCAACGAAATTAGTGATCTCGGAGTTTTGTTTGATACACTATTAAATTTTGTAAATCACACACAACAAATAACTAATAAAGGTATGAAGACATTGGGATTTATAATTAGAACTATCAAAGACTTTGATTCACTGGAAGTTATAAAAATCGTATATTTGTCATTAGTGCGCAGCATATTAGAATACAATTCAATAGTGTGGTCCCCATACTATATCATTCATATAAAAAATATTGAACGCGTGCAGCGCAAATTTTTACGTTTTATTAACTTCAAACTACACATACCAATACAGCACATAAACTATACATTCCTGCTAAATACACTCAAAATACATACTTTAGAAAACAGAAGAAAAATAACAGACTTAACTTTTTTATTTAAAATTATTTATTGTGTATTAGACTGTTGTGAACTCCTGCAACTAATCAATTTCAAAGTACCTCATCGACAAACTCGGCAAAATATGTTATTCTGTAACAATAATTCTGGGACAAACTACCAAATGCATGCACCTATTTCTCGTCTACATATACTTGGAAATAAATTCACCTCTGCTATAGACATATTTAACATAAGTTTACCCATGTTTAAAAGATACCTGAACGATATTTTTATGTTGCAACAATTATAAGAGCATCGCATAAGAGCTATTGTTTAATTATTATTTTTTTATATAGATTATCTTTGTACTCATCTACAATCCAAAAACTTGTTCCTCTTTTTTTTCTTTCTATGTACATATACTATATTATGTATTATGCAATCTCATACATTTTTACATCATCCGAAATATAAAAACACAATGATTTTTTTTTTCACAATGTCATGCACTCATATTATAAGAGTATTATATTATGCACTTGTGTATTATGTATCATGTAGATCAGGCTATTACTATTTTTATATAAAAAAAGTAGTATCTACAAATTAAAAACCTTTCCCTTTGTAACTTCTCTGTGGCATGCACTTATACATTATTATACCTTCATATATATTATAAATATGTTACACTTATATACCAACTATGCATTATGTTATTTTTTTTTTAAGTTCTGTACACATAATCATTTTAATGTTAAAATATGTAAAAGCCCTTTGGGGCGTTAATGAATGAATAAATAAATAAAAAATAAAAAAATTTACTTAAATCGGGATAGGGAAAGTTAGAGGGGACCTGAACTCGAATCTAAAGCAAAAATGAACAATTTAGCTAGCAATCTTGATTTTCTAGGGTACTCCACCGATTTGGTTCCAAAGCGGCCATCTTGAATTTCTCGAGTTCTTCACCAATTTGGTTAAAAAAACACAGGGACGTCCTATGCAGGCAAAAATTGGAGCAGTCCGCTCCAGGCGCCATTTTCTAAGGCGCCGAGGAAATGATAATATCTAACGCCTAACACAGTGCCAGTGGCGGCTCGTGACTTTTGAGTGAGCTAGAGTGCTAAGATTGAAAAATACGATATTATTGAAGCCGAAAATGATTTTTTTTTTCAAAATTTCAATTTTTTGTATGAAGATATAGATGGTAGGTGGGGCACTGCCCCTTGCACTCTAGCTCACTCGAGTCACGAGCCGCCACTGCACAGTGCCATTTAGGTGAATTGGGGCGACATAATTTTGTATGCGCCCCAACCTTGAAATTATAGTTATGAACTGACTTGGTACAAAATCGGTATAGGGGAGGTAAGCGGGGATGTGAACTCGATCCTAATATCAAAATGCAACATTTCGGTTTCGGTTTTCGGATTAATAGAATACGATAATAATGGTAAGTGATGTTACAAGATTTTGGCTGTAGTTAAACGTTGTGCGTTGAATATCTTACTTTGTCTGGGTTTCTAGTGCGGGCCTGGTTATCTCCGTTAACACATTTACATTTATTTATTTTAAAGGTATATATTGTAATTGTAATATAATGATACATCAGATAGGGAAACAATAGCATCAAAAAGATTTTTCTAGAGTAAAAGTTTTCTATAAAAAGTAAATTACAATCAAAGAAATCTGTCGCTGATAATTTTTCGCGCGAGAATCATTAAAACAAATAAAATAAAATGTAAACGGGTCAAGAATGCGTCACGGCGATTATAATTTATTTCAACACGTACGCTTATTCATAATAATATTGTTTATTCACTAACATTTTAAGACATCTTGGGTAAATGTCGAACCCGTAACAATTGATTATCTAAACAAATAATAAATAAAAAAAACATTTCAAATGTAGGCAGTATTATTAGGAGTTTGTTTTGGTTGTTTATAACATAGTAATAAGGAAAGGGAATTAAGAAATAGTAATAGGAGAAAAGGATAATAAATAACGAGTTTTTATAAAAGGTTCATTTCGTACTTACGGAAAATGATGTATAACACTTAAACTTTCAGTGGGCGATAGTTAAAATAGTACAATTGCTCATATTTAATTAAAATTCCCAGTAAATACTATTTTAGAACAATGAAATGATTAAGAAAAACTAAAAACACGAAAACACCAGACTTATCCATAGACATATAAATGTCACATATTGCATAGATTGGTTGTTGAACGATTTGTTTCCAGAGATAACGTGGTTCTCATCTAAAACAAGTAGGAGTTTTTTTTAACACTCCACTTTTGTGGCCCTGGGGAAAATAATGTTTCCAATGCCTTTAGGCCTTCCACACGACTGGTTCGCCAGATATTAAAAAAGCCACAGCATCGAAAGGTTCGACCATTCAGTACTCCTTTCCTAAAGTCACGCCTACCGACTTTAGAAAAGTATGAACGGATGGTCAAACTTTTCGACGACATGACTTTAATAAGACGCTAATTATTAGATGGGTAATATTATCTCTAGAAATAACGCAAAAAGGTAGGAACTAAAACTCGCTTTAGGTAATTACTATAAGTAATTTATTTTTATAATCGTGGGGTTAGTCTTAAACTAAAGTTAATCTTAACTAGGTACAAAATATCTTTAAAATTAGAAAGTCACGTACTTAAATCTACTTGTAAAGTTTTTGTACTTAAAATTAACTATTCACTTGGCTTAAATCTACGTAAAAGTTTGCATACTCAGATGTGATATTACGTGAAAGTCTTTGCGTGAGTATTCACAGGATGACAGGGTGGAAGAATTATAATACGAGTTCAGAAGCACTTCCCTGTTAGGATGACTATCCAGAGTCCTGTGGCTGGTCTTAGAAGACCGGAGATCAGTAACTTTCTGACCGGTGGTCAAAGGGCCTGGGCGGCCTCTCTGAGGGGTGAGGATTAGTACCTTCCTAGGTGGAAGCGTACAGTAGACTTGTCCCGTGGCCTGGGCGGCCTCTCCGAAGGGCGGAGGTGGGACAACCTCCCGCGCCGGAGTCCTGACGTCAATCTTCCTGTAGCCTGCGTTCAGAAGTCCACTGGTCCCGCGGCCTGGGCGCCCTCTCCGAAGGGCGGAGATGGGACGACCTCCTAAGTCGGGACTCTGAACTCGACTCTCTACGACCAGCTCCCCCTGTAGCTGGTTGTCATCTCTTGTGTCTTGATGACTTCCGTGGCCTTGGTACCCTCCCCGAAGGGCGGAGAAGGGGCAACCTCCCGAGACAGGGCTCTGAACTCCACTGTCGCGACGACCAGCTCCTTCTCTCCCTGGTTGTAGTCTCTCTCGTCTTAGTTCCCTGGCGCTAGTGTCGACCATTACCTAGGTCGACCACTAGATGTCGCCGGTAGGCCCGTTCCGCAATAATGCCATTAGAACTTGTCTCACGGTTTAGAACGGTCGTGTGGCCCTCAACGGTCGGTTTATGACCCTATTGTCTGGCGGGCCGCCTGTTTATTATTGCCCTCGAGTGTCCTTTGTTAAAATTATGCCGACGTTTCTAAACTACTAGTTAAGGGGGCTCTAAGCTTTACGATGACTAAGCTTTACGATGGTTTCCTTTCCCAACAAAATGCACGCAGCTATCCTTTGTGCAATTTGTTCAAGGTCTGTCTAGTCTGGGAAAATTATTAAGAATTGAAATGCACATGTTTAAAAAATAAGTATGTCTGTGAATTCGGTCATTACTTGTGGGTAATCTCAAAGGACATATCAACTTTTTTAGTATCGGGCAAACCGGTCGTGTGCAAGGGCTGTAAGCCATCTTTGATGAACGTAAATGCCTACCTTGCCAATCTTAAAAAGCGATTGAAATATAAACAAATTATTATATTATAACAATTTTCGGAAATAAAAAACTTTACTAATATGAGTTAGAAAATGATTTCTATTGTAAAGTTTTTTGTAACTTTTCCACATTATCTTATTGTTTATAGGCCATTAATCCTGATTTTTATAGGTAAAAGGCAGTTAACAATATTAATTATTATTATGGGTAATGGATGCGGTGCCTGTTTCACACAAAACTGAATTTTGGATTGGAGGCTAAAATACCCATCCAAACGGAATGATCTATTTTTTTAATTAAAGGTTTAGTAAATATCTAGTACGGATGAGAAGTATTTTTTTTTTTTTTTAAGTATGTGCCATGAAAAAATTTTATTTTTATAATTTTAGAGGCTGCTAAGAAAATTATTTGCGCGTTTATCGTACCTTTTAAAAAATATATCACAATTGCTATGTAAGTATGATTACATAAATAAAAATATACAAATAAAACATAAAAAAAGGTTTTTTCGAGTCGATATTATAAATTCTGTATGGCAAATTTGTGTTCCACCGTAAATTGGTCATTTTTAATTTAATTTAAAGTCCACCATAATGCTTATTTTAATATTTTAAAAATAAAATTAATTTTATATTTCATTACGTTTTCAACCAGATGGGTTAAAACTTTTTTAAATCACCGTTAGCCCCTAAATAATTGTTAAAGATTCTAAAATCGCGAAATATCAATTCCTTTAATGGCAGATGTTTCATAAGGTAAAACAAAACTAAATAGAATACTTCTCATCCGTACTAGATATTTACTAAACCTTTAATTAAAAAATAGATCATATAGTTTGGATGGGTATTTTGGCCTCCAATGCAAAATTTAGTTTTGTATGAAACAGACATCGCAGCCGTTCCCCTTATCACATGGACTCAAAATACACCAATGGTGCTGCTCATCGTGATTAAAACAAAACTTCCCGGCTTCTTGAGAAATCGACGAATACCATAGATGAACACTAGTGATGGATGGACAAATTCCTGAATGAAACTCGAATGGATGTGATGGAAATAAAATTATTTGGTTTGTTATTTAATTCTGTACCGCAATCCTCAAATTTACTCACAATTATCAAATACTGCGTATACAGCGTTACAAAAATCGATTATGTAGAGGGGTTTTATAATAAAAAGTATGCAATACATTTCCATGCATTATATTCCCAAGAGTTTAGAAATGTCATCGCAATATATGCGTGACGTGACGCGTGATACGCGTCGCCCATATCGCATTTTGAAGTTAATAATTCGCCAAAGTACATTACTACCTAAAATGGTTCGAGACCTGGCTCATAGTGACCGCGAACAAAAAAAACTTTCCGTGCTGCCGTCCGGAATGAAGAGAGTTGGGTAGAGGACATTGAAAGATCGTTTTACATACTATTCGAAATTATCAATTCTAATTGATATTTTGCTGGCATACATAAACGCTACAAACATTGACAATATATATTTTATCATTATTTTCTTCATATACCCGGTCGCGGGAAGTGATTCTACCTGATAGTTAGTATAAGTAAAAAATATGAATACTTTTTTGTAATTCCAAGGGTTAAACGTATTTTTCAGGCAAAAAGTTTAACTGATTGTATGGAATAAATCTTCTTTCATGATTTTTTGTATAGGAAAAACACTGAGACTTCGAAAAAGTTTTTATTTTTTATTTCTACCATAATGTAGAAATACCTCCCAAAGTTACTACACTTACCCCCAGACACCCTGTATAATAAACTGCCCTACGCTTTTTATTACCATTATTGTAACCCAATCTCTCCAAGAAAATCCCATCTTTATTCTATCAATTAGGATTTTACGTCTTTTCAGTATTTAGTGAAAATATTCTCTCCACGGTGGCACTTGAATGCGGCAAAGTTAAAACCGACGAAACGAAATTGGAAATATTTGGAAACTTACGAGATACATATAATATTTCATAGACATAAACTATTTGAGACAACTATATTTCTACGCATGAACCTTTGACAAATCACACACAGGTGGTTACTGAATAAAATGTATGATTATGCCGTTGCCCAAAATTACCCAGATATTTTAACTTTTTCCAAAAAACTCCCTTTCTCTCTTCAAAAGGAAAAATCCCTCAGATCTGGGGACTTCTCCCCAGACGTAACATCACATTGAATATGAACTGAGAGCGTCATAGGGTGTCACGCAAGATAGAAAGAGCTAGCTCTACCTAGTATTAATTGTGAATAAAAAGACGTAAGCGACTTTCATAAAAATATTTAGTAAAACACGATATATAAAATAGATCGAAGCCAATGATGTAGCATTTAAAGAAACACTATGGATTATTCCTTATCTCTAACATGTTCAATAATGGAACTACACCTGTTTCTTATAATTTTCGAAGCATACTTTGAAAGTTTGCCTTAGCATGCGAAAGTAGTTGAGAAATTTGTCATCTGAGAGCTCACAAAATAAAATAAACTCGCCACATTCTTCCTTAAATCATATGTGATTCTCCAGCCACATCGGACAAATTTTTACGTTTAACAGCTAATAGTGTCAAATTCTCTAACATCATAATCTGAAGATGAACTATTCAGGTTCAGTTCCAACAGGCGGGAAGTATACATTTATCATTTTATGAAGGTGCTCTAGCATGCGCGATTTCAAAATATTATGGCGTTCGTGTTTACTTTATATTATGATGTTATTTTAACCTTCTGTAACCCGCATTAATATGATGCATAAAACCATTTCGATTTCTCCAAAATTATTGTTGTCTACAGTCTAGCGATTAAATTTTAAATAAAAACTACCATTCGATTGCGTTTCTCGAAATATTTCGATTACCAGCGATTTTTTTAATTGTGTACATCCTCACTACTGACCAAAATTGAAACGACAAATCTGACGTTTGCTTTGCGGAGAGTGGTATATCTATGGTTTTGAGTCTACTAGTGGGAATAATAAGTGGTTTGAGGTTGTTTTTAATCATGAATAAATGTAGTTATAGCGTAATTGTGTAAAACGTTACTCTTTTAATCGCCAATTGACGTGATAGTGCTCTTTTATTATTTGTCCATATTTATTTCAATTTAAAATGGCACCTTTAAATAGCTCTGTGGTAGATCCACTATCTGAATTAAGGTCTTTTATTTATGGGGCTACCAGGGGAGGCTTACAAAATGTTTTGGAGTTAACTAAAACAGCCATAAGCTTGCTGAGATCATTCCCAGCTGCGAGAGAGGCTGTTTTAGAATATTTCGCCATGGTATTCCATGATGCAGTGGCAAAGTTTATGAATCAGACAGAGTATGAGGTAAAAGATATACGATAAATTTAATGTTTATTTTACGTTTATTCACTCAAATTATGAAGGTTTTAAATGTGTGTGTGTGTATTTTTTATAGAAAGAGCAAGGAATGGGAAACCAATCGATTGAAGCTGTATTGATTATTGCTCCAGCATTGTGCGAGTTGGAAGTGCCCTGGTCTCAAATCTTAGCTCCTTGGAGTATCAATCTCTTGAAGGCGATAGCTGGAAGTAATGCAAATTGTCCAAGTAAATAAATTAGCTTATTATTTGTCATTATTGAACATATCGAATATTTTGCGTTTTTACATTCTGTGAACCTATCCACAGTTTCTACAACATGTTTTTGGTTATTTTTAGCGACGGCATTACAGAACTGTGAATCAGTAAGAGCTCTCCTGAACGTGGCCACAGTTTCATTAAGTAGGCTAGATGGAACAGACCGGGCAATGTGTATTGATATGATGCTAGGTAAATACTTTCCACATTGTACATTATTGTATCTCCATTTCAATATTATTTCCCAAAAAAATTGTATTTTGATTTTTGTCTGTCAAAAAATAAGTCATATCACATAGTAAATGTCAAAGAATGATAATTTTTTAAAATAACCTAAGTGATTTGCATTGCTTGTTAACACATTAGTTACGGCGATGATTGTTAAAAAAGTGTCACTTGCGGCGGGCGGGATTAGAACGCAGTCCCGCTACCGGATGTATGGCAGAAAACTTCAAACTGTGGAGCTTGTATCAATAAAATAAAAACTATTATCAAATTATTAAAAAATATATTTATATTAAGTCCACAAATCACAATAGTAAAAAATTGTCAAATACACTTCATATAATATTATGTAATAACAACACCGTTTAACAAGCGCTGAAATCGCAACAGCTGCGAATAAAAAAAATATTAGGGCTTCCCCACTTGAGTTTATTGCGTCATAAGTATCAGCTAATGACTAAAGTAAAAGTCAATGATCTTCGTATTTTATTTAATTTTTTGATAAAGAAAAAAAAAACTACCGTCTGTCGTCTATGTTTAAAATTAATTTCCAATTCTTCCTTGAAAATACTGATGACTTCTAGCAATGTTTAGAACCAGTGAAGAGTCCATAATGATGCATGTATTATAGTGACACCTATCCGCTACACCGCAAAGCCAATATTACAGAAGAAATTACAAGTTTAAAACGTGTTTTTTGTATATGAAGTTGAAGGTCACGGAAATGCACAAAAATGTGCGCCCCGCCGCAACGCAAGGTTTCTGAAACGCACAAATATGTGCACACCGTAACCAATGTGTTAAGTACAAGGAACAGAATAACACACTCTATGAAGATTATTTTGCTGTATTAATAAAACATTGTTAATATTTTCAGGTAGCAGTCAATGTGACTGGGTCGTGGGTCACGTAGGCCGCTGTGATCCGTCCCTTGTTGTCCCTCGAGCGCTAGAACTAGCTCTCCAGAATTCTTCTCCACAGAACTTGGACCACGTAGTGTCAATCCTGACACATCTCTCCCCACTTCACTTTAGTCACATCAGACAGGCCCTGCTGAAGATGTTTGAGGTATATAATATTTTTGTGTTTGGAGTATTTTTAATAGTTAATTAACTAATTACTAACCATCACGCCGTTTCACTGCAGAGGTAGGCAGAAAGGACGGACTGCCAAAAAACTCACTCTTGGCACACACTCCTTGCCTCATTCACATTCATACATACTCTCCTGTTATTATGACTCTTGATATGGCCCGACAGATAGGATTCTACTAAAAAAGCTGGAGCATCTGGGCATCGTAGGTAACATTCTTAAATTTTTTTCTATTTATCTTACGGGTAGATTCTGTTCAGTTTTTATTGGAAATGATACAAGTGATCCTAAAATGATAACATGTGGTGTACCACAGGGTTCCATCCCAGGGCCATTATTATTTTTGAACTACATTAATGATATAGCAAAATGGGAAATGAAGAGTACACTTCAACTTTATGTGGATGACACAATAACATTCTATCATAATACTAATATAAAGGATACGGAAATGGAAATAGAAATAGAAAGGGATTTGGCTCATTTGGCAAAGTGACTGAGAATTAATAAAATTAGTCTTAACATTAAAAAGACACATTATATGCTATTCGGAAATAGGATGGGGCAAAGCCTTGACTTTTCTCTAGGACCAAATAAACTTGAAAAAAGCAGATGTCGCGAAGTATCTGGGCTTTCTGATTGACTCACGGCTCACATGGAAACATCATATTGGCCATGTAAAATCTAAGATTTCTCCAGTGACCTGTGTAATATACAGATTACTTCCCACCTCTATACTACGATCATTGTACTATGCTATGATTCATTCCCACTTGGTCTATCTTTCAAGTATCTGGGGTTTCACTACCAAGTAAATGATATCTGAGGTACAGATAATTTAAAATAGGGCACTGCGTAACATTTTTGGCTTGCCATGAGATACACCCATTAAAGATATTTACCGGCACGCACTAGTATTACCGTTTAAGATCATTGATAAAAAAACACTATTTTAAATATGATTCAATGCCATACTCACACAAATATAATACTTAACTATAATCACAACATTCACCAACATAATACACAACAACACCACAAACTACACGTATCAAAAATGCACTACAAAATACAGATTGAAATCATTGGAATACATTGCTTACACCAGCTATAACAAGTTGCCTGAGGAATTGAGACATGGGTGCGTTCCGGACAAATCTCGAAATGATGTTCTGAGATCATATTTAAAAAAATGCTATTTGGAAAGCCATTTATCATAGATACCAACTCTGTTCTGAGAGCCACCCGTAACCTTTGCAGATATCTGATGTAGGTATATTTCTCAAACCATTTATCATAGATACCAACTCTGTTCTGATAGCCATCCCTAACCTTTGCAGATATCTGATGTAGGTATATTTCTCTTTTGTAAAACATTGTTATGTATTTCTATTGTATCTGTATGCTTCGAGGCTGTACATTTATTTGTCATTTTCCTATTGTTTACATATATGTTTTGTTTTTATATTTTCATTTACATATTTGCTTTGAAAACACTGTTAAACTTAATATTATGTAGGAAAAATTAACAGTCCCAAAATGAGTTGAATTTATAACACGTGGGAATGCAACATTGTTGTATGTATCTAAATTAATAAATAATATTTTTTTATAATAAGTATTTGGTTCACTTGATCGTGCCATGTCTCCCTCGGGTGTCGTCGGTTTCTTCCATTCACATTCGCATCACATATTTTCCTTACATTCCTTTCTTTGTTCATCTGTTCTACATGCCCAAACCATCTATGCGTCCCTTTCTTAATCCTATCCATTACGCTTACATCGGCCTTGCATTCTTTGCGAATCTCAACATTTGTCACACGGATTGTCAACTGAATTTAATAAGCTAATAGCTCTACTAGATTCTAGAACTAGATTTTCACATTCCATATAATAATAATAATACTTGGACGATTTATATACCGCCATTTTTGTGAAAACTCACCTCAAGAGTGCTGTGATCCTTTACCTTTGTATAGAGGCATAATCATAGCCCTTCTCCAATATAATAACGTGTAACCCTCCTCTAAACACTGGTTAAAAAATTTCCACTACCATGTGAGAATTTTACAGCTATCTCCTTTAAAGTATTCAGCAGCAATATTGTCGAAATCAACAGCCTTACCATTCTTCATACATTTTATCGATCTTTTTATTTCATCCATGCTGATTTTGGTAACATTCACTCCATCTTTGTTCATACCTGATTCGCCTCTGAAATCAATATTACTCGGATTGCTTTCGAAGACTTCTTCAAAATATTTCATCCATCTCTCTTTTATTTTCATAAGAAGCAATCACTTTGTGGTTTGATATTGTATTACGTAAATGAAACACGTCGTTATAGTTACTATATTTACCCTGATGAAGCTTGAGTTAAGCGAAACCGGTTGGTGAAAATAAAATATATTTGTGGTTTATAACGTGTTTCATTTACTTAATCTCTTTTATTTCTTTCTCATTCATCAATATTTTTCCACTATTTGATTTTATCACTTTCGTGCATCCGCTTTCTGGACCATTTCGGTATCTTTTGACCTCCTTCTGAAACAGTTTAATATTTTCTTGCAAGTGGTTTGTCATTTTGATTCCTTCTTTCCTCTTCCAGACGTTTCTTTCATTATTTCACTCCAACACTTGCTCTTTTCTTATATCCCTTGTATACTTCTTTCATTAGAATCCGCTCTTCGCCCTTGAGGTGATTTTCCCACGAAAACGGCACTATAGAAGTAATCCAATTGTTATTATTATTATAAGCACTGCCGGTCGCTACTAGACAACCATACTTTCTTCTTCTCTGAGACCGGTGCTTTGATCTCATCATCTCACCATGCATCGCCTTTCTTCCTACCTTGTGTACTTATTCCACATATCTCTCTAGCAGATTCACAAAGACTCGCTTTTATATGGTTCTACGTTTTGTGTATACTTAGACTGTGCTTTTTCTTTTCATTCAATCTCATCTGTACACAATTCTCATACTTTTCACAACTGAGGAAGAGATTTATTCTCGACAACCAGGAAGTGGTCGGTTTTAACCCCAGCCTCTCTGAAAGTTCTCGTGTCTTCGATAACAGCTCTCAACCTAGAGTCAATTACTACAAAATCGATAATTGATTGTTCATTTCCTCTTTCCCATGTATATTGGTGGATACCTTTATGATCGAAGAAGGTATTCGATACAAACAGGTTCCATTCTAAACATGCTTCAAGCATTCTGTTACCATTGTCATATTTAATTGTTTTATGTAGTTATTAATTTGATGAAACTTGTGAAAATGGGTGAAATTATGTTATACGAGGTGTGTTCAAAAGAAAAGGTGAATTTTGAATTTTCGTGGGCTGTGTACATTCAATTATCGAGTTTTTTTTTGTTATGTTGGTACAGATATGTTTATCATATGTTAGCATTATCAGCCATTTTGGATTAGTGGTTTGTTTTTGACAACTGGAAAGGTTAGTCACGTTTTTGTGTGTTCTTCGATTTTTTACTTTTGAAAAAAAATGGATAAAAGAATATGTATTAAATTTTGCGTTAAAAATGGAATAAAGTGCTCCAAAACACTTAAAATGTTGACTGTGGCATTCGGCGAGTCTACTTTGTCTCAAAAAAGTGTTTATAAGTGGTACGAGTATAAGCGCTTTACAGAAGGCGGAGAAGATGTTAATGACGATGAGCGTCCTGGAGTTGCAACCACGTCAACAAACGAAGAAAACATCGAAACAGTGAAGAAAATGGTTTTGAAAAATCGTCGAATCACTATTAGGGAAGTTGCAGAGGATGTTGGCATATGAATCGGCTCATGCCATGCAATTTTCTCGGATGTTTTGGGCATGAAACGTGTGGCAGCGAAGTTTGTTCCGAAATTGCAAAATTTTGAGCAAAAGCAACGTCGCATTAGTATCGCTCAGGAGTTGTTGAATGACGTCAACGACGATCCAGATTTGCTCAAAAGGGTCATAACTGGTGATGAAACGTGGGTATATGGTTATGACGTCGAAACCAAGGCCCAATCATCCCAATGGAAGAGGCCAGAAGAGCCTAGACCGAAAAAAGCTCGCCAAGTGAAGGTTCTGCTCACTGTTTTCTTCGATTACAATGGCATGGTGCATCATGAATTCTTGCCAACAGGTCGAACGGTTAATAAGGAATACTACAAGAAGGTTATGCAATGTTTGCGTAAGGCAATACGGAATTGTGGAAAAACAAATCATGGATTTTGCATCACGATAATGCACCAGTTCCCACATCAATGCTTGTTCGTGATTATTTGGCCAAAAACAACACCGTAATCATGCCTCAACCACCGTATTCACCAGATTTGGCTCCCTGCGACTTTTTCCTATTCCCGAAACTGAAGAGACCAATGAAAGGAAAGCGTTTTGCCACAATTGATGAGATAAAGTCAGAATCGAAGAGCGAGCTGATGGCCATACCGAAAAGTGCATTCCAGAAGTGCTTCGAGGATTGGAAGAAGCGCTGGCATAAGTGCATTATATCTGAGGGGGATTACTTTGAAGGGGAGAAAATGGATATTGATGAATAAATAAATACTTTTCCAAAAAATTCGAAATTCACCTTTTCTTTTGAACACACCTCGTATATCTCCAGAAGAGAAGTGACAACTTGAAATATCATGAATTATGAATTAATAGGAATTGTTAGATGCTTTAACAGTTATTTATGGTTGATATTGCTTATTCTTTTATAGGACAGCTTGAATCTGGAACTCGGAGATACTGAGAGGCGAAGAGCAATTGTTCCATATCTCATGCAGCTGGCCTCTAAATCTGATATTGTACTGAAGGCCCTGACAAAGGATATCAATGTGACGTGTAAGTATCAAATATATTATCCTTAACCTAGAAATAGAGTTTAATTGTGGGATACGATACTGCTACAGAGCCACTGAACCCTGATAGATTGACGCAGAAAAAAGTTTCATAAGAAATAATGTATAAATTTTTTGTGCGAATGAGAGTTACAGCAGTATGGCATTCCTGTGTCAATATCAAGAAAATGTATTTTAAAAAACCTGAACAACTTCTTTCTTGCATGTTAAGTGGAAATCTGTATGATCTTTTTACATGTTATTAAGCATGTAATATAACGGTGATGTTTGTAGCATCTGCGGGCATGTTGGAGAAGCTGTCCAACGTGTGTGGAGCAGGGGTGGGCGGTGTGGGACCACTGGGTGGCCCGGGGGCGGTGCGGGGGGCATTGGTGGCGCTCTGCCTGCGCGCACACGCCCCCGTCTTCCTGCTGCTACTAGACTGGGCCCCGAAGAACCCCTTCTGCAGGGAGCTGCTCGGTGAGTCTTCTTTACTTCTGATTTAAAAAAAAAAACAAATGGTAGGTCAAAGATTATTTTTGCAGCTCATGTAGTCATTCCACTGATAGATCCATTGTAACCTTTCCCTATTTCTCATAAACGACAAGTGAATAAACACAAGTAAAACCATTCCTTCGCAACAGTGGTTCCAAATCTTCACTAGGTCTTATTTTAAAATAATGTTTTTATTGTTGCAGAAAACCTATTGCAAAAGATGGAGACGGACATCAGAGGTTCTGAACCAAAAATACTTCTACTGGATAGTATTGCATCGGATATTTCCAATATAAGAAGAAAATTGATGTTTGGCTCAGTTTTAGAAAAGTATTCTATCGCCAGAGTCACAATACTAATCAGTAAGTTATTACATTTACAGTTTTTATTTAGCATTCTAATACTTCAATATTATTTGAGGACAATAATTTTTATTATTTTTCCACAGGTTATCAATCTACAGCAGTTTTCACGAATATTGTGAGCTATTTACTGCAGAATTCTCAAGATGATAAGACTCTGGCTCTCCTTGTCAGAATCATATCAGGAACTCTGGCAATGAGGGCGACTTTGGAGTCCACGGAGCAGGATTCAAACAGAATCCTGTTCCTGGTGCGGCAGGCTCACGAAAATGCGTTGAGGGAGGCCATCAATGCGGTGGCCTTGCCCGAAGGCCTTCCGCAAGATGATAAGAAAGCTGTCAAAGCAAGGCAGGAGACATGTTTAGAAAGGTTTTGCCACAACACTTCTACACTCTTAAGGTTTGTGGACTGATAATCTTACTGTATTCATTAACCACTTGTCACAACTATACTATTTCATTTTATATCTTTACTTAATTCAAAGTTTTATTGTTCCTAATTTCTATGATATGTTTTCTTTTTACACTATTGTGTAAATTCTTCTTCTCTTCTTAATTCTTCATGGTTTATCCCACAAATCTGTACTGCCATCGAAAGTAAAAACACAGCATTTTCCTTGAGACGATGCTCTCAAAGAAGATGCTCTGTCGTAATCTCTCTTATCATGCATTGTTTATGATACAGAGGGATAGTTTACAACGGAGTCATCAACGGTATTCATTGCCGTGGTGCTATTTTATTAGGTTTGTTTTGCCTTGAAACAGATCTTAAACTATGCTCTGCATATTAATGATAGTATTCATTCTCTTTTTTTAGATGGGAAAAGACAAGAAAAGTAATTCAGCTGCAGAACAAGCCCATTACGAAAGTTTGCGAGTTCAACTTGCTCCGATTGGCCACAGTGTTCAACGAGCAAGTTTCCGTGGTAACGCATGCCTCTGTCGGGGAAAGCGGCATGGCGGAAGAGCTGACTCACATGAAGAACTCCATGTTCATCTGCCATGCCATGGCCAACATGCTGGATCTCATCAACGTGCCCAACAACCAGAACAACGTGTTGGAAGTGGAGATCCTGATGAAGATAACGCAGGCCAATGTTAAATACTTTTTCAGATGTCTACATGAAAAAGGTAACTGTATTAATAATTACATACATAATGTATAAAATAGTTGTTACCTGTGAAAAATCTACATTGACTTGCATATTTCCGTTTTTAAAATGACCTGCAAAAGTAAGCAATATGTATTCACATTTCAAATATAGAATTAAAATAATTTTCTGCTAAAATATACTATAGTTCGTTATCAGTGGTGTGCAGTCCATAAAGGCTGAAAAGCTGTGCTTACCCTAAGAAAAATAAACCATAAGAAGTAATTATAGAAAATTTTTGAAAGGCAGCAAATTTCTAATCAATACGAATTTTTTCCATGAATTTAGTAAGGAACTTGTACGTTGGCCATAACAATCATCGGAAGATAATAATAAAATAGTCATTTTTAAATATTCAACGCACAATAATTCATACCCTATCTTGAAAAACTACACACGGCCTATCTTTGGTCATAGAGCAATGCACATCACTGGTAGATATGTATTTAATCGCTTGTCTGGATTTAAAAAGATTCTTTTTTAAATTTTCTCAACACATCAGTTCCAATTTTGAAAAGTTCACACTCGTACGTACATTCGAACATATTCACAATGCAATTATGTTGTATAAACTCTACGCATACTAGAAAGCGGTCACGGAGGAATGTGAAGAATAATTAATTTACTATAAATTTTCATTCCTTTTCTAAAATTATAATTAATCAATGAGATATATTATTTCCAGATGTGACGAAGCAAATGAAAGGAACGTCTACAGCCTACAGAATATTCCGCCGCATGTGCAGTGGAAGTAAGATCTCCAGGTCTGTAGCTTTACGGGAGTTGTTGGAAACAGCTTTATTCCGGGAAGCCGAAATGTTTGGAGCCAAACTCAAGGATGGACTCGAAAATAATGCCAACTTTGAAAACAGCCAAGATGAGCTGTTGATGTTCCAGAATCATAAACAGGTATGGCAAGCTTTTTATAATATAATATTACTAAGTGACAAGTATTTACCGGGCTTCTTTCAAGGAACAATGAAAAATATGGAACAAGCAATAAATCATTTTGTCTTATTTTTGCAAGTTAAATCGATATTTAAAAGATCAATTATGATGGGAATGACACTGTAGGCTGAAAATAGTTACGTTTACCTAGAAATTGCAAACAGAAAAAGTGTTATAATGCCAGAGCTGACCATTCAAAAGTTATTGCTGTTTTATGCTGATTTTCTGCTTAATCGTTAAGAAAGTAACACTTACGAAATTATAATAATTTTTTTTCTGTTGTGTTGTTTGGTATAATTTTTGTTGTGATTAAATTTCGATTTACTTTAGGCTCCCCTCACACAACTGACCCAAAGCCACACGTCCGTATTCCACGCCGGAATAATTGGAAAGGGGGCTAGAAAAATTCATAAAGTCAACAATAATTCAAGTGCAGCCACCCTCAATACGAACATCGCTACCATTTCTAAATCCAGTAGAGAAGTGGAACTTCTTTTAGGTGCCATCATGGCTTGTATGGTAAGTGCCTAAAGTAACTAATAATATGTATAATGATTATTAACCCGTGGTTTGCACAAGTAGCCGTCCAATAAATATCCGTTGTGTGTGCAAGCTAATCGTGGCTCCTGTCCTTAACACGTTCATTGCTGACACCGCGCGTCACGCGTTGACAGTAATTTGACCGTCTGTTCCATTTCCGGTCTAAAACAGACGCAGCCATGTAGTTTTGAGTCGTTTCGAGCCTCAGCGCTAGGCACTGTCACTGTTGTATTTTCCATTGGTAATAAAACAGTAAATTATGATGTCTATACAATATTATGCTCATGTAAACACTCCTTTAGTTCGCTCGACCTTTCAGTCAAATGTTCTCAGCATGGCATTAAGGGGTAACACCACTCTAGAATTTTCCAAAAATCGATTTTTTTTTTTTCGCTTAAAAGGTGCCTAAGGGTCTTAAGAATAAGACACAACATCATTTATAAGGTGTACAATCGTTGAAGTGCCTGAATTTTGATCCCGACCGTAGCTACCTGCTGCGCGCTCGGAGCAGGTATAAGACTCGGCGCGATGCGCCATTTGGGACGCTTGTAGTATAGTTCAATCTTCAGTGTTGGTGTAACCATTGAACTGTTTGCACGACACGTGGGTGTTTTCGCTTCATTTCGTTAAATGTTGTGGTTTTTTGTCGCTATTTTTTGAGTGTACTAATAAAAATTTGCATCATGAGTGGCGGTGAAGTGAATCGTATTCGAAAAGGCACAAAACTTAGCAGTGGGCATGAAAAAAGACGAAAATCATCAAGTAGGCGACCGTTGAACCGATTCGAATTGGAGACGCCGAACGATGCGAGAGTTAGTACAAGTGCAAAAAAATTGAAAGACTCCTGTGATGACTACAACATTGAAGTCGATAATACTATTAGCTACCGCATCATAAACTTTCCTACAGTTTTTACTGATATTTCTAATGCTGTTGTGTGCAAAGAGTGTAAATCAAATGTAACATTTACAGAAAATGGAAAACGTGGCTTAGGCTTTAAAATCGTCATTTCTTGTGCAAACTGTGCTAAAAAAGAAGTGCCAAATTGCCCATTTGCTGACAAAAGCTACGAAATTAATCGCAGAATTATTCTGGCAATGCGGATGCTCGGCATCGGTTTGAATGGAACGATGAAGTTTTGCGCGTTTATGGATTTACCAAGGCCGATTTTTCAATCATTTTACGACAAGGTAGTAACAACGATTTCTATCGCAACAGAAGCCGTTTGTAAGAAAAGTATGAATATTGCAGCTAACATTGAAAAGAACAGATCAATTGAAAAAGGACAAGAACATGGAATAAGTGTATCTGGTGACGGAACGTGGCGAAAACGCGGGTTTTCATCGTTATTCGGTTTAGTAACTCTAATTGGCTGGTTTGGCGGAAAAGTAATCGATTTCGTAGTAAAATCCAAATATTGTAAACAGTGCGAATACTGGAGAAAAGAATTTGAAGACACCGAAGATTTTGAAGACTGGCATAAAAAACACGCATACGAGTGCAATGCGAACCATGACGGATCTGCCGGAAAAATGGAGGTCGACGCCGTGATCGAGATGTTTCATCGTTCAGAAGAATTGTATAATGTTAAATATGCCAATTATATAGGAGATGGCGATTCCAAAACTTATAAAGGCATTTTAGATTCTGAGCCTTATGAAGATTGTCCTGTTACAAAAAAAGAATGCATTGATCATATGCAAAAGCGTATGGGAACTCGTTTACGCAATTTAAAAACAAAAACATAGGGCCTAGGAGGAAAAGGAAAATTAACCGGAAAATTAATTGACGAATTATCGATTTATTACGGCCTGGCGATACGTCGAAACCACGACTCAATCGAAAAAATGCGGAACGGCATTTGGGGGACTCTTTATCATAAGATGTCAACGGACGAAAACCCACAGCACGAACAATGTCCGCCCGGTGAAGATTCGTGGTGCTCGTGGCAACGAATGAATGCGACCAATACATTGGAAAATCATCATCATAAAACACCACTTTCCGAATATATATATGAAGCAATAAAACCAATATATGAAGAATTAAAATCAGATCGACTAGAAAGGACGAAGAACAAGAGAATACCAATTTAGAAGGTCAATTATATGGGGCAGGCATCGCAGATTAAAGGTATAAACAAATTTCTATGATTTTTTATAAGGAAAACTTTAAACGGGTTTTTCTCAAAACTACTTTTTTCGACACGGCCGGAAACATAAATCGCTCAATTCTTTACCGATCGACTCGAAATTTTGACAGTATCTTTCAAACAAGATTATCCGGAAAAAGACGTAGGGATTTTTTTTTATGTTGCATATTTCATTTGTTATAAACATTTTTAGTGCATATTTTTAGGCAAAAAAAACAATTTTTTTTCAAATGTCCACCGTTTCTTAAAAAAAGTGATTAAAAAAAAATCCCTATGTCTTACTCGAGGTTTTTGTATGTGAAATTGAAAATTTTTTGGGTTTTTGTTCCAGAGTCACAATTGGAGGAGAAACTTTTCCGACCGCGGAGCTCTACATTGATGGTGGGTGTTCAGTCAACCACCTGCTCAGCCGCCATTATGTTTTAGATTGCCATAAAAAATTTATATACGTACTTTAATGTATAGGCAATAAAGAACTTTACACATAATTTTCATTTTTTTCGTTGTTTTCCCGGAAAAAATCTTGAAATTAGGTCATTTTTCGACCTCCTAGAGTGGTGTTACCCCTTAATATGTACGAATTTTAGTTAGCAATGAACGTGTTAATGTCGTAGACTGGATAAAAAAAAATTATATTAAATATATATAAAAATATTATATTTTCATATGAAGCAGTAACTTGGTGATGTGACATTATAATTTAAAAAATAAAACAATAACTTTGTTTACATCACTTTTATTTATACTTTAGCCGACCGGGTTTCGCTACTACCGTAGCTTCTTCAGGGCAGTATACAACTAAACTATGAACTAAGATACACATGTGTTATAGATTGATAAAAACAGGCGAGTGGAGGCCCAAGGGTGGGAGATCAGCAGTTACCTACTGACCGGGAAGGGTGTGTACTTTGTTTATTGGGAATAATTTAAGAATTGGACTTTTATTTAAATTTATTTGATTATTTATGAGTCTACTATTAGTGTTTTTGGCTTTTCTTATTTCTATCACTTCTAAGTTATCAAGTCGAATGCCGGTTCCATTTTTGTGTGCAAAAATTTAATTAATTCAATGTAGAAAATATCGAGATGTATATGGAGAATCGCAAAAAATTCTGACTGCGGAAATTGGTAAAATTGACATATTTCAAAATAATATTATGTATATTTTATTACTTGACAGTCTGAAAAATTATAAGGATTGCATAGATACTAAATAATAATGAAATATTTTCTACTTACTTTTTCCGCATTTTCATAAACACAGGAACTCCTATTGCGTTGACTACATGGAATGAATATTTTTTTCTACAACTCTAGCAGTACTTCCCCGTATTAAGTATCCAAAAATTCCACATGTTCCGAAGAGGGGTGTCAAAATACCCCAGCTCGTATTCGTATAAATCATAAAATATAGTTACGTGTTGCTAACTGCCTGGCCAGACGCAGAATGCCGCCACGGCCGCGCCGTCGCCCGTTGATAACACTCGCCAGTGCTTTCCAAACAGTTATATATATTTTTTAATTAAAAATAATTTGTAAACAATTACAGTACTGTTTTTTTTTCAATAAAACTTACAAACATTAAATAAATAAAAACATTGTCAAAACACGGTCCATAGTGTTTGTAAGAGATGTATGGGTATGGTTGTAAATGATGAATACTTGAAGCAAGTGGATGGGTTTGTATATTGGGGAACTATATTCTAGAGACCTGGAAAGGCTGAAAAGGATATTGAAGAAGGGTAAATTCAGGAAACTCCATTAATGGATGACTGAATACGGTTGGCGGTAGTAAAAATATGTACACGGAAGTGAAGCTAGTAGTTCACAATGGAGTGCTGATACCAGTGGCATTGAAACATGGAACCAACAGATGAAAGGATTAAAGTAGATTGAATGCTGTAGCAATAAGATCCCTGAGGCGTGTGTGTGGTTCAACCATGTATGACTATGCTGAGATGCGGAAATAATGTAAGGCTGATATGTAAGCGTAATTGATAAGATTAGTAAGAGACGCATTAGATGAGTATTATAATATACATATAGTACTGTACTATATGTGTATTATATGTGTACTATACGTGTTCTATACCTATCTTGCTCTTTCACGTGCACTAGATGTGTACCTTTATGGATACCTACTTAAGAACTTTTTTTCATAACAGGACGCATGGTTTGGGCATATTGAATGAATGCATTAAGAAAGGCATGTACTAAGAATATATGATGCGGATGTGTGTTGTAGAAGAAGTTGGGATGACCGAGGAAGAAATGGTAAGATCAGGTGAATTTAATACTTGAGTTTGATCATGTCAGAGTAAGAATAACAGAATAGTATAACATATGAAATGATGTATGAATATTGTAGGGGTGTGTGCCAAGATAAAGTTGTGGGGCGTTCTATCCTCTCTGCCTACCCCTGTAGTGAAATGGCCGGATGGTTATTTAGTTAAGTATTACACGTAAAAATAATATCCCGGTAGAACCATTGTTCTAATTAAACCATAAACATCATTATAAAAAGTATGAAAGATAAACTTTTAAAAAGAGTTCTTTAATTTAACCTTAACAATAAATAATCTATGAATAAAAATTATTTTCAGCCAAAAAAAAAATTCTCAACCTTTTCATACAAAATGTTTCGGAACCACAGTTACTAAACACGTGCGCGCTCGTAGAAGGTAGAATATACGTAGCATCCGCGAGCGAACTGTACGAACTGGAATCGCTGGGTAATGCAGTATAGCTGTCTCACTTCCACGCATCTGTGATGCGGGTTTCCCTGCGTATATATTAGAATGAAACAAATAACATGATACATGAACAGTGAACACAGTTCCATGGTATCGACAGATGCGGAATATATTGGACCGCGTTATACTAATTGCCGTAATATTTATAAAATCTTTTTTTTTTTATATTCAAGTTTTGAATATTGGAAAATAAAAAATGCCAATTTGTTTGTTATTACTTTTTCAAAGATTGCACAAAATATGAATGAAATTTTTCAATTAATTATTGAGTTATCGTGTTTTAGGTGATCGATCGGGAGTTTCAAAACTCCGCTTCGGTCCGGCTAGATTAACAGGCCATATCTCTGAACCAATCATAAGATGAAAGTCCTGTTCCAACCAATCAATGAATTTCGTCAGTACTCAACAGACCAAATTTTAACGATACAAATTCAAGTTACCCGTAAACCATGGGATAATGTAATATTAATTTTTTGATTTTTTAATACTATGTATGTATTTAACGGTGCTGCCATCTAGCCAATCTCTCAGAAGCTGTTCAAAAACACATCCACTCTCTCGATTTTAATTAAAATTTTGTTTTAGGAGACAAACGGCGACTGCTTAGATGGTATGACTTGTGTCTCACTGCTGCTGGTAGAATTGGTATCTCCAGATGTCATGTATAATGGCTTGCCATGGCCAGACGAGGATTTCACAAAGGTACTGATTATATCGAACCCGTTCGCTGCTAATCTATCATACATGTTGCAGATTCTTTATACATATGCATATTGCAGATTGATTTGATACGTTATGGGAGCAATCTTCCAAGATAATCTCACCATACACATTATTTGCATTTATCATGATATTTCAGGAATGAATTTTACTTGTCACTTGTATTTTGCAGGTAAGCATAGAGCGTGAACTGTATATTCGCCAAGTGTTTGACGGTTACCCGCTGGTGTGGCACCTGATCCGTATGGTGAGTCTCTTCCGCCCTGCCCTCTGCTACTGCTCCGTGCTTCTGAGAGCTGTGGTGGCCACTCTCATCCAGCAATACGGGGCCAAGTCAGGTTCGTTATAAACGATTGATTAAATATCTTAACACCGTTTTGCCACTTATTCATTCTTATTGTAATGTTTCTCTACCTACTCATTTATAAGGTGTAACTAGCTAACCATCACATCATTTCCGCATAGGAGTAGGCAGATAGGATAAATCAGCACACAATCCTATATTGGCACAAACTCATTGGTTCAATCACACTAATAAATTGTCTAATATATACATACTTTTTTGTTACGGCAGAACACTGTTAATTAGAAATCCACGGAACCTCGAAAACCAAATTTCGAATTAACGAATTCCCACATAATTCGAAATTATAAAAAAAAAGATTTTTTTTTTATTTAATCCCTAAATTTTGAGTTATGCGGCCACCATTTCAAATTCAGATAGGTAGGTATTAGAAGTATATTCGTCATTTTAAGATTTATTGCCATGCAAATCCAATTTTCGCACCCGATTACTGTCGCAGCCGGCCCTTCAAATTCAAATATTCTAAGAAAATTCGTAAAAGTATGTCATATTTACTTTTAAATCAGAATTTCGCAGCGCGGTTGGTATGCCAGATTCAGAATTACAACATAATAATACGAATTAGGATGATGTATAACCGTGCTAATCGAAATTTTACAGTGTTTTATTTCCATGGCCGGCTTGTCAGATTCAGATTTAGGAAATTATGTGATACTTTTTTGATTTACTTGATTGTGCCATGTCTTCCTCGGGCTGCCCTTGCATAACCCCCTCTGCCAGTTAATTGGGCTTCAAATATTCTCCTGACACCCTTTTCTTCATCCATCTGCTTTACACATGTCCAAAATGTACTTATTTATGATATGCACTTTGTTTTATTTTCAGATAAATATGATGGCAGCGATGATGATAACCTTAATGAAGTAACAATTGAGCTCCTGGACATTATGTACCGCGGGCAATTATTACCAACACCTCTTAATTACATCAGTAAAATGATTCCCCATTTAAAACCAATTGAGGTAAGACTTTTCCAAATATAACATTTTATAGTATTTCATATCTGCAGCTTTGGAAAATATGTAATAGAGGAGAAAAACTTGATGAAAGTTGCTTTCGTTCCCGTATAATTAATTAGTTAGCCAAGCATTCTCCGACTACTTTGTCAATCAGCTATGTTTTTTATATGTGTGTATTTTACATTGTAGATTGTGCAGATATTGAGAGATTGCGTCTGGAATTACAAGAGGGACAATGTTCCATCACCGGCATTGTTTGCACGGGATGCCTCTGGTATGTTTAATACAAGCTTTCATTGATATACTGTTGGATTATGTACTTACAAATAATAATTATTCATTATTTTCTTCCAATGAAAATTCCACGTGAAAAAATCATTTCAGCTCTATCATTTTGAATAAACAGGTTCTATTCAGCGTTCTGTAAAAATTGCTCTTAAAGCAATTGAATTACATAACATATATTAACAATTTGCATGATCTTTACCATAATAAAGTTCTCTAATTGCATACCACAATTTTTTATAGCTTCCTTGGCAGAGGAGTAAGCTCCCTGACTCGTTGTTTAAAAGTAATTTAACTATGTTTGGTGATTCACGAAGCTATGAATGGGCGGGATCACATTAAAAAAATATGATATGTCAAGAGTGGTGGTTTAATTTGTATGCTGTTTATAAATGATTCAGGACTCCACTGGCGAGATCCCAGCCAGTCTAAGCCCCTGCCCCAGTACACCGACACCCTCAGGGTGATGCTGCAGAAGAACATCGCCACGCTGGGTCACCTCTACCCCCTCATGTTCCTGGACATGCATCAGGCTAATAATATTGCTGAATAAACTACCGACTACTGAGCTTATAGACTGCCATAGTTACATATTGTCATTGTTTCTGTGAATTTATAATACATATCCATTTGTAAATAAATAATTTTTATGAAGTTTTTGATTCCTTATGGTAAAATTAATTAATTTTGTGTTACATCATTTCGTGGGTATAGTGGCAAAAAACGTTAGGTCGGAAATTTGATGTTTTGACTTAATAATGCAATATTATGAAGTTCTTTACGCTCTATAAACTGGCAGAACACACAAAGTCATGGAAAATTAAAAATTGTCTTATTTTAAATATAAATTTAATCAGTTAACACGTGTTTTAATCGGACAAAAACCAATCAATCACAAAAATTTTTTCAAAGAATCAAAGCGAATGTATGAAAAAAAAACAATCAATCGATTTTGCATTATTATAGTATTGAATTTCATAAAGAAGTTTAAAGTTGGTACAAAACTTAAATGCTTCATTTCTCAAAACAGTGATTTTAAACTTAACGTTTTTTGCCAGTATACTAAAGGTGGGCATTTCACTTTCCTTTTCAAAATATCCGAAGCCGTTTCAGTTTCTTAAAATAAATGCTTACTTGAAACCGTTTAAAAATAACACACTAAAAAAAAAGCTACACCTGTGATTTATAAATGGCAATCACCCTATTAACAACGAATTGTGTCAGATTATAATAATAATAATAATAATAATAATGTTTTATTTCAGCAGAACAAAGCGGTGAGTGAATACTCTGTCTGCCATATAAAAAGAATACATTTTAAGAATAGAAAATTACACATTGTAGAAATATAATATAAAAACAAAAAATAAAAAATAAATTAAATTAAAATAACATATTTAACACTTATGCTACAATGGCCTGAGGAAAATTCTCCATCTACGATGTAGGGGCGCGCCATGCCACTGGGCGACGGCCTGGACAAGAGTGTTTTCAGATCTCCGGTAGCGCTCGTCCGGGCTATTCTGTGGCGCATCAAAGCAGCGAACCCATGCACCCTTCCCTCTGCGAACATCTGCGAGGCGCTGCATCTCCAAGGGAGGCTGAACAGCGCCCTGTAAGCATGGTTATATTGCACTCGGAGTGTGTCCATGACGCCTTGTGTGTATCTAGTCCATAGTTCGCTAGTGTAAAAGCTCATGCAGTATGTCTGGAATAGTGTTTCTGTATCTGTTTGTACATAATAAGATAAACCCTAGCAAGTAATATTTTTACAGCGCCCTTGAGGTGATTTTTCACAAAAACGGCGCTATAAAAATCATCCGATTATTATTATATTATTATGTAAATAAAATATGGGAACGGGGTCGACTTTGGCAATAATCAAAAATAAACAAATAAACTTATAAAAGTACACAATTATGACAGAAAACACCCAGCCTCTGGCGTGTCAATACGAGTAACAAAAAAATGTGTTTTCAAATTAGATACCCACAGCAGATTTAATATGATATACGCGTCTTACAAAATATTAGACAATATATAATACAATATTATACCCAACACTTTCAAAATGCAACCACAAAACACAAACCTATTTGCGATTATTCAATACATATAGAATTACAATGGTCTTAAGATAATAATTACAATAACACAAATGAAAATAAATGAGACTAACTGACTAAACAATAATAAAAATTTTCATAAAAGCATTTACTGTGATATATTTTTTATAAGCAAAATCTGTGACATTTTTTGTTATTATTTTACTTGAGACGAGTCATAAACAAATCAGCTTTCTTGAAAACACTCAGTTTTTTAATTACCTAGCCAGCTTAAGTGAAGGCGAATTGTAAATATAAGAATGCTCTGTTTCTTGAGCCATAATTCACTACAGTAAAGGATTCACCCTTTTTTCTACATTACTAAAAAAAATATTATATGAATGTCGCACTAGAGTCTCAACTACTCCCTACCATCTGAAGCCAGTGGGACTATGGCATCCCCAATTGGGGTATGTTGTGAGGCTGAAGGAAGTAGGAAAGGGAAGGCGATGGAGAAAGGAAGGTTTGGCTATTCAGATCTGGTCACCAAACACAGTTAAAGCCATTTCAAGCAATGTTTTAATTCTGAATGGTGGTCTTTCCCCAGAATGATTATCTTCCACTTTGGAACGTGCCTCGGGGATAATTTTCCGCATTTTGTAGTTCTTATCCCAATTCCATGTTCTTATTTCAAATATTATGATTTTTTTTTCTTTAAATTCCATTGTACAAGTGAAATGAAAAAAAAAGTGGGTAAAGTTTGATTTATTCTTAGAATGAATAATTATGACAATGTTATTATTAGTGGCAATAGATGTATTTGTACAGTGCCTTTGAGGTGATTTTTCACAAAAACGGCGCTATACAAATCATCCAAGTATTATTATTATTATTAGTATTAGGTTCTGAAATATAATGTGGTCGGTTCCTACCTTAATTGCTATTTATCCAGTCCTTACCTTCCCAAACCAAAAACTATGTTTTTGAAAAATGGAACACAGTGCTTGTTTATGAGTGCTCCCTTATTCGCCAGAAGAAAAGAAGGGAGCATGTACGTTCATGACATCATTCGGTAAGTGTTTGGTTATCCTTGTCCTTTTAAACCTTTAATCTATCGCTTATTAAAGTCAACCAAAAACCATCATTATTTTGTTGTCGGTGCTTACAGTTTTACATGCGAAACCCCATAATTTTCATGTGGGTAGAGTTGCGTTTGTAAGATTTTATAACAATACCTAAAGACCAATTTTTGTATGGAAAACTATATGAAGAAAATTCAGAATTAACATGAAATTTTTTACACAGGTATTTTATTATACTTTTATTACTAAACAGAATGTTGTTAATAATGCATAAAATGGAAAAAAAAAAATCTATTTACATCAGGAATCGATTGACTCTTGTCAAATTATGCATAACACCGCGTGAAATACAGTTTTTACGGTAGTGTACCTATTTACAAAGTTTATAAATATTATTTTCAGACTACACATTTTTCTCAACCTATCTTGTAGAAAACCATTGGAACACAAACCTTAAGGATCAAATAATGCCAGCTATATCTGTTGTCCTTATAAATACAATAATATACATATAACAAAATCTTATCAATAATCAGTGTTAATATTATTTCTATTTATAATATTATGTACATAGTACATAATATTATAAATTCTTATAACTGGTTTGGTGTATGCTGTAATTGATATACATACATATGTATATTTAATATACATTTCCTGCCACAGGCATCAATATACATAGCATGTTTTCAAATAGTTAGTGAATTATCATACGAGGTTTGTTCAAAAGAAAAGGTGAATTTCGAATTTTTTCGAAAAGTATTTATTTATTCATCAATATCCATTTTCTTCCCTTCAAAGTAATCCCCCTCAGATATAATGCACTTATGCCAGCGCTTCTTCCAATCCTCGAAGCACTTCTGGAATGCGCTTTTCGGTATGGCCATTAGCTCGTTCTTCGATTCTGATTTTATCTCATCAATTGTAGCAAAACGCTTTCCTTTCATTGGTCTCTTCAGTTTCGTGAATAGGAAAAAGTCGCACGGAGCCAAATCTGGTGAATACGGTGGTTAAGGCATGATTACGGTGTTGTTTTTGGCCAAATAATCACGAACAAGCATTGATGTGTGAGCTGGTGCATTATCGTGATGCAAAATCCATGATTTGTTTTTCCACAATTCCGATCGTTTGAGCCGTATTGCTTCACGCAAACGTTGCATAACTTCCTTGTAGTATTCCTTATTAACCGTACGACCTGTTGGCAAGAACTCATGATGCACCACGCCATTGTAATCGAAGAAAACAGTGAGCAAAACCTTCACATTTGATCGAACTTGGCGTGCTTTTTTCAGTCTTGGCTCTTCTGCCGCTTCCATTGGGATGATTGGGCCTTGGTTTTGACGTCATAACCATATACCCACGTTTCATCACCAGTTATGACCCTTTTGAGCAAATCTGGATCGTCGTTGACGTCATTCAACAACTCCTGAACGATACTAATGCAACGTTGCTTTCGCTCAAAATTTAGCAATTTCGGAACAAACTTCGCTGCCACACGTATCATGCCCAAAACATTCGAGAAAATTGCATGGCATGAGCCGATTGATATGTCAACATATAGTGATTCGACGATTTTCCAAAACCATTTTCTTCACTGTTTCGATGTTTTCTTCGTTTGTTGACGTGGTTGCAACTCCAGGACGCTCATCGTCATTAACATCTTCTCGGCCTTCTGTAAAGCGCTTGTACCACTTATAAACACTTTTTTGAGACAAAGTAGACTCGCCGAATGCCACAGTCAACATTTTAAGTGCGTTGGAGCACTTTATTCCATTTTTAACGGAAAATTTAATACATATTCTTTGATCCATTTTTTTTCAAAAGTAAAAAATCGAAGAACACACAAAAACGTGACTAACCTTTCCAGTTGTCAAAAACAAACCACTAAACCAAAATGGCTGATAATGCTAACATATGATAAACATATGTGTACCAACATAAAAAAAAAAAAAATCGATAATCGAATGTACATAGCCTGTGAAAATTCAAAATTCACGTTTTCTTTTGAACAAACCTCGTAAACTGTAAATATTATTATGTCGTAAAATATCTTTGAATTATAATTAGATATGTAATAATAATATTTATGTACAGGCTTATGTATCTTATATTTATGTACTTTGTAACTTACACATATAGAAATCTAGTGAATACGTCCAGTATTATCTCTTTTTCTATCAGTATTATCTTATGTGTGTATTTTCTTTCATAATTCATACGAAATATCTCGGTGCGCTTATGTGGTATTCATAAATCATTTCACTGAGGCTTTGTGATAATGACCTTTATATAAATTACTCGGTTTGTCCAGGGATTCTAAATGCGTAATTATCACGAGTTTCTAATTCGAGGATTATAATTGTCTATCCAATGTTTATACTTTAAAGTGACTTCTCCCCCACAATTCATGTGAAATTTCGAAGTGCTCATTTAAAATTCACTAAAATAATAATTTATATTGTCTTTGTGATGACATTACTTGTTTCCAAGTTATTGGAATTGTTGTCTTCGCTCCATGAATCCTGAAACAAATAATTAACTCATTATTTTTTCACTCTTGTCATTAATAATTATTATTCATGGTATGGGAAGTAGTAGTTGTTTTACCTTTAGCCTTTGCAATACTAATTCGATTCTGTCTCCAGCCGAGGCGATGAGGGGCACCGTTAGACAACAATCGAAGTCCACAGTTCTTGTCCCATTGACCTTTATAAATCAGACATGATATTCATTATTCAACGTACTTAACTCTTATTATGATAGGTGAATGAAATTTGAAAAATTTGGATTGCATACGAAATTGGTGGCTATTTCGTCAGCCATAAATTATGAACTAACCATTGTTTGCAGTTATGGGCATTATTGATTACTTTGATTACCTGTAAAATCCTATCAAATGGTCTAAGAAGTCCCACAATGTCTGCAGGTCCTCCCTTTCTAATGCGGTTGATGTAAACACCCCTCTCATACAGTCCATCAGACACAGAGAAACCATAGTCATCGTAGATAACATCCTTGTACAGAGTCACATGGTGAATGGTTCCCTGGCTCGTCAATGCCTCCATATTGTAAAAACCTAGAATAATGATAATTATTACCAATTTGTAACAATCTGGTTCAGAATACAGTGATATAAGTTGTGAAACACGTTTATGTACCGGGAAAGTCAGAGTCATAGTTGGAGGTCCCAGGCAGTTGGTAAGTGGTTGGCAGTTGAAAGTTGCCAATAGTTCTCTGCCCATCATAATTCCTCCGTGGCCCATTATCCCCCATATTCCCAAAAGCGCTGTTGTTGGCACTCGATCCACTGTCAGAGTTATTGTCATGATTCCTTTTATATGTTGATCTCAACTGAGGCGGGTTCATGTTGAAGGGACTGGGATCTTTGAAACTCCCCCCACTGGAGTCTGGCTTATTGAAGATATTATGTGGATCATCACAGTAAGTATCATTCCCATTATTATAGTTGTGATTCGCTGCCAACTGATTCGTTCCTTCGTAGTTCTGATTGAAATTATCATTCAACTTAAATCTATTGCTCTCGGAAGCGAAAGGACTTTTATCATTTTTAAATGTGCGTAATGTATTTGTAAAACTGTAATTTGGCAATGGCAGATCGTTGGAGTCATTAGATGTATGTTCTTGTATTCTGTAGCCCGATGCTAATAATTTATTTTCATCTGTGGGTAAATATGACATTCTATTTTCTTTATTTCCTTTGAATTGACTGTCTGCCAGATCAGCGCTTTCATCTTTACCTGAAATATAATTCACATACGTATTTGTTATGAGTATTAAAATGAGCATGAAGCTTTCTCGCCGCCTTTGAGAACGTTAAAGTGAATAAGTTTAGTAGTTACCTGGTGACATATTCCTGTCCCTTGTGACACTAGTTGCAGGAGGTTGGCTATCCCACGACTCTACTGCGCTATCTATAGAGGCCAGCCCCGGACTGGACTGCGAATTATTTGTAAATGTGTTAGAGTCTCGATTACTATTGTAAGGGACTTTCTCTACTTTCACAGGCATACTTATTTTGGATGCAGCGCTTCCATCTAATTAAAGATAAATAATATAATGTAGAAAACTTATGACTATTTTAATTAATGGTATATATAAAATAATACAGCTCAGAACCAAATGCTCACATTGTCCCTTTCTCAAAACCTTCAGCAGAACTCGATTTGAGTTCTGAAGCATATTGATTGCTTCTGATAATGGCTTTTGATGAACACTTTGTCCATTGATTGACACTATGTGATCGCCTATTTTTAATACACCTGATTTCTCAGCTAAACCACCTGAAGAGAAGAAATAGCAAGATTATATTTTTAACTGCACATATGTCGCAATACATAATTGAATAAATTTAAAATCAAAACTTTTTTCCACCTTTGACTAATCCACTCAATACAATGGGTTGGGTTGCATCTTCACTTCCGGCAATGGTTAACCCCAACGGCCCATCATTTTGTTTCACTAGTTCTATATCGAATACTGATTCCTCACAATTTGCTTCTGTTTCAATATTATCATCAGTGTTGTTATTCCCACTAATATCACCATTAGCAAGTTGGTTATTATGCTGCACTCGGCCATAAGTGCTCCCGGATTTGATTGAAGAACCAACTGATGACGCTGATTCTAACATTCCATACCCGAAGTTTGGTGGTTTCATCAGATTATTTCGGAGATCTCTCCAATCACTCCTGGGATCCATCTTGCGAACTGTCAACATTATAATATCATCGGGAAAGTTTTGAAGAATATTGAAAGCGGCATCCTAAAAATGATTATGTTCATTAATATTTATTTTATTTTATTTAGTTACAACAAATTAATAAAGAGTCATATTTAGTAATGCGGATCTTAAGTTATTGTTAAATTTGTTAGGTTAAAATGATTGTTGAGTTTAGAGATATATGTGATAAATAGAAAATGTACCAATGAAAGGTTGTTGAGAGGTTGTGAATCAATCGCTATCAATTGATCTCCAACTGCTAAAGTTCCACTCCGATACGCCACTGATCCAACTTTTATATTTGATATTATCATTGGTTCTTCTGCATTTGGTCCTCTTTGTTTATTACCTGGATTTAAATAACAATTTAAACACCGTCCCTTAGAAATATATATTTTTTGAAAAGCTAATTATTTTAACGAGGTTGAGATTATTACCTGTGATAGTAACACCCAACCCTGCTCCACTTTTGGCTAATTTAACATTAAATACTCCACTGGAGGCTTCCACAGAGTCAGCCATACTGAATTCAGTCTTTATGTTTAAATATCTTATACAGTTTGTGTCATTTCGCTTTTGGAGTACATCATTTGCTGCGTTAGCCGTCAAGTTCTGCTGGGAATTTATGCAAATTATTCGATCTCCTAATTGCAGGCAACCACTCCTGGAAAGTCATAAGATTAGTGTTTGAAACCCTTGATTTTGATAAGACTTATATAACAAGTATTGTAAAATTCATTTAATTGAATACGTTCATACCTATAAGCGGGAGATTGATGGGTTATGTGCGAAATTAGCAATAATTCTCTGTCTTCACAGACAGTGATACCACTGTCGTGATTCTGTGGAATTTCTAATTGGAGGGACAGGATTTCGGAGCGGCACACTCCGACGCCTGTCACAAAATTATTGTGCAGATAATCTACAAAAGAACATAATATTTTTATATGATATGGAGAACATTCCAGGAATTAAGTAAGAATTCATGTCTTGTGTGAAATGTACCTGGATCCATTTCAAACGTCTTTGGTACAGAACTTTGCCTAAGTTGCCTGTTTTGTCGGTGTGATTTCCTGGAATTCAAGGTGGACATCCCCGATACAGGGCTACCAGGCTGCATACCTGTTGAAAGATTTTGTACTCTTTTGAAACACATCATTACTTATCTTTATAAATATTTGCACAGGGTATTGTGGTGTGATACCATACAGGAATTCCAACTGCGAATTGGAATTCCTGTTTTTTCGAAAAATGTTGTAAGACTGAAGGAAGCGAAGAGAGTAGAAGAAGAACAGGAAGATAAAGTTTGGGATGTACCTGGCTACTCAGCTCTGGTCACTAAATATACTCGTATGTATAGCCATTTCAAGAAACATTGCGATTCTCGATGGTTGTCTTTCACCAGAGCGATACTGAGAGTACCTTCTATTCTATATATTATGTCAAATAAGGTTTCAAATCTGACACCTTCCAAGTTTGTAGCCAAGGAACTTATAGCTCTGGCACGAGTCACAAAGGCCGTCATTTATATATATTTGGATCATCCGTAATACATATTTATATTATGCATGGTTTACCTCTAGTTTTCCCCATTCTATAATTTTTAAGTAGCATGTGCACGGGGAGAATCTGAAGCTGAGTGAATCCTTTGCCACTGCAGTTCTCCATGTAGCACATGACTTCCTCAGGCGTGTAGGAGGCATTGTCCACTGTGAGGTCGTCCACCGCCAGGATCTGGTCCCCAGGGTGAAGTGCTCCACATCTGCAATAGGTTATATAATATTATACTTGGGCATATATTGTCATAGTACAAAAGTTGTTAACAAAAATATATGAACACATATTTTATTTTTTAGTTGCCTAGCTTTGCTCAAGTTTCAACACTGATTTTTTTTTAATATAGAGTTAACAGTATGGAGAAATACGAGATGTGTTCAAAAGAAAAGGTGAATTTTGAATTTTCGCGGGCTGTGTACATTTGATTATCGAATTTTTTGTTTTGTTTTGTTTTGAGGGGGATTACTTTGAAGGGGAGAAAATGGATATTGATGAATAAATAAATACTTTTCGAAAAAATTCGAAATTCACCTTTTCTTTTGAACACACCTCGTATGTCTTATTTTTGGACAGTTAAACGGATATTTCAAAGCTCCATTGCTCGTGATGAAAATGATCTAGCGAATTGAAAATAGTTGCATTGACTAAGAAATTTCAGACAGAAAAGAAGTGGAAACTTCATGACAATTCAATTATGCAGAGGAAAACAAAACCCCGTCATTCCAAATTAAAACTAATTTGTAATTACTAATGAAAAACGGCCTGTTCTATACAAAACTAAATTTTGGATTTGAGGTCAAAATACTCAACTAAACCTAATGATATATTTTTTAAATTAAAGGTTTAGTAAATATCTAGTACGTATGAGATGTATTTTATTTATTTTTGTTTTATGAAATATAGGACATTAAAGGTATTGATTTTTCGCGATTTTAGAGGCACCTTTAAGAATTATTTGGGGGTTAACAGTGATTTAAAAAAAAGTTTTTCCCCCGTCTACTTTGAAAATATAATGAAATATAAATAAAATTTTTTTTTTAATATTAAAATAAGCATTATGGTGGACTTTAAATTAAATTAAAAACGACCAATTTACATTCGAACACAAATTTACTGAACATAATTTAAAATATCGACCTGAAAAAACGTTTTTATTTTATATTTTTATTTATGTAATCATATTTACATAGCAAATATGATAATATATATTTTTTTAAATATTATAAACCCGCTAATAATTTTCGAAGTTGCTTCTAAAATTATGAAAATTGATTTTTTTTCATGGCATATGATTTATAATTTAAAACAAAATAAAATAAAATACTTCTCATACGTATTAGATATTTACTAAACCTTTAATTAAAAAAAAATATTCAGTTTGGATGGGTATTTTGGCCTCAAATTAAAAATTAAGTTATGTATGAAATAGGCACCGCAGCCGTTCCTCTTAAGTCAAATTGTAATCAATAATGCATTATAGTCCTACTTTGCAGTGTAATGAAACCATTAAAATAACTGTCAATTTACTCAGAAATTAATAAGAGCTTTGGTAATAAAAATGAAAACATTCTGAGGTTCATTATAAGTACCTACATAGAAATAATATAAATAGATTGTAAGTGGCTTCTCCACAGTTTGATAATGCCGGCGGAAGGCGAAACAGCTGTCACGCGTAATAATAATTACCTAGAAGAACTTTTTTTATAAATTAACCGTTTTTTAAATTGAATAATAATACTTATTAATAAAATTTAAAAACTTAAAATAAATTTAAAAAATAAAAAAAGGTAGATTTGTTCTAATAGAACATTTTAGTCCCTGAAATTATTATTTTACTGAACTAAACTTTTAGTAATTACTGCCAGCACCAAATGGCCCTAAACATCACTTTGCAGGTTGCTAACTCAAGCAATACCACAAATTATTTATCTGTAAAATCTATACGGGTAATTAGGAAAATGCTTAAACTTTCAAAAGGCAAAAACCCTCAAACTGTAATCTTATTCTGCAAAATACGTATCAAATTGTCTGAAAATCAGTGAAAGCAATTTGAACATTTTACCTGAAATTCCATTATGTAGGTATTTCATATAGAATTTAAAATATTACAGTTTGAGGATTATTGTCTTTTGAAACCTTATATATTTTCCTAATTACCTGTATAGAATTTACAAATTAAATGATTTGTGGTATTTCTTGAGGTAGCAACCCACAAAGTATGTATTTTTGGGTGCTGACCGTTGATAGAGTTATTTTACTGATTTTAATGAGAACTTTCCGGTTCATTTTCATTGTTTACCTTTTCTAACACTCCTTCATATTTATAATAAACGGAGTTAGTTGCGACTGTTACACCTTGCATTCCATTTAACTACTGAGCTTGGATTGCCCTGCCACAATGCACTTTGCTGTCTTATGTAATAAATATAATCCCCATTACCTATCGGAGATACTGGCCGGCAGTATGGACTCTACAAATGTCCCGGGATGTCCGTCTGCACTCTGGTAATTGGCACTCGCTCCAAAGCACTCTTCGTTATAGCTCTTGTCAGTGAGTATTAGTCCCAGGTCTTCGTTGCAGCCTCTCTCTATCTCTATGAGGAGCGGGCCCGTTGCGAACTTGACTGACTCCATTATAGAGATATCGTATTCCACAGTGAGATTTGTGATGGGCGGACAAGTCTGCAGGATTTGGTATGCTTCTGCTAATGACTTGTTTGCTAATGATATCTGAAATGAATAGAATTATTTGCTTTAATGTTAAATCAAATAGTGACATAATAATAATATTATGGTTGGGCGATATTTTTGAGGAGAATAATCTATTATTTAGGCTGGTTAGTAGGTAGAGTTCCCAACCAGGAGTTGCGGGTTCAATCCCCTGCAGCCAAGTCCACCATCATTGCACAAGCAACAATCTCTCCAAATAATGATGTAAGAAAATTTCTAATATTGTCAATCTAATAACCGAGAAATACTTGCAAGAAAAATTAGTGTTTTTTATTAAAATATTTTGGCTTTTATTCTCATACTGGCCTGAGAAATACTAAGGCCATGTGTTTCCATCCTAAAGTTATGGTTTAGTCAAACCTTTTTTTCTACATACTATTATTTCTCAATTTGGGAGGCGGGTATGGGCACCGCCGCTCCAGGAACCATTTATTGGATAACACCTCTGCCATATGTTACCCCAAGTAGTTTGCTACGTTTGGTGACTAAGTAGGGTGCCTGAGTTTATGGGGTGAGTTTGCCCTGGTCTTGGCGGCGGATGCGTCAGCCCAGCAGCTGAGTGGGCCGGTTCGGGAAAGGACTCTCGACCCATCGCCATCGTCTTGCACCGCAGTGGGAGGGATGGATTAATACGTCCGTCATTCCTAGTTACACTGACCGCCAGATTCCTACCCACCCCTTATACCCCTTTCCTTCTCAGAATTTTCTCTCCTTCCTTTCCTTAAAAATACAAATACATACATACACAGCATCCCCAAAGATGCATAGGCCCCGAGGGAAATTATTTTCCTCAAGGCCTGCCGTGTAGAGTTAATCTTAAAAAATAAATATTTTAAAACTATTATCTATTTTAACTGTTTGGAATGTTTAACTAATGCTTAGTTTTAAACGTTAAAAAAGGAGTTCAAAATATAAAGTCCTGCTAAACCAAGGTTTTAGGATGTATTTGATTTTGGGGCTTTTATTGATGGGCTTTTACATATTTTTTAAAAATTTTGGTGTATTTAGTGTACGATAAAGAAAATAAAAATTTTTTGGAGCAAACAAAAAAAATAACACGATTCTTAGTAGGTACCTATATAAACGTGTAACATATAATGCGAAAATAATATATACAAGTAAGTGCATGACACAGAGAAAATAAAAGAGCAACAAGTTTTTAAATTGTAGACAGTACAATTTTTTTTTTAAATAGTAATAATATGATGTACCTACCTACATGATACTTTATACAAGTGCATAATCTAATATTATATAAGTGGTAAAAAAGCAACATGTTTTTGTATTGCGGATAAAATACAGTATGATTGGATGAAATAAAGTATGATCGGATGAAATAAAGTGGTACAAACAATTTAAAAAATAAATAGTGATTCAATAAAACTAGGTAGGTACTATTATGGGCGTGGCATCACATTTGAGATACTAGAGTAAATGATGTGACTTTCAAGTATCATGAACCAAAATGACTTCACTTATGTTAGTATGCAAAGATCGTGAATTAAAACAAAAGGTATCTTTCATATAAAATAAAACATTTCTTATGGGTTAAACACCAAATTTTGCAGGCGCAATTTAACTATTTGAAGCACTGTGGTATCAAAAATCGATCACTAATAAAATAAATAATTCTGTGAATACCACCATCTATTGACAATTTTAGTAAGTAATTGTGAAACACGGATTCCTGACTAATCAGTTTACACTAGCGATCATATGTGGCGCTGCACAGTTTGGATATAGGTTTGACATTTTCAAAGGATTTGTGTTTTTTAAAAACAAAGTTCGTGATTCAAAGAGTCGAAGCTTTTTATGCCTATTAAGTGCTGAAATAATACACTATGTCATAGTCAAGAAAATTAATGTGATTTTGACAATTAATATATTTATAGATAATATAGTGAATGTGGGGTGGGAGTTATGTAATGAAAATCAAACTCTGATGGATTCCGACATATTCTTCGATACATGTAGTGCTTTTAAAAAGAGAATTGAAAGCCATTTTCATATAATAATATTAAACAAACAAACTTCAACAAACAGTGTTTGGACATTATGTACTTTTTTATTGTTTCCTTGTATAGCAATATTTTAAATTTAATCATTATTTATTCCCTTTTCATTCTTGTAAGTATTATTTGTAAAGTTTATTTACCTTCTGTTACTCCATTTAGAAATTGTGCACTTTTTCAAAAAAATTCTGTGAAACACGATCTTAAATTCCTTAACTTATCTAAATATTATTTTTAATGTTTATTTGTGTATTTATCTTTATCATATTAATCAGTGAGGAATAGGTTAGGATACAGGCGAGTTCTCCAAATATTTTTATATTGTTTCAATATTACTACTGTCTGTATCTGTATTTTCTTCATAAATAAAAAAAAATATATATATATACGTATATATATTATATGAAAAATCTTACATTATCAACTTTGAGCAGTCTGTCCCCAGGTTTGATTCTGTGAGTGCGGTAAGCCGGTCCGTTGGGCCTCACGTGAGTGACCAGTAGCGCCCCGGGGCGGGCTCCCCCCGCGCCTCCCTGGCCGCCGCAGCCCACTGCGGAGCCCCCGCCGCCACCCGCCGCGCGCAGGGTTACCCCCAGCGAGCCCCCTTCACGCTCCACGGGAACCACGGCCACCCTACTCGTGATGCAGAGGGAACTTTGGGAATCTGAGAAAAGGAAACAACCAGGTTATTCCACAATGATTTTTTTTCATTTCATCAAGCGTCTCTAAGGCATTCCGGTTTTAAAAAAAACCTTTTAATACTCTGGGGTCGTTATTTATTTAACATGTGTTAGATTGACCGCATTTTTTTTCACTTCATCAAGCGTCTCTAAGGCATTCCGGTTTAAAAAAAACCTTTTAATCCTCTGGGGTCGTTATTTATTTAACATATGTTAGATTGACCGTAATATTTTTTCATTTCATCAAGCGTCTCTAAGGCATTCCGGTTTTAAAAAAACCTTTTAATCCTCTGGGTCGTTATTTATTTAACATGTGTTAGATTGACCGTAATTTTTTTTCATTTCATCAAGCGTCTCTAAGGCATTCCGGTTTTAAAAAAACCTTTTAATCCTCTGGGGTCGTTATTTATTTAACATGTGTTAGATTGACCGTAATATTTTTTCCGAATATTTCTTATTAGTTTACGAGCAGGTTTTTCTGCTTTACCACTCGTTTTGAAGTCGAACCTATTGGAAAATAAAGCTCCTGTTTGGTTATTTTCCATATTATTCAAATAAACAGCTCAATTTGAATCAAAATTAGTAATATGACCGAATTCGAATTTACCAAAATACTCTACAGGCCGAAAAAATAAACTTTATAAACTGTGCCACATCAACATGATAAAACGGCATTTTCATAAAAAAAGTTTAAAATTAAAAAAATCAAAACCGCAATTATTTTCCTACCAAACTTAATAAATTAAATAAACATTACCAGGCATAAAGATCACACAACAATATACACGAATATACTATTACACTTCCATAGAAAACGCGTCATAATACCGCACCTAATAAGAAGGCACTTATACAAAATTCGCGTCGCAACCGTCTAATAAACCCATAAAACATAATGCCAGCATATTTCGGCCACGCCATGGCTCGGGTTATAAATTAGCAACTTCCCCGTTACGGTGTGTAAGATTGCCTCTGAAAATAATAGTGTCCTCCCAGATCCCAGAGAAAGTGATAAAAACAGTAAGGAGGACCGGGCGTGTGTTGTTTTTTCCTGCTTTGAAGACATGTCTGGTCTGGAAGCTTTTGAAGATTTGATTTCATGCAAAGCGTGATAGACGCGCGTCGAGGTAACTTGAGACGTTGGAATATTTTTCCTTGTCTTACTAAATTAAAGTTGTATGCGTTGTAAAAACGGAATAAAAGAGAGTACTGATGATTTTGTCATTGAAATGTTGTTTCTAAATATCCGTAGGTAGTACCTTATTGGGCTTATTGTAATAGAAACCTACTTGACCTTTTTTAAAAATTACGTTTTACAAGAATTACTAAAAATCGTAGTTATTTAATAATCTACAGGCTCTACAGTAACAATTTGCGAGGCGGGTATGGGGATCGCCGCCCCGGGAACCATTCATTGGATAACAAACACCTCTTCCATGACCGCCACACCATGTGGTTTGCTACGTTTGGTGACTTAGCGGGGTTTCCCGGGTTCATGGGAGGCGAGGTTTGTTCAGGTCTTGGGGGCGAATACGTCTGCCCAGTAGCTGCGTGATGGGCCGGATCGGGAGATGCCGGTTGAGCGAGACTCTTGATCTCTCCAGCCGGACTCTCTCGTCCCATCACTTTGCTCTGCAATGGGAGTACGTAAATACCCACTACCTAGATGTGGGCACCCTAGACTACCTCGGAAATAACTTTTTGAACTTTATTATTTATTTATGAATAAATGATTACTTGTGTCCTTTTAAAGATATATTGGTTCATTAATAAAGAGTTGCGTCGGCATTGCTTTAATGTGCCTCTCGGTAGGGGACCATTTTTTTCGTCTGCAGCTGTCGGTCGGTCACTCAGCATTTTTAATATAATTTTTTTGTCAAGAAGGATTTATGAGTATATTTTTCCAGGAGCTCGCACGAATTTACGGACATCCATTTTTTTAGCTACGCACATTATTATTATTATTTAACATGTTATGCTTAGGTAGATACAGTTCAAACACAGTAACACACCATAACAATATAAACAAATAATATTGGTATTTTTTACAGATGATGTGGATTCTGTCAAATCGGTTCAGATTTGTTGGACAAAATGTAAAAGTGAGAATGATAACATTCAAAAGAGAATTAAGAGAAAACTTTACGCCTACAAAATTAAATTGATGACATGTCTGCCTTCCGAAACAATAACATATTATAAAGTATTATTTTTACTTTTGTCAAGATTAGAATGCAAATTTTTCAAAAAGAAAAGATTAATTGACGTGTTGAAGCTTGATTGAAGTTTGGCCCTTGGTAAAATATAAGAAGCGCCTTGAGGTAATTTTTTTTCACAAACATGGCGTTGTATTAAATACTAATCAATTAATAGGTACTTATTATTAATAGGTGAATATTAGGTACAAAATGCGCATAATAAGAATTGTGTTTGAAAGTCGCGTCTCCTGCGAATGTTTTTTGAAAAAATTTACACAAAAAAAAACAAAACAAAGGGGCGTTACCATACACAAGGTGTGTGTGCATACACAAGGTTTTTGATTTCCTTTACCAATGGAAATCATTCCCCTCGCTTGTGATGAGGGGAAAGGGGGGAAGGATTTGTTTAATTTTTTTATAACCATCGCACGGTGCGTGCCGATCTATGCGCCCAATACTTCGCCAGTCACACTATAAATCGGACGGGTTTTTAGGTTATGTGTACTGAGCGAGATTATAATTAATATATTATTATAAAAAAGTTTGCTTATGTACCAGTAATAATATTTTATTTTTATATATATATTTTATTTAAACAGTAATCAAAACAATGATATTTTACTCCAACCTATAAAAATATGTAGCATATTCAAAAGATTATTCTAGAACTTATCTTGTCGTTTACACAAAATGTTTTGTTTTTAACCAAAATAAAACATTTTAGTAGGAGACTGAATGTGTATAAAAAGAAATGTTTTTGTGTAATGTTTCTAAAAAAATATTCCCAGGAGACCCGCCTTTATGCATAATGTGTAACAAAACATTTTGTTCTGAAATATGGTGAAAATTGACAAAAAAAGTACACGAATGATAGATGAAGTTTCTCAACACTAATCTAATCCATTTTTTATTGAAGATAAAATGAAATATGAAATAGAAAATGAAAAGGTAACGGGTGCCGCTGGGACCGTTACCTTTTTACTAATCCCTTGCTACCGGGGGGCGTAGCAAGGGATTAGTAAAGAGCGGGGGAAGAGATGGAGATTAAGGGAGCAATTAATATAATAAATAATGTTTACACTAGACTTCATACAAAGTAACTATACTCCATTGGTCACCATGAAACAGGCAGCCGCCTAGTATGGTGATCTAATGTATCTACTCCATGTAAATGTCTCCATTAAATATCATGTATTTTATAAATAAATAAATCTAATTGTTTCGATCTAGTCATCCAGCACGACCGCCAGAAGAACCGGCAAAATCTATTATGGTCTTTGATCTCATTCGGGGAAAAATAAATTATTATTGGTTTCTAAGAAACATCAAATAATGCAGATTCAGAATGCTCACCATAGTTGGGCAGGTAGTACTCCACCTCCAGCGAGGCTCTCTCCTCGACGTTGTCCAGCAACGCGAGCACCTCCTCGTTGGTGAGGCGCGCCGTGGCGATGCCGTTGATGCTGCAGATCCTGTCCCCCGGGGCGAACCGGTCCGCGTCCTGGGCAGAGGACTCCTTCTTGAAGCCGGCTATGGCTGGCAGCAGGCCTGGCTCAGAGCGTCCTGGAATATGACACATCGGTTATTATCATTTATCATTCATATAACAGTAGATACGATACGATACAATTGTACCACCCCAGCCAGGAGCACTCTTGTCCCAGTGCGACCGGTACACCAGGGTGTACTAATTTGTTAGGACTTGGAAAAGGTGCTCTGAGGATAGGAAGGAGGTTGGAGTTTAATAGATCGGAATACAGAGCAACCCAATAAGTCAATATTGGAATTTAAGAACGGCAGGAATAAAGGAATATATTGTTTTTTTTTGGTTTCTTAATGTCTTACACTTAAATCTAATAACAGTAGATACGAGTAATAACTAGACATCGGATTATATTCATTTTTGCATGTGCATAATGCATATTTGAACCTTTTTTGGTATTAATGCAAGTTTCAGTATTTTTATTCTTCAAAATTATTCTAAACACGCAATCTTTAAAACTTTGCGGTCATTCTGTATGCACCACCCCACCCCACCCCACCATGAAAGTCAAAAAAAATCAGACATGCATAAAACTCCTAAAACTGCATTTATTACGTTCCCCCCTACAATTATTTTGGAGCTTTTCTGTTTTTATTGTATATTTAGAATATATTTTGGAATTGTTCATGCATATTTCGAGATTTTTTAGTGCGAATAATCCAATTACACTGATCGTGATGAAATTACGAGTGAAAAACCATTCCCAAGAATATAAACAAGTGTGCTGTCTCCTTATTCCAGAGAAAGGGTAATGCTGCATTATTCTCAAAACGTCAGAGAAACTATAATGTGGGACAGACAAGCAATACTTCCGTTTGCAGCGAATTTATTTTTTATTTAAAGAAGAAAAATGTTGCAGTAAGGAAAAGAAACTTATGTAAAAATATTGGTAGGGGTGGGTATTTTAAGAAAAACAAAAACTGATTTTACAAGTGCATGTGTACCGAGGTGTAACTAAAAAAACGAATTTAATAAATACGAGTATATCGGAATGACCTGAACACGTGAAATCCGATTTATGCCCATTACTTGAATTCACATTCGATGGAAATGTGTGGAGACGAAGAAAAAACTTTGTCCCAGGGCGAGTTTTCTTGCTAGTAACGATTTGCTAAAATGAGTAGGGACCTGAAAATTTCGTGTTATTTTCGATGAAATTCGTTTTGTTTTTTTGTTGTTTTTTTTTTGTTTTGTTTTGTTTTTTTTTTTTTTTGTTATTTTTATTATTTATTTAAATTTATTAAAATTATTTTATTATTAGGTATATTTATTTTTGAAAATCGACGTGAAGTTAGTTGCGTTCCATTTTATAGCTGTTCAAGCTTGCCAAAATCTTAGACAAAGAAATATTTAGAACGTATAATACCTATTACTTTTCTATTTAAAATTTTCAGAATATCGAGGAAAAATACGAAAATTCGCGTTATTTTCGGAAATTGCGAAATTTGGGTAAAAATTCTCGTTATCGAAAACGCGCAATTTTCCGGTCTCTACAAATGAGTTTCTAAAACGACGTGTTCAGAGTACTAAAACAAAGTTTTTTTTATTTTTTTTTTTATATATTTATTTCTTGCTAAAGCAATCCCGATGAGTTTCAAAACTCATTTTAGGACGGGAGGAATTTACAATACATAAGTAGGAGATAGTACATACAATTTTACATTGACAGCAAAATATCAAAAATAGAAGTTTCACATACAGACAGAAATAATTTTATAAGGCCAAGTTAAATAGAACAACACACAAGAGAAAACATATAAGGGAACAACAAAATATACAAATATGGATTTACTGATTTTCATTTTTAAATATCCTTAAAAAGTATTCCTTTATACCATCATTTTGGGATTTTTTATTTTTCTGGATGGTTTTGTACATATCTGGAAGCGAATTATAAAGTGTGTAGGCAATGTAGTTTAAAGATTTTATTCCATATTTTGTAGTGTGTGTTTGAGGAATGCGGATTTTATTGTTATTTCGAGTATTGTGGTTGTGGATGTCTTGATTGTAAAGTGGCTTGACGTTAGTGTGAGTTGATTGTTGAGTAATTTGTAGGATGGTGCTGGTGATTTCATACTTATTCATCAATGGTAAATTAAATATAACGTAAAATTTACTGTTGTAGTTCAACAGTCAGCTGAGCTAATACAAAACATGATGGTCATTAAATCTATTTTCATAAAATTAATATCTAGGACTGACTCATTTTCATGATTTACACGTAGGCATGTTCGCTTATGGAACCAGACATTCAGAAGTCGAATAAGATATTTTCTTGATGTAAAATCATTCAAATTGTTCGCCCGGAAGATATTCTTCCCCATTCCTTGATTAGAACTGAATAGTCAGGTTATTCCAAATCTTCCCCTACCGTATCCACTTTTCATCCCTCTTCCTTCAGTTGTACAAAATTTCCCAAATGGGATAAAAAATAATTGTACTGGCTTCGGCCAGTTGGAACAATCAGTGTGATATCACGATGTACTATATTGATTGTTTTTGTGTTTAATTCGTAGAAATCCATTTAATTTTTAAAAAAAATATGTAAATCACATTTAATAATGTTATTATTAAGTTCTGCAAGTATTTTTAGTTTTATTATTGTGACAGCTGTTTCGGCGATAGAAATGGCATTGAACGCCGAAATACCTGTCCCAATAATAAAAACTAAAAATGCTTGCAGAACTTAATAATAATATCATTAAATTTGATTTACATTAAATTTAACACAAATCACAATATACAAATGTTTTTTATCCCATTGTTCAGTATAATGAATACAGGTGCAAGAATTCTCAGCTTGCTTTTATGGTATTTACGAATTTAGAATAAGCTGCGGAAAATTTAATAAATCTGTGAAATTGAATAACAAATAATTATGACCGTCTCATGAATGAATGCCAAAAGAACGTTTTTTATTTTTATTTATGTCGGACAGGAAGTCCGCTTGGTTTCGGAAATAGATTCTGAGCCATACTTTGTAGTTAAATTATAAGAGATTTATGCGACCTCTCTGAATCTATAAAATGGCCCACTTTTCGGAAACATCACGTATTATTTTGAATGCTGTTTTATTTTTATTACGCATGAGATACTCTCATTAGCAGGGCCGGATTTACCTATGACGAGGCAGGAAACTAGAAATGGGACTTTCCAAACGGGGGGTCGGTGCAACTGCGTAATTTTAACAGATTTATATTATAAATATTGTTTTCAACATCGTCTAATTTTTAAGATATATATATTTAATGTTAACGCGTATATTTTAAAACATTCTTTTATGTTTTAAGTTTGACAATCTCTGCTGCCGTGTGCCGAAGCAGCAAAAATCTCGAACGGTCAGTTTTGACTTCATAGAGTTTGTACAGATTTTTGTCTGAAATTTCTAAGGGCGGATTGTTTCAGAGAATTTGACGGATTCATCAAAATTTCAAAGTTAATATTTTAGTGAAAGTTTTATCAAAGTTCTGTTATTATTCAAGCACTGTGAACCAACTGGCCAATAATTTAATAATAATAGAACTTGGATAGAATTTTCACAGAATTTGAATATTAGTTTTGAAATTTTGATGAATCCTTCAAATTCTGTGAAACAGCCCACCCTTAGTCGTCGGGGGTATTTTGGAACGGTTGCAACGTATTTCCACCACGAGCTTTGGCGCTTTGAAATACCTAACTATCAACTGGTAATTTCCTATGACCGACCGAGGGATTTTGCCGATTCAGACAGATCTCCTGATTTTCTGCTTAATGGTTAAGATCTTCCAAAATAAAATGTTTGTATTTATTTAGGAGTGTAAGGAGAATATATGACGCGAATTTGAATGAAGAAGAAGCCGAGGACTTCCGAGGAAGACATGGCACGATCAAGTGAATCAAATACTTGAGTCGGGCCATGTCAGAAGTCGGAATAACAGAAGAGAATGTATGAAAGGCTGTATGAAAGTGAATGAAGCAAGAAGTGTATGCCAAGATCGAGTTGTTTGGCGGTCTGTCCTCTCTGCCTACCCCTGCGGAGAAACGGCGTAGTTAGTTAGTTAACACTTCGTTTTGCGCAGGGTAGGAAGATGGGATGGAATGCCACACTTGCAGAGATTCCTTGCTTCCTTTTACACCGTTCATCGTCAATGGACGTCTTCTCAATCTCCGGGGGGAGGAATCGAATCCCGAGGATACCTACCACTATGCTACTGAGGAATAAATACAACTGCAATTTCATTTTAATGCAACATATGTGCATTCACTTGCCAAATGAATGCTACAAAAATAGTTGTATTGATAAGATAAAACGTGATACCATGTCATGGTAGACTTAGATAGAATGCGCAATAATATTGCAAGATTGGGTTAGTACGTATATATTAAAAATAATTATATTGACAACACGATTAAAAAACTGCCTCGAGTTTATGAAGAGGTCCCATCCAAAATGAAAATTGTTAAGTTAATTGTTGCATTAAATTATTGATTGAATTAATACACACATATATTTACTAATGTCTACAATCTACAGTTACAGTGAAAAGAATATTCCAAATGGAGTAAATAATGTGGAATAGGGTGATGTAAATTCAGCGTTTCCAAACCTGTTCCAAAATTTAACGGTTATTAACAATTCTAGCAAAGATGCATCAACAGATTACACACTAATTTTTCAAACTAAATATTGCTTACTTAGAATACGAGAAGTTATCTTATTAACAATTAATTTACTGATCGCTTTCTGATTATTTCAATAAACAATGTGTCAATCAATATATGGCCGAAAAAGTCTTCTCATACGAATACCTTGGTAGTTGAAAATAGCGATGGATATTCTACTTCCATCGATATCAAAAATTGGGACAGTGTTTGTGTTTTATATCTGGATACTAGAATGGCATTAGAAGACAATTCGATTAGGTTTCTTCTTCTCGACTATTAATCAAGTTTTTTTTGTTTTTTGTAGCTTTATTTAGATGTAAGCAAATTTTCATACATCTAGTAATAAAAAACATATAAGATACATAATAAAATAAATAGAGTTATAAAATTATAACGGAAAGAATACAGTTAATAAAAAAAGAAATACAGTTACCCCAGTTCAAAAAAAAAAAAATAGGGTTTAAGGAATACAGTTAATACAAATAGAAATACAAGTCATAAATTTTTCTTTATGTATATAGCACATGTTTTACGGAAAGTGCGAAGACTTGAGGCTTCCTTTATGGAATTTGGTAGGTTATTTCAAAGTTTTTGCCCTTTATAAAACACGCTGTTCTGTGTACACGTAAGTTTTGTTTTGGGAAGCCTGAAGTCTCGGCAACTCCTCGTAGGATAATTGTGAATATTTTCATGATACATAATATTAGTTTGCAGATATTTAGGGAGCGTGTTATTTTTAAGCTTGTACATCATTGTTAATGTATTATATATTATATGTTGTTTAGTTGTCATCATATTTAAGTTTACGTAAAGTGACGTCTTCCATCAAGGAAGTAGTGATTACAGTTTTAATGAAATCACTTAAATGTTGACTAATTAGGTTTAAAATTAATTTCCGGTTTATGTCAGCAGAAAATAAAAATTCTCCCAAAAGTGGAAACATTTTCGTGTTTTCCTCTTTGACGCGATTATCCCAAAGAGCTAGCTTTTTAAAAAAAGCATCCATTTTATTTTTCAATTTGAAAAAAAGTATAAAATCCCTGGAGAGAAATATTAAGTTCATTAAGGGTCCAGTATAAGACCGCGTATTCACTGCCGTAAGGAATTTTAGTCGGCAAATTCAAAACACGGACCACCGCGAGCCGGCAGCAGGATTGGGGAAATGGGGATAATGTAGACCACGCCGGATTGGAAAAAAATGTTCGGCATATTGATGGAATACGAAACAAAAACATTTGCTCTATATTTTTTTTCTTTATTCGCTGTATAAAAATAAAAGAATAGAAATTTGACAGACTTAACTTAGCAGTCGGAAAAGGGAAGTTTTTTTTGCCGCTTACGGCAAAGTAAAGCAAGTCGATCTATTGGTAATAGGATAGGGTAACTGATGAGAATATGTTTTTTTCAATTTATATTCAATATATTAATTATTGACAGTACCCATACAAAGTGCCTGCCTTTTACAAAAGTTTTGTTTTGTTATTTTTTACGTATTTATTTCTTCACGGCATAATCTTTAATTTTTGCTTTGTAATTATTATAGAAATGGGTAACGTGGACCAACTGCTCAGAAATACATATAAGCACAGTTTTTTGACACAGGAAATTATTTTCATGGATTTTGAATCAAGGAATCCGATTTTCGATTGTCCACTAGGGCAGGGGTCGGAAATCTTTTAAGTCGGAAGAGTCCAAAATTACAATTTACAAGATTTAAAACTTTTTAAAGAGCCACATTTTTTTTCTTGCAAACAATAAATAGCATTGCGTATAGAACTAAAGAGCCGCAGCTTCACATCCAAAGAGCCGCGTGTGGCTCGCGAGCCGCAGGTTACCGACCCCTGCACTAGGGGATTCAAGGTGATTGAAATGAATCGGATGCTTTTTTATGTCTGTTCTATCAATGGCTTTGGTTTTTATTAATGGTTCAGTAATCCGACTATTAAATTTGAATTGGGAACGAAGATGGAGGATGTGAATTAGATCCCGTTTATTAAACCGGAATAAGAATTAGTTGTCTTTCGATAATTTTTGGGATTTAGAAACGCCCTTCACCATTGTATACTAAACAGCACAAAAATAAAACACAGGTAGATAAAAATGATTTATAACCCTCTCCAGACGCACACAATAAGCTTGAATACAATTCAGCAGTAGTCCAGTCAATAAAGGCGATAAGAAAACTGAAATTTTGAAGGTGAATAATACAGGGAGTATTTTCACGAAAGTGCCATATCTTCCCCTTATCCCCCCCAAAGTAAAGTAGACTAAATATGCTATAATTTGAAATCAAATACGTTTCGTAATAATGTCCGAGTTACAGCGGTTCTAAATTATGCAATTTTTTCGTAAGTTGTCATTCTTCGCTTTTTTTAGTGATTTAGTCAATTATGACAGCGAATGAGTAATTTTTCGACAAAGGTTATTTCACACTTTTTCAAAGTAGACTAAACATGCTATAATTTGAAACCAAGTCGGTCTCTGAGGATCTAATATTGTCCGAGATACAGCTGTTCTAAAAGACGAAAATTTTTTTTTGTCTTTCTTCGTTACTTTTTTAGTGGATAAGTCAATTTTGACAGCGAAGGAGTAATTTTTCGGCAAAGGTTTTAATCAACACTTTTTTAAAGTAGACTAAACATTCTAAAACTTGAAACTCAATCGGTCTCTGAGGACCTAATATTGTCCGAGATACAGTTGTTCTAAATCACGAAAAAAATTCTATGTTTTCATTTTTTGCTATTCTTTTTAGAGTTTTAGTCAATTTTAACAGCGAAGGATTAATTTTTCGGCAAATGTTAATTTACACTTTTTGAAAGTATTCCTTAGTTTCGCTTTTGACCGCACGCACACATAACCTTGTAGATCTGTACCACATCCGTCTGTTTTTTTGAGTGCGCAGGTCTTTTATATTGTGCCGTATAATAAATGAATCACTTTTTGGACCATCTTGAAGAGCGTTGCAGAAATGTTATAAAAAAAAAATCGGAAATACGTAATTTCTGCTTTCCGGTCGCAGTCTCCCCAGCTATTCGTTATAAAACAGACAAAAATATCGAATTTCAAATGGACGTCCGCTCACTCTGAAAGACTTCTCACAACTGATTTACTCCGGCGAAATAAATAGCCTTATCAACAATCGCGCGGGCCGGAAATTCTCATACGATTTTCGTATAACGGAACTGAATTTAAAAATTCCCCCAACTTTGAGGGAATTACAGTGAAAATCTAGATTTACTGAATTATTTTTAATAAACGCCCTTGGTTTTTAATCTTATTTCCTCTGAGATTGTGGAAGGATTTTAAATAAACATGTTGGTAATGGGTGCAGTTAACATAGCGGCGAAGGCACTGTCGAGCGTTTTACTTAAAATTACAGTAGGTATTTCATATACGAGGTGTGTTCAAAAGAAAAGGTGAATTTTAAATTTTCGCGGGCTGTGTACATTCGATTAACGATTTTTTTTTGTTATGTTAGTACACATATGTTTATCATATGTTAGAATTATCAGCCATTTTAGATTAGTGGTTTGTTTTTGACAACTGGAAAGGTTAGTCACGTTTTTGTGTGTTCTTCGATTTTTTACTTTTGAAGAAAATGGATCAAAGAATATGTATTAAATTTTGCGTTAAAAATGGACTAAAGTGCTCGAACGCACTTAAAATGCTGACTGTGGCATTAGGCGAGTCTACTTTGTCTTAAAAAGTTTTTATAAGTGGTACAAGCGCTTTACAGAAGGCCGAGAAGATGTTAATGACGATGAGCGTCCTGGAGTTGCAACCACGTCAACAAACGAAGAAAACATCGAAACAGTGAAGAAAATGGTTTCGGAAAATCGTAGAATCACTATTAGGGAAGTTGCAGAGGATGTTGACATATCAATCGGCTCATGCCATGCAATTTTTTCGGATGTTTTCGGCATGAAACGTGTGGCAGCGAAGTTTGATCCGAAATTGCTAAATTTTGAGCAAAAACAACGTCGCATTAGGAGTTGTTGAATGACGTCAACGACGATCCAGATTTGTTCAAAAGGGTCATAACTGGTGATGAAACGTGGGCATATCGTTAAGACGTCGAAACCAAGGCCCAATCATCCCAATGGGAGCGGCCAGAAGAGCCAAGACCGAAAAAAGCACGCCAAGTTCGATCAAATGTGAAGGTTTTGCTCACTGTTTTCTTCGATTACAATGGCGTGGTGCATCATGAGTTCTTGCCAACAGGTCGTACGATTAATAAGGAATACTACAAGGAAGTGATGCAACGTTTGCGTGAAGCAATACGGCTCAAACGATCGGAATTTTTAAAAACAAATCATGGATTTTACATCACGATAATGCACCAGCTCACACATCAATGCTTTTTCGTGATTATTTGGCCAAAAACAACACCGTAATCATGCCTCAACCACCTATTCACCAGATTTTTCTCCCTACGACTTTTTCCTATTCCCCAAACTGAAGAGACCAATGAAAGGAAAGCCTTTTACCACAATTGATGAGATAAAGTCAGAATCGAAGAACGAGCTAATGGCCATACCGAAAAGCGCATTCCAGAAGTGCCTAGAGGATTGGAAGAAGCGCTGGCATAAGTGCATTATATATGAGGGGGATTACCATACTTTGAAGGGGAGAAAATGGATATTGATGAATAAATAAATAATCATTGAAGAAGATAATATTAACATAACCTAAATGAAAGATGAAACCGGAAACTAAAAATATTTCAGTCGCATCTGGGACTCGAACCCAGGTCCTCTGCCTATCCGGGGCAACGCTCAACCGACTTAGCTAATGAGATAAAAATAAAATAAATATTGACTGAAATATTTTTAGTTTCTGTCCTTTTATCCGGTTTCATCTTTCATTTAGGTTATGTTAATATTATCTTCTTCAATGATTAAATATTACGATGAGGTTCTTAAATCTCAATAAAAAAAAATAATAAAAAATAAAAATAAAATAAATACTTTTCGAAAACAATCACATTTTCTTTCGAACACACCTCGCATAATGTAAATGATTACAGTTTAAGAATTTACGTCACTGAAAACCTTAGACACTATCCTAACTTTCTGTTAAGAATTTGCAGATAAATTATGTGTTGTATTGCTTACGTTAGCATACTGCGAAGTGACGTTTAGCGACTTATTTGAGTCTTTCCCCCTAAGAATACTAAATCATCC
>JAHDVE020003263.1:0-31238 GCA_022606495.2 Halesus radiatus
TAAGGAAGATATAATGAAAGAGGAATGATTAGAGAACTCAGCAAAAATAACTTTTACGATGTTGATAGTCTCAACAATCTACCTGGCCTGGTAAAATTGTTTTATAAAGCTCAATCAGCTGTTTCTCGAGCTAATCATATTCCTGACCTGGCTCTCCTATTTGAAATCGATGATGTATTTCAATCTCAGGCTCTCGAGCTTACCCTTAATAAGCTTTTCCTTAATTTGGAACTCAGACCTTTGCTAAAGCTTTCCAAACTGGCAGCGATGGACTCTTCTGTAGAACCACCGGCTCCTCGGCTTCCAAAAGCTGAAGTAGTCATAAAGAATCCTGTGGAACGCTCAGTTGTGGATAAATCGAGCACAAGGATGAGGATAATCATAAATTAGATTGCCATCAAGGCAACTACTGAAGATTCTGGGCAAGAGCTTCAGATCCGAGGACAGTTTATGGTGGATCTTCTGAGTAAATCAGAACTCTCTACAGCTGATGTATCAAAGCTGTTGGCATAACTTCAAACAAAAGACGATATTGAAAATGGGAAAATGAGCGTCACCGTCAATGGACTAGTATTGGAATATATTGAGAAGGTTGAAAGTTAACATCTGGAAAAGAAAAGAATTTTGTTAAGCCCATTGAATATTATCCTAGTCTCTAAGATGCTGTATTCATCGCAGGACGGACAGGTGTTCAACACCTCGAAGTTTATCATAAACATTGAAAATCTCGACCTATAAGCAACCATCCAGGATCTCATGAAACTCAACGACCTCTATTCCAAAAACATGGCTATTTTAAACGAGGAGATGGGGCCTGGATAATCTACCAAAAACTAAGAACCTACCAAAAGTAACGCAGCTTTGGAAGAAACCCTCATAAAAAATAAAGAAGTGATAAAAGATATGAAGGTTGATGTTGTAATTCGGGAAGTTCAGGTAAGTATTTTACATGATTCAGACAGCATTTACATCCCAGTCTTACAGTTCCAAATATTCGAAAACACCATACTTTTTAAATCCAACATTCTGACCACTCATATTTCCACAATCGTTTTTATGCAGCTGAGCTTCTTTAACCCTCGTTCCAGCAAATGGGAACCTGTCATCGAGAAGACTAGCTTGAGCATCGAGATGGTAACGGTTAAACCATTGGGACTGGGAACTACAGAAACCACCTTGGTGGTGGAGACAAACTCGCCTGACCAGCAGCTAAAAAATCTTTATATCAACATTTCCAGTCAGTTTCTTACATCACTCTCGGAAATCAATGCCCAGGTGGTAGGCAGCAAAAAGGCAGTGAGATTCACCAAGCTTGTAGAGACCAAAACGGAACAACTCGAGGTTTCTCCCTATGTTTTCTAAAACTTGACCCACAGCGATATGAAAGTTACAGCCCATTTGAACGAGTCAAAGATCGATAGATCGTCGCTTGGGAAGAGCGCAATCAGCAAGTTAATGGATCGCAACAGTCGAAGTTCGATGGGCCAACAAACAGAAAGATCCAAGATTATTGAGGCAAGAACGAAAAGATCTGTATTTGTACCGACATCTGCCGTGGATGTGACTATCGATATTTTCGGAAAGAGTTACGTGGTAAGGCTGGATTCATTCGGAAAACGCAGGATAGGAAGTAGCAGGTACTTCATTGAATGCAAGGTTGAGAAGCTCAACCGGCTGATCAGAATCACAAGTGATTTCATCCTCGTAAACAACACACATCGAAGGTTGTTTGTGATGCTTGGGGAAGCATTGTTCGAAGTGCCTGAAGGGACGGAACTACCACTCGAAGGCAAAGATACTTTCAAGATCGGACCCAAATAAAATGAATTGTCCGATTCTCTGTCGATGGTGAAACTTCCAAGCTTCATTTCTATCAAAACACCTAAAATATATTACAATCTGAAAAGGATCGACGAGAGTCTTTAGGGGTGGGACTCCTCCGTGTTTTAGGTATACGCGCCAGTGAGGATTATTAACTGTCTACCCAAGCCTCTGCAGCTGCAAATCGCTGAAAGAGGCAAAACAACCACGAATCGCTCTCTTAACAGCCAAGAAGAGCAAGAGATCCAGTTCAACAAAGATGGCGAGGAGCTAATATTTAAGATCAGCATCCCGGGGTGTTACTGGAGCAAAGATATTTCTGTCCGCAGGTAACTCGACTCGGAGTTCTAAATCGAGTTGAAAGACAAAAACAATGTTGCCACCCTTATCAAATGCATGATAACAAAACTCAGCTCTTCCAACGCTATCGAGCTTGTCTTCTTCGCTCCTGCCTATGTCATTAACGAAACTCCGTTTGACCTCATTATATATGGCTTCAACGAGCGGAAAAAGAACTATCTGCAAATTGCAGGACAATAAGAAATAGAATATGATGCTGACAATGATAAAACGATCATCATATTGGGAGGATAGACAAGCACAGGAATCAAACTTTCAGACCGCAAGCTTACAAAGGAGGTCTCTGACGTTGTCTTTGTCGGGGGATTGGGAAGTTCGGACTCGGAGGTGAAGTTATACGACCCCATTTCCAAGCAAGTCACTCTCGTCACTCTTGGAATCTACGTGTCCATCAAACAAATGCATCGGAGCTCCGAAATAATTTCCAAAGAGATACGAATTGTGCCGAAGCACATTATCTACAACCACACTGGCCAACAATTGATTGTTCGCCAGCAAGCATGTCAAAAGATTGTGATCCTCGAATCATAGTCACGAAACATCCTCTACTACCTAGCAAAAGAAAACCAAAAACTTATCCTCAAGTTCAACGACACGAAAGAATCTGTTCCACTGTTCGTCAATAAGCTAGGTATTTATAATTTTTATGTAGAAGGCGACCAAGGTAGGACACACTTGCGAATGGAAATAAAGCTCGTGGATTATTATACCTTCATAATCATCAACAAACTTGGCAGTGAGGAAGATTTACCTTATAAACTTGCCAATAATATGAGAGGATTGATGATAGAAGTGCCCGTACTTGGAGAGAAAGTGTTCAGCAATTCCTTCCTCAAATATTCTTGGAAAGATCCCGTGGAGAACCATAACCTACAACTCCGATTGGTGCACCAGGATTCCGACTAGGTCAAGACCATCGAGGTCAATCCCGATAACATCAATAAAACAATTAAGGTTGACCTCCGTTATAAAGAACCGGGCCTTCCCAAGCTTATGTTACAGATAGTAACAAGAATAGAAAAAGATATTAAGGTGATCTCGGTGGAGGTAGACCAAGGAGAAAAAGCAGAGGAAGATCCTACTGTCAGAACTGTTGCCATCAAGCTTAACAACATCGGACTATCCCTCGCCCTGAATCATGGGACCATCATTAAACCCTATTAAGGATTCTACATCACTTTCAAAGAACTGGAGTTCATCAATGTTACCACTTAAAAGCTCGAGACCTATCAAGTACGGCTGCAGTTTTTACAAGTAGATCAGAACTATCCGTACCTTCTAGGAATGCCTGTGATCCTCACTCCACAAAAATTTAAGTTCTTCACGTCTTAAAGCACAGAGAATACGATGATTAATCTCTTAATTTCGAAAGATCGACTGAATCTCAAAGCATTTGTGATAAAAGAAGTGGCCCTTGAAGTTAATGACTTGACTCTCAGAATCTCCTAACACTTTATCAAACTTGTGTTAGATCTCACAAAATAGTTCAGTCTTGTTATGGAGACTAAAGATGATGAGTATCGGCTTAATAGAATCAAAGATAGCTGGAAGGTTTCAGAAGCAGAAAAGATATATGCTCCTGTTTATATTTAGGAAATAAAAATATCCCCTTTTAAGATTGAACTTTCGGCACAACTCAAGCCTCAACCTGGACAATAAAAATCATTCATGCTTTTCCATATGCTGCTTAAAGGATTTGGGGTGGTGGTCGCTAATATTGATGAAGCCCCTTTGAGTCTCAGCGGACTCATTTTGACCGATTGCTTCGATACGACTGATATAGTGGTTCAGAAACTCATCCTTCACTACAAAGTCTGTTTTTTGAAAGAGATTTATAAAATATTTGGATCTTTCAACATTATTGGAAATCCTGTTGGATTGTTTAATAATATCACTACAGGACTCACGGATATGATCGAGAAGCCTGCACAAGGATTGGTCAAAGGACCTCTTGAACTGGGCAAGGGGATTGCTAATGGTGCACACTCCCTTGTGGCCCATACGGTTGGAGGTGCGTTGAATTCAGTTACAAAAATCACAGGCACTGTTTCATCAGGACTTGCTTTGCTCGCATTTGATAAAAATTTTTAGGCCTTGCGATAGAAAGAACGAATGAAAAAACCTAAAAATGTAGTATAAGGATTAGAAAGGGGTGCGAAATCTATTTTCACAGGTTTCAAGGAAGGAATGACAGGGTAACTTTATAGACAATTCTTATTCCCATTTTTTTATTATGTTTTTACTATTATATTTAGAGTATTTCTAAAACCATACGAAAATGCCAAAAAAGACGGGATCCTAGGATTCTTTAAAGGCACTGCACAAGGCTTAACAGGAATAGTTATTAAGCCAGTCACTGGGATTTTAGACTTTGCTTCTAAGACGACCGAAGGTTTGAAGAACACTGCCCTTGCCTTCGAAGATAAACCAAACGAAAATCGTATGCGATACCCAAGAATCTTTTATGGCTTGAGTGCTGAGTTGCGCGAGTATCAAGCATTCGACTCAGAGATGTACAACGTGCTGCAGGCAATTAAAAAGGGTAAATTCGCAGGTTTGCGGTTCATGAGCGCCTATATGTTGGAGGGGGTAGACGCACTTGTGATTCTAGAAAACTATGTTGTGTGTCTAGGATTTTAAAAGAAAAAAGTAGTGTGGTATCTGGATCGAAAACAGATCCTTTAAGTTCGGGTAGTTTCCGAAGGACTCTTTTTAAAATTGGCGACTCCTTCCAAGTATTTCGACGACAAAAATTCAGCAGTGATCCGCACTTCTAATAGGGACCAACGAGAGCTCATCCGGCTTTCTATCGACAAGGGAAGCCAGTGAATTCAATACAAGATGTGGTCTAACTGAAATTTATATGTATTTAGTTAAGAAAGAAATGTTTTCTAAAAATAATAATAAACTACATATTTCCTTAAAAAGTATTTGACATTGATAACCGAAAAAAACAACCTAACGTGCTAAAATCAACCACGAAGTGGACTATTACTTCAGATTAAAAGAATATGTATTAGATAAAAAATAAAGAATTCTAAGTATATATATAATATTAAAAATAATTATTAAGTGGTTGTTGGTGAAATTATTTTATAAATATTTATATATCATTTTTTTGTGAATAAATATTGATTATCATAACTTTACATAGGTATTCTTTATTTATTATCATATTTTTCACTGGAAATCGAGTCAAGCAAACTATCAGTAAAATATAAGTTATCTGATTTAACATGTGAAGAAGGTTAAGTTACGTTCAACTCTCCAGTATTTAAGAATTGAAAGTTTTTCTAACAACTCATTATAGTTGTTTTTCATATTTTTTATTAGCTTTTCATTTTATTTACTGACAATTTATTGGTTTCTGAAAAATAATTATCCTGCTATTAAATATTAAAAAAAAAAACAGTAAAAAGTATTATTAAAAAAAGGTTATTTAGATATTATTTAACAATATTTAAAAAATAAAATGATTGAATAAAAAAAATTATCTACAGTATTTATTATTATACTTTTTCTCACTAAAAAACAAAAACAACAGTCTGTCTATTCAAGAAAAAATCATAACTTCTAAAATAAAATAACAAATATTCGAACTACTATTCTTTTGATAAATATGGCTGAACTTTCTCATCTAACACAAAGATCGGAATGTGCCGAACAAGTATTCGGAAGCACAATATAGAAATTGGCCAGAAAAACCAGTAGAATCTATCTCGATCGAGACAGAAGAGCCTCTATTGACCCAATGCAATATAAAAACAGCTTTAACAACTACTCGCTAAACAAATATCTCAATTTTCCTGAAAAACATAATATGTCCAAACCAATTACCTCTCCACTCAAATTCTCCGAAGACAAAAAATACTGTCATGTCAGCCGCAAAAATATCGGGGCCAAAATATAGTTTGGAGCCGAGCTGGATAAATTGTCGAAGCTGAAGCTCCAGCGAGCGCAGGAGAAGGAAAAGAAGAGAAGCCCTAACCAATCGCTAATTCCGTCATATTAAAATAATTATTAACCTCACCCTCAATTTTTGGGAAAACTCTCTTTAATGGGACGAACCTTATCTGACTCGCGAAATACGGACGAAGGATCAAAGCCGCTTCCACTACTAGATTAGTAATTTAAATAAACCCAACACACTTTTGATAATCCCACGACTACAAATAGAAATGATCTGTTGATACCTGTAAATAGCATTTTGATTACTCAAACAATAGACTGTCATGAAAAAAACGACCACAAAAATGTTTTATTTTAAGAAGTTTCAAATAAAAAATCTTTAAATATACTGTTGCATACCATTTCAAGTATTGATTTACCTAAGAAATAACTAACTCTCGAAAGCAACAACTACAATAAATACCAAAACGAAACAAACCCTGTCTCACCAAAAACTGATAGCAAAACTTAGTCTCCCTTGACCTTCAAAAAGACAAATTTCCTTCAAAGAGCCCGAGAAGAGGACTCTAACCTCGGCCGAGGCTCGAATAATAGTTGTTTATCTTGGCAAGAACAGGCCAAAAACCGACTTGTCCAGCAATCAGAACCAGGCCGAGAAGATCTTCCAAAATACCTTGTGGAGACCAGCAGCTCCGTAGGTTCATTTCAGTCCGCCCAAATGATGATATTGCACGGATTTGATAAACTATCGACGCAGCAACTTTTAAGTGTTGAAAGCAATAATAACACTTTTCGGAATAGCAACAATAGTGTCTGTTCTTATAGATCTTATTAAAAAACCTTTAGCTTAGAAGACTTTAAACGATTGAAGTGTCTGGGCCAAGGAAAATATGGAGAAGTCTGGCTCGTGATGCATCGGGAGACAGGCTTTTTCTGTGCAATGAAATGTATTGACAAAAAGCTTATTAAAGAAGAAAATTTAATAAACCAACTGATCAGAGAGATAAAAATCCAAACCTATGCAAAGCATCAGAATATCGCTGAGATGTACGGATTTTTTTCAGACTCCAAGACCGTGTATTTGCTCATTGAGCCATGTTGTGATGGTCAACTGCGTAAATTTCTCGACGAGAGAAAGCATAGCCGATTGGATGAAGCCACTTTCAAACCCATAATCAGACAGATTTGCACAGGAGTCGAGTATCTGCATCGAAACGAAATCCTGCATCGCGATATAAAGCCAGAAAATATGCTTCTCCACGAAGGGGTAGTGAAGCTATGTGACTTTGGATGGAGCGTACACATGCATAACAATCTGCGCAGCACCTTCTGCGGCACTCCTCTATACGTGTCTCCTGACATCCTGCAAGGGAATAGCTACAATGAAAAAATAGATATTTGGTCGATGGGAATTCTGGCATATGAGATGGTTGTTGGAAGAATACCATTCGAAATTAATAAAGAATAGGATCTTGCTAAAATTGTAAAAACAACAACAAAAAACTCTTTATTTACTTCAATTGATTATTTTTTACATTTTTTACCTAATTAGATTTATGAGGATATTCAATTTCCAGCAGATGTGGAGATATCAGACCAAGCAAAAGACTTTCTGAGTATGCTGCTCAAGAAAGATCCGAATGAGCGGGTGGATATGGAAGGGACTTTGTATCACCCTTATCTAAAGTGAATTATTCGTGCTGCCTGAACAGGGTACTTCTCCTAAATTATCTCTCGAGTTCTTTTGTCTATAATGAGAGAAAAACATAAATTGATATTTTTTAATAAATCTATATTTTAATTAATACATTTTTAATTGATTTTCCAATTTAAACGACTTAGCCCTACTTAATTTATCAATATAGATACGCTAACCAATGAAGAATACTTTTTAATAATACTCAATATTTCTCATTAATTATCAAAGCAATAGTTGAAGTCCATCCGTTGAAAGGATAGGAGAAACTTCCCTTTCCCTTTTTGTAGTTCTCGAAGAAATATCCGGTCCTCTCCCACTCTCCACACACTACATTTGTCAACTCCTCGCGTCTGGCTTTATATATTGAATTTTCTCGAGGGTAGTAAAGTTTCAGTCCCCGCAGGACCAGATAATTTATATTGAGCCACACGGGCCCTCTCCAGTAGGCATTTTAATTCTATAAATATATTTTAGAAGATTGCGAAATTGAAGTCATTCCGAACCCTGAATTGAGTTTGCTATTCTAAGTGATGAGAAGGATGGTTTGTTTGTAGGCGAGAGAGTCTGGGTCTATCATTCCGAACGCGAGGGGGAGGAGTGAGGGATAGCCTATATGCTTGCTAAATTTAAAGTGTTCCCCCATAACTCCCACATCAACATAGACTTTGGTGATCGGGTCAATGAATATGCCCAGTCTTTCTTTGATTTTGGAAGCGTCATAGGAATACCGGTTTATCAACTGTGTGTCGTCTTCGAAAATTTTGCTCATATTCCACATCACCTTGGTAAAAAAATACATCCACGCCTGGGTGTCAACGTCATGAAGACCGTTCATAGGTCTAGGGAAGTCATCAAGTCCTGAATTAAATGACCCGTTAGATGCAATATGATCATACCACTTGAACAAGTACGAATTTTTTGCAGTCATTTGGGTTTTTAAAAACCAGGAATGCCAATACTTTAACTTTTACCAATACTTCTACTCAAAGTTTTTGCGGTTTAGGTATCCTGAGCGCATCAGATAATCTAAAGGCAACATGAGAGAAGGAGGGTTTCCGTCGCGTTGATCCTGATTGAGAAAAAGCGGACAGGAACATAGCTGCTCTCTCTCCAAACCTCTTCGCTGCTATCTGGGTATCCAACCATCTATCATCGTATTGAGCCAGCTTTTAATCACTTTGAGAGCAAATTCAGGTTCAGACCTTGCTGCTACTTCAACATGAAATCCATCATCCCAAAGGAACCCCCATGGAAATCGCTTTCTCGAGGGCGAAAATGATAAGAGCTCATTTGGAGAATTCGGCGTTGGTATGCTATTAAGAACTGTCTTGATAACTCCGTACTGATACGATGTACCTCTGAAGAGTTTGAGAACTGCGTCCTCCTCACAAGTGGGTGATGGAACGATGATATCATCAACATTTTAAAGCTGTCGGTCGTATTTTGTAAGAAGACTTCGCTGCAAAGTATCTATGTTTGTCTAAACGCTTGGTTCCACTTCATTGAGGTAAAATCTTATCAGATCCTTGTCATTTGTCTGGATTTGGATCTGGAAAACAAATGCATCCATACCACCATGATCGTTATTTATTATTGGGGGAGCCTCTTACCACATTAACTGTCGGGATAGTCTCCAATTTACTTTCGGGTCTGATGACACATCTCTCATTTGGATGATTACCTTTTCTGCAGTCAAATCTTTTAGCTTGAGTGTTTTGTTATGCTTGCTGAAGTGTAGAGTATATGCGTTAGTTCTTGAGCCGTTGACCAAGACAATAGAATAACAATGCTCGCCTTTGCTGACGTACAACTTCGAGGGATCCTTACTGTCAGAGCCGAGTGTTGAGTCCTCTATTGTAAATACCAACATCAATTTCATGGCAGTGCCTTCCGAGAAATAAGCGAATGGATTAAGGCGACTCATTATTTCTGAAGCACTTGAGCTGGTATCGATTATTTTTTTGTTGTAGGTTTACCGTTGGTTATTAACCACAAATATCTCTGATTCGATGCCTTCAAAGCCATTTTGTATCAAGAAGAGGGGTGAATTGCCTGTCAGCCTTCCATAGTAAATATGGAGTGTGGAGGGTTGCGGGTAAGAAAAGCTGTGGAGATAATGAGGATGGTAGCTACGGAGTTTCTCTCCAAGACATTCGTCGACAGATAACAGACTGGCAAGAATTGTGAAGAGAAAAATGAGATGCAACATTATTTAAAAACTAAATATATAAATGAATGTGTTTACTACAAATCAATTTAGATTTGTAAAATATTTTTAACAATAATAAATTCTCAATCAGTTATAGTTATACTATATATTATTATCTTATGTTAAAAATCATTAAAAAAAAAAATGCAAGTCAAAAAAGAGAATAAATATTATTACTTGGTACATAAAAATTTTGATTCGGTCGACCTCTGGGTTTTGTTTCATGTTGTCTCCAAAATGTCATACCTGAACATCAAGAACAAATTTAATTTAATTTCTTCATTTAAGGTAGTTTAAAAATCAATAGTATTTTTTCACCACTTATAATTTTTTTTTTATAACGAAGTTAAAATGAAGAAAAACAAATGAATTCTGGATTTTTATTATATATATTTTAAGATATTATTATCCACGTGAACTTAATGAGCATGTGGGAGATTTTGCTCAACATTTTTATTTATACTGTATTTAATATGTGTTTTATTTATTTTCCAACACCCATTTATTATCCTAGATAAAGCAAACATTAGTAGCCATAGGAAATTATATTATAATATTTAATAAATAATAATAATTAAAAAAAATATATATACATCTTTACAAAAAAATAAAAAATATAAGTGCTTGATATCTCAATAAATGATGATCCCTCCATAAACGGAACTGCATCATCCGGCATAGATAACAAAAAAAGCTTCAAAACATTAAGAATAATATGATTAATATGTAAGAAGTAGACTGCCAGAATACTAATAGTAAATAAGAAATCCATAAACGTAAATGGATGGTTTGGCTAATTACAACAGTGGATAGATCACAAACAGTTTCAAAAGGATAATACAAATTTCAATGAGATAAAAAAAATACGATAATTTTGTTTAACGAATTCAGCAATCCACACGACGAATTGTTTTAATCGCACTGTGTACCTGCAGATTTGACATTATTTACCTCTTTCAAAATCGTGAAAGAAGCTAAACTTAAATTCAAAACCTCGAAAGACATATTGAATAAGGAAGTTTAAATTTAGTTCTACGATTTTTAAAAAATGAAAGGAACACAAGATTAACATTTATTCAGAGCTATCCTTTTCAGAGATAATAAGCAGCTAATGTTCAAGAAAACGAATTCTACAGAATCTTGGACATGACAGATCCTAAAGAATTTAGAAAGTTCACATACTAAATCCAAAAAAGGATAAAATAGTCATCGACCTCGAGATAGCACAAAGAAGCGTTGAGTATATTGCAGCATAGGTTTTAATAAGTAGTATAATTCGTAGTTGGGAAATATTATGATGCCGGGAGATATATTGCTGCAGGGAGATATTATGCCAAAAACAGTTATGTTAACCTGATAGAGAGCGAAAATTTGAAATATATGAGCTAGGAAACATTTAATAAAACTCCAAAAGATCTTTGGACGAGAATTAACGAATTTCGATAAAAAAAATAAGATAGCTTAATTGTAATCGGTATTAAATTGGACGGGAACAAGGATAAAATTATCGAAGGAATTCATGACAAAAAACTTGATTTCATCAAGGAGATAGTCAAATAAAACCCCCAAGAGTCCAGATTCATTTTTAATACTCCTCCAAAAGGCAATTAAATGTTTGATGTGACAGTTGAGGCCGAAGAAGTGACATATCCGGGGTGCTTCCTGGATGTCTGGGAAAATGGCAGACGGTTCCTGCCACTTATCTTCGTCAAAGGAAAAAATCAAAGGAATAAATAATATCATTGACGTTAACGTGAGAAAACAAAACCCATTACTTAAGATCTCCAGACTAAACCAACTTATTGATTTGTTTTTTAATGTATATCCATAATATAATCCGAATGAGTTTCGCAAAAAAATAAATATATTTATTATATTTATTATATTTACTATTATAGAAGTCATTGAAATAAGAATTTATATACAAGTACTCTATACTTTCTTTATATTTCTTTGGTTTTTGGTTTGAACTACACAATAATATGATCTCATAATTAACATTCGGCGAGTTCTTGCTGCAGCTATTTCACCGTAATCTAAATCTTCTCCTTGCAAAACTCAGATACCTTGACATCCTTCACGACTTCATACTTGAAAGACCCAGTACACCTTACTGGCAGGCTTGTCCAAAGTCCCTTCCCGATGCCGTAATCTCCATGGCTTACGACTCCCATCGAGACTGTCTTTCCCTCGGAACCGTGGTACCAGTCCTTCAAATGGTCTTTTACCGCGTTGGCAGCAGAAAATACAGAACTATTTCCACGGGCTTGCAAAATTTATCCTCCTCGCTTTTGTACGTTTTGGATGAATGTTGTCTTCAGCCACACGGAGTCATGGGCCAGTATTTTTTCTAGGGACTCACCCTTAACTGTAGGTGTTTATATCGAAGGATATTGGGTGAGACTATGGTTCCCAAACACCACTACTCCTTCGATGTCTTTGACTTGACAGCCAGTTTTCAGAGCGATCTGGCTGACGGCTCTGTTATGATCGAGGCGACTGAGGCAAGTGATATTCTCTTCAGGAGTAGTTCCAGAGTTGAAATGGGCCAGCACCTTAGCATTAGTATTGGCTGGGTTGGCAACAACGAGGCACTTAACATCTGGCTTCGCGTTCGCCAGAGCCTTGCCTTGGACCTGAAATATCCCTTTGTTCATATGAAGCAGATCTTTTCGTTACATTCCTTGCTTGCGAGGAAAACCGCCAAGGAAAACAATAACATCAACGTCTTTGAATATGAGGTTGGGATCGGTGCCGAAAGCCACATCATGGAGAAGTGGATAAGCTCCATCGTGGATTTCCATTACCACGCCTTTCAGGGTATTTTCAGCCTGGGGAATATCGAGGAGGCGAAGAGACACTTGTCGATTTCCAAAGACTTGTCCTGTGAGTAAAAGTGGAATGAATGAGTAAGCGATCTGACCTGCAGCCCCAGTAATGCAAACAGCAATAGGATTTTCCATTGATAAAAGTTTTATATTTGCTTCTTTATATTTGAGATATTATTATGATTAATTACTATAATTGAGAGATAGTTAATAAGAAGAAGATATGTCCAAAGTTGTATAATCTTCTCAAATATTATTATTAAATATAACAATATTTATGTGTTATTCAAAAAATAATCAAACTAGATAACTGTTGATGTTCAGAGTCAACTCTCCTATCGTGGGCTATTTGAGAGGTGGTCTCTCCCCTTTCAAGAAGTAAATCATTTCGCTCCACATCCTCAAGACTGACTCGCTTTTCCCTTGGTATTTCCCCTTCAGGTAGCCTTTATGGTCATTCTCCAGCTGGCTCACATCGGCATAGTTCATATTCTGGATCTCGTCCTTGAGCTCTACCAGCATCCTTTCCACAAGTTTTATCTCGTTGTTGCTGTTATAAAGAACGTCCTCGTTCTCGATGTCGCCGATCTGAATACTTCCTGTTATTTTTCTCATCCTTTCCAGAACTTTAGAAAATATTATCACAGAGTAAGGAAGCCCTAAAGCATCCTCGGAGCGCATAAAAGAGATCGCCAACTTGATGCCATTTGCACATTGCAAATGTTAGTCGAGGAGTGTCCTGCGTTTGCTGACCATGTTAAATTGGGTGGGAACCGAGTTTTTCTTGGCTAGTTGGGGGGAACTGTAGTTGTTTCCGGTGCTGGCCGAATCAGAGATCTTGGTCCCATTCGAGTAATCGTAAGGCTGATAGGAAATGGGCTGCTTGTTATCCTCAAAGTTCGAAACGGGTTTCGGCTTCTGGAATGCAGAGCCGCCCCCAGAAGAAGCAGTGGAAGTCGCAGTGGTCGGAGTCGCAGATTGTGTTGGTTTGGAGCCGGAACCAGTGCTGGCCTGATCCATCTTCTTCTTAAACACGAATTCGTCCGGCTTGGAGTGGTCAATATTCGGGCCACTGTAAGTTTGTATTTGCTTCTGGGACAGAATTTATTTCAATTCTTCCAGCTTGCCCTCGTTTCCTTTCTTCTCTGCAATTATCCCGTCCTCAGAAATGTTGTATTGCAAGAGCTCGAACCAGTCTATTCTCTTAAATTGGTCCTTCACGAGAAGCCTTTTGAGGAGGTTTTGTGTGCTGGGGCTTATCGGGTTCAGTTCCGGGTTGAAACGGAGTTCCGTTTCTTCTAGGACGCTGATCAGCTTGGCGATGGAGTTGGATTCGAACGGGCAGTAACCAAACAGCATTTCGAATAACACGACACCCAGCGACCAGATGTCGGCTTTGGAGGTGTAGATTTCCCCCTTGAGTACTTAGGGAGCCATGTAAATGGGTGAGCCCAGCATTGTGGATGCCATGTCGCTGCTCTTGCCAAGGGTTTTGCAGAAGCCGAAGTCTCCCAACTTCAGGTTGCCGTTGTGGAAAAATATGTTGTCAGGCTTGAGGTCCCGATGCATGATGTTATATTTGTTGAGCACTTTAAATGCCTCCTGGAGCTGCCTGAAGATCTTGAGTGCGCGCTGTTCCGACAATCGTGTTTCCGTTTTGAGCATGTTCTACAAAGTTTTTCCGTTGCAGAACTCGTAGATGAAATAGAAGTTGTTCGGAGTTTTTAGCATCTCGACGTACCTGATGATGTAGGGGCTGCTTTCGATCGTGGAGAGAATGTTGATTTCGTTAACCGTGCATTCTTCCAACTTGGGGTTTTCCTGGAACTTCACGATGGGGATGACCTTCACAGCGAACTCCTCTTTGGTTTTGAGATGGGATGCTTTGTAGACCTTGCCGTACATGCCTTCGCCGATTATTTCCTGGAGGGCGTAGTTCTCGATGATTTTGCCCATGCCTTTTCGCTTGATGTTATCTGACTGGCTCATTTTTTGAGTTGGAAAAGTTGTAATTCTCTTTAAATAAATATATTTTGATACTTTATCTGGTTAGTATGTATATATATATATATTTTTAATTATTTATCAAAGTTTTAAAATATATGTTAATGATAGTTAAATAACATATTATTATAATATCTAATTAGAATTTCCAAGTTTTTTTAATGGTTTATTTTCAACTTTGAAACGTTAGGAATTTGGTATAATAACTTTGAACTATCCAAGCATTATGTGTCCGATCCGAAGATCTAATAAAGTATAAACACAAGAATACGATTGATTACTGTTAATCCACTCATCAAATGCGACAATTAAATGTTTCTAAATCACCTTTCTCCTTGTTTACCTGTTTATTAATTCTAATGTCAATTATACTTTTTTTACATTGATTTTGAATCGTTAATAAATATAATGTTAAGTTTTAGCACTCGGCACAATATTTATTTTTTTTTACAAAGTTATGAATTCGTATTTAAAAAAAAGGTGAATAATAATAATCTGAAAGTGTGAGCATGATTGATTTTTGCTATTAAAGAGTAAAAAAATAATATTAGATATAATATTATGAAAAACAAATAATGCATAAAAAAAAGAGAATCTCATCTATATTTTATATTAAGATTCGCTCACTATTTTTTGAGGCTTCTTAATAGTATAAAATAATTGTCTCATATTTTTTTTTATTGACCCCCCTAATATACGTAGGAAATCTCACTAATAATATCTATAAAAAAATCATTAAAAAAAATCATTAAAAAAAATTAATCCACATTTTTATGACAGAAAGAATGTTGACTCTCTCCGAAGCTGAAAGCTTTATATTTCTCTACAAATTCGAGAAAAAGGCATTTAAAAAAGCATTTCCCTCTCTATCTTTCGAAACGGAGGACGACTGTATATGCCTCAAGTCCAAAAACAATGGCTCCCTCGACTAAGCCGCCGGGTGGATCCAGGGCACGCTGGCCGGCTACGTCATCAGATACTTGAGTAGTGAGGCAGATCTACTTTCGGGATAGGCCATCTTTGACCTCAAAGAATCCTTCGACATCGAGATCATTCCCAAAAAGACAATACTTTCATTTCTTGAAAAGCTCAAACAAAGGAAATTTATTTCAATTGTTTCCTCGATAGAGAAGGGATTGAAGAGTAAAACTCATATCGCACTGTTCGAGAAGGGCGCTGAAAAGCAGCTGATGAAGGCGATTAAGGAAATTAACCGCGATCATGAGGCGAAGTCTAAAAAATAAAAATAGACGTCTCCATCCTCGTCGTCTTCCGGGGATAACGAAATTGAACTAGATTTAGAATTAAGTTAGAAGGACCTCCCCAAATTAGCTTTGCTCGGTATGATTGAAAACAAGGAATGGGCCAAGTTCATCAACCTCGATGGAAACCTAGGGCTGAAAGGCCGCAAAAGCCAATGCCAAGCTTTACAGAAATCTATAAGCGAGTAACTATCGAAATGGAAATTCAAGTTGGTGGGACTGGATCAGGATGATTGCATGTATATCAAATCGTTGTAAAGCTAAAAAAATGGTAATATAAAAATATTCCATAAGAAAGACTTCAGGAACGCCGCAAGAGATTTGGAATAAGACTACGGGATCGAGGGTGCTCTCAACGAGTGCAAGAAGATCAATAAGCAATACGAAAATTATTTATTTATCGCATGTATAGCAGGGACACAAGAACAACTGATTTAGTGGATCCAGGGCAAATTGGATGAGAAGAGGGCTGCTGAATTGGATTCAGACTAGGAGCCAAAAATTGTTAAAAATAAAATTGGTAAAAATGTGGCAGTACAGCCATAGAAACCTACTGTGCTAAAAGAGCCAATTTCTAAACCAACCGAAGCCAAAAACAAGAAAAGTGCCCAGAGTGATTCCGCATCCCAGAAAAACATGATCAAAGCTCGAGAGTTGGCTGAATAGTAGTAACAAAAAAAAAAAAGAGAGCAGATTGCTAACGAATAAATACGGAGAAAAAAGGAAATCTAGCTGAGATAGCAGTCGCAAAAAGTGATATCGGAGGTCGTGATTAATCATGAGATCGAAATATTAAACGAAAAAGACATGGATACATTCTTTGGCCGCAACAAGAATGTGGACCCCGACGATATTTAGATTGAAGAATACGAGGGCGAGACGATAGTCATGCTGCTGCTCGCTAATCCGAATGAGCCAAAAAACAATGTCAATGCCATGATTCGATCATTTCAGATGTACTTCAACTATAATGCTTTCCTATTCTTCAAGGAATAATTTGCTCACACAGCAAAATAGTTCGTCTCCTCAAAGGCAAAACTGTATGGCGATGAAAGAATCAGCATTGTCACCGGATACTGTCCTTACAAATATTATGACATCATCGCTAATTAAAATAATAAAAAATAGGTTATGGACGCAATTCGATCCCACAGAGTCCAAAAAAACGTTAAAAATGTCTACATTTTCGAATGTGTTAAATTCATTGGTCTAAGATCGACTTGCAGGCTGATTGAGCAGGATTTCGAAAAATAGATCTCTAACGCTCAGTCCAAGCGAGACAGCATCTGGATCTTCGCTTACCCTCCTGAGCTGTCGCTTATCATCGGAAGTCCTGCGGTCAAGGTACTCATCAAATCAAAACTCACCGAACATCTCTCTTCCCTTCCGGTCAGCATGTTCACCCTCGAGAAATTGGAGCTCAAAGCTGAGACAGCTGAAGCCACTATGATGACTGACAGACGAAGAGGTGCCGAATGTGATACTTATCGCAAACAGTCCGAAAATTATTTGATTAACAATTGTGAAATCCATCGGGTGGAGTACAAGATTTCTGCCGAAGAACTTATCAAAATCGATAAGGAAAATAAAGGGACAGTTATTTACGCCGAATCCAAAGATAAAGAGCTCGTGTTTATGGTGGGGTTCGGAGGTCTCAATAAGGCTATAAGCAGGCTGGCAAAGTTGATCTAAGGGAGAAAGATGACTTAAGACATATCGATTCCTCGCTATCTCTATGAAGAGGCGACATCCTACATCGATACGCTTTTGTTGGAGTCCGACCCGCTCACCATCCGAAAATGCTTAAAAGTTGGAGACACCTTAGTACTTCAGCTTTTGGGATTTCCAAATGAACTGAACGCGAAAAAAAAGGAAATTGAGGAGGGACTCGACGCCATCGACAAAAATAAATGTGTCTCAAAAAGTATCAATATGCAGTATGAGGAGTACCGAATTTTATAAGACCACAAATCTTTCGCAAAAATAGCAAAAAAGTATGATGTTAAAGTAGAAACCAACCCTATCTCCACTTACCCAATAATCGAATTCAACAACGGGGTTGTAATACACTTCTTCAAAGGAATCCTTGAGCAAGTTCCTCCAGCCTGCAATACCTTCTTAGTGAGCAATAAATAAGATATCGAAAACTCTGCGGCTCTCAAACTCAAGAATGATTTTCTTCAAATACTCAAATCGAAGCTCTAAAAAACAGCCTATCATCGCCAAGGCAAAGTGATTTATATGGATTAAACGAAGCATTCAATTATGGTCAGGCTGGAAGCGGCCATACAATAGGGTTTCACTTGTTTGGCCTGCTATCTGCATATGTCAAACAAGAACATCCGCAAAGACCTTCAGGACTTGGTTGTCTGGGGAGAGAGCGCCATTGACTGCTGCCTCAAGAGTGTCTATATATGCGCGCGAGATTTGAATGAGCAAGCTGAGATCGACTGTTTTTTTAAATAACTCCAATCCACACAATCTCTTATCCTTGAAAAGCAAGCCTCCATCAAGGATTCAGAATGGTGTTATATTGAGAACTCAACCTAGATTCCATACGGACCAAGAGCAAACAGTCTTATTAACCTAGCGATGACCAACAATCAAACTAAACTCGTGTTGACTGAAAAGTAACTGGATATCCCTTCCACTACCCACAAGCTAAGTCCCAAAGGCATGGTTCTTAAATATGTCAGAGGAGGTGAAACATTTAAAGTCAGCAAAACCATCATGGGCTATTCCATCGAGGTCAACGGCAAAGACTACTACCTTTCAAACGAATGCGAAAAGAAGATAAACTCGAATCCTGATCCGTCTAAATAAGTGGAACTCACTCTGGCTCTCTACGAAATCGATCTCTCCAGCATGAAGCAGCTCAACATTTTCTCAGGTTACAAGCGGAATATCAGGAGACTAGCTGTGGATCCTCCTTCTGCACAGACTCAAGTCCTCGATGTCTCTTCGACAATATTCAAACCATCCATCAAAGCTATGGAGGTTCGATTTCACACTTATTCGCGCGATAGTGCCAAGAGATTTCAGTAAATTTAGAGTGAAATGGAGCGTTAGCTGAGCAGCCATCGAAAATAGAATATGAAAATTCTGGTTAATCCAGCAATTCTTGAGCAAAAACACGTTTAGGAATACTGCCAAGAGAATTGTCTCAAAATCATCAAAATGACTGTGATCAGTCCAGAGGAAATCTAATATCATATTAGTGCCTACTGTAACAAGGATTTAGAGTTGCTCAAGGTAAAAATCGATTCTCTTACCGTCAAAGAGTCTTCAATAAAGATCTTCTATCCCAAGTACTGGACAAAAAGCTAGAAGGACATTGAGCTCATTGTAGTTTAAAAGACCTCCGCAGAGTATCAGGAGGTGGAGTCAAGGTTAACTGTTGCAGGTTTGAAAATCGCTAGGCTGTCTAGAGTTCAGAATAAGCATCTGTGGAAGAAATACGTCCAAGAAAAACTCGATCTCGAGGATCGGTCAGGCAGGGAGATTAAGTAACTGTTTCTGTTCCACGGCACCAGAGAGAACAACCCTGAGAATATCTACTTCGACAAAGAGGAGTCATTCAACATCAATTACTCTGGGGATTCCAATTATTTTGGCCGAGGCATTTACTTTGCTCAGGAAGCCAGCTACTCTCATAGATATCGTTTTTCAAAAGAGAAAAAACTACGGTCATTGTTATTCAATTAGCTTTACAGCCACAATAGTGTGATGCTGCTCTGTCGGGTGCAAGTCGGTGAGAGTCAATAGGAAAAACAGCCTAATCAGTTGACTAAAACGTACAAGGACACTATTTATCGCGACGAGATTCAGAAGATCAAGTACGAGTCGATCCACTCTAAATACGACGGGTCGGACATATATATCGTCTACAAGAGTAGAAGGGCCTACCCGGAATATATCATCGAATATTGATTTCAACCTATTTATACGTTAAAAAAAATATATTTATCCAAATAAAAATAACATTATTCAATAATATATTTTTACATATAAATACAAAATAATTTTACTAAATATTGATTTTTATGTTATAGAAATAGTATCATTATTATTATTATTATTATAATATTATTTATAGTATTATTTAATAAAAAAAATATCAGTTTTTTTATCAAAAGACCAAAAATCTAAATATAATGTGGATTGTCAACTGGTTTAAAGGAACCCTTGAAAGCCTAGGACTCCTCAGCAAAAACGCCAAGATAGTCTTCCTCGGCCTCGACGACGCCGGCAAAACAACCCTATTGAGGAGACTCAAGGACGACAGGATGGTTCAGATGGATCCGACCCAACAACCTCATGCAGAATAGCTCACATTAGGTAATCATATTTTATTAAAATAATTAATCTCTCGTTGGATAAATGTCAGGAAATATAAAATTTAAGGCTTGGGATCTCGGAGGGCACGAGGCGGCCCGAAAGACCTGGAGAAACTATTTTCCAAGTGTTGACGGAATTATTTATCTCGTGGACGCAAGCAATCAAAAGCGATTCTAATAGTCTCGCCTAGAACTAGAGGCTATTCTTGAGACTCCCGAACTCTCCAAAGTATAATTAAATATTTTATGACCAATATCACTTCCACGTGGATTGAATATATACGTATATATATATATATTCGATGCAATATATATATGTGTATGTATTTATAGGTACCTATTGTTGTATTGGGAAACAAAATCGATAAGAAAGACGCAGTCCAGGAAGACGAACTAAGGAAAGCTTTGAACATGAAACCAAAGGATTCTGGACTATACGGCACAAATAAAATAGAGAGACCCATGGAAGTATTCATGTGTAGCGTAGCCAAAAAGTTAGGCTATACCGAAGCATTTAAATGGTTGAGTCAGTTTCTCAAATGATATCAATGACTATGTTTGTTTGTTTAAAAAAGTAAAATGAATTGTTTACATCATCATACATCGATAACTTCTATATAAATATATATTATTATTTTAAAAATTATTGGAAAATTCCTTTAGTTTTTTTTTTTAAATTATTGTTACATAGTTATTCTTTAGAAATATTGTCGTAGTCATTAGTAATACAATAATCATATGATAATAGTATCAAAATAGCTTCATGTAAATATATATTATGAAATTTTAAAAATATATATACAAATATTTTTAGTTAAAATAGAATGTTTAAAATAATATAAAAAAAATATTAGTTGTTCTTTTGTCATTTCTATACTTTTTATCATATTTCCAAGATCAGCATTTTTCTATCAAGCAGCTTCTTCATCTTCATCGAATTATCCCACTTCTTCAGCAGTGACATCCTGATATTCGGAGACGAGGTGGTCGTTCATGTTGGACTCAGCTTCAGTGGGTTATATCTCATCCATATCGGTGTGCCAATGGAGGAAGAACATTTTTCCTGAACATCTGTGTAAACTGTTCTGTAACTCTATTGAGTCGAGTTGTACCAAGGCCGCCAACGTTTCCGGTTCTTAGGATCAAATCAAATATGCTATTAAAAAAAGATATCTAATATTTTCAAATCTCTAATTTTTTTTACAATACTAGATTTTGTGGTGTAGATATAAAAAAACATATCAGATATCTTCAGCCATAATATATTCAATGTATTTTTCATGAAAACCTGGAGCTTGCAGAACCTTCTTGACGAACCTATTCATAAACAACAGAATGCTCTCTGACTCGCACAACATTTGGTACTCCTTCTGTAGCTTCTCAATATAGAGGATCTGACAGGGAGAGGGCTCGATATGCACACATCGGAACCAGTTCATCTTGTCCGTATAGAAAATAGAGTAGAGAAGATCGGAGACCAGTACTGATAGCCGATCGTAGAGTCGCATCGGGGCCGACACCTGCTCGCAGAGTTTCTTGAGGTTCTCGAGACAGGCCAAGAACACTATATTCTACTATTCGGTAAATTTATCGAGGGGTGAAGAAAATTGATTGTGCAGATCTTGGGAGGCTTGTTGGTCGTCGTGTAACTCATTGTGTCGCTTTCGGGCTGTCGAAATCGGTTCGGGAGGCGATTCTCTGAGCTCATCGACCTCCTCATCGTCGGCCCCTTCCATTCGACCTCTGTTTTTAGACCTGCCAGTGATGCATTACTATAACCCCGAGTCAAACAATGTGTCATGGGCTAAGTTATTACTTGTCATCTTGCTTGACTGTTCATCGATGAGGTGAAAATTGTCCAGCATTACCTCGATCATATCATAGGCCATTATCATATTCTTCTTTTTCCGCACATCGTACCGCATATGGGCTTTGATCTTCTGGAACAGAGACAATCGTTTGTCTTCCTATTCATACAAAGAACTGAGCATGCGAGCGACCAGTTCCTCTTCCATCACCAGTCCTCCAAGGTCAACATTCATCCTTCCTCTCAAAATTATTTTCACTCCTTTCAGAGACTCGACCATTTTCCTCAGAAAATAGAAATAAGCAAGACATTATGAGGTATAGGTCTCTGAGAAGACCTTGTGAAATACGCGAATTCCTGAACACTTTCCTTTCTGATGGTTGATGCTTTAGATGAGATTAACCAAGGCCTGTTGGAACTTGGGCTTGTGAGTATGTTGCTTCATAAGCTCGTTGTAGAGATAAATACTGAAATTCGTACTGGCTAGGCTGCGTTAAGAACGAAGGCTTTATTCGATCCTCTGGCCCTGGAGGTAACCTTCGAGGAGAGGCTCGGCGATAGCATTGAGCGCAGCCAGAGACAGCTTCTTCGGGACAATATAGACTTCGACAAACTTGCAGAGACTTAAGATACGAGGATATGTGGTGGTGTCAACGACTTCGGAAAGAGGTCTTTTTGAAGAGACGGGAAGTGGGTTGTTGTTGTTGCTAGTTTTGTTGTTATGTGTCGGAGTGCATTGCGGGTGCTGTTTGGACTGCGGCTTGTTGGATGACAAGAGTATGGTTGCCTGGTAGTCTCCGTTGTCGCCCTTTTTGAAGCTGATGTTTTTATTGGCGGACAGCAACTGCACACAAGTACTTTTATCTGCAGACGAGAGTTTAGACATGTTAATTTCGATATGTTGTTTATTCATTTGTTATTTTTATTTCTTTTTGGTATTTCAAGTTGTATACAAATATATATATCAATCAATATTTTGATGCAATGAAATAAATGTCTATATGCAATATTACTTATGTAAAATTATAACATTCATTAAAACCATATTGTTTAGTATTAAAATATTATTTTAATTATTATCCAACAGTTCGATATTTAATATAGAATATATGTATGGCTCAAATATTTTTTATGTATTTTTTCAAATAATGCATGTGTTTTACAAAATTTGAACTCAACGATCAAAAATATTTTTTAAATATATGTTTAGTATATTTTTTATTATATCTCAATAATAAACATAAAAAACGTATGTATATATATATATGCCTCTATAAATATATTGGTTAATAAAAATAATTATCCAAAAACATGTCTGCAACAACAACATAGAATGACAAACATATTCTCGATCTCATCCTCGCCAATCTCCACACTTTAAGATTTGTTGACTCAACTAATATATAATAACTAATATCCGACACCTAGACCCTCATCCAATATCTCATCAACTATTACCAGTCACTGATATCATCGCAATAATACCTCTTCAGCCAATAAATAGCTGCGCTTAAAGCCGAAAGTCAGTAGCAGATCTAGCAGTGGATCAGAAACCAGAGAAGCTTCATGTTCAATCTCTAGGACGCATGGAGTCTCAAAAACTAGCAAGTTACAAAGTGCTTCTCCTCACAAGTCGATGACCTCATCGCCATTGCAGAAGAGAGATTGCGCAGATAGATCACAATGGAATCTTAAATCAGAATCCTTACAGAGGAGGTTTAGCAGCTCGTGGAAAAGTAAACGATTCAAGCCGCAACTCCAGCGGTCGTGTATCCAGAAATTACTCACTATGAAAATCTCGTTTTTTCGTTGACACAGCAGATGGGCGTGATGGCCGATAATTTGAACGAGAAAATTCGCCTTTCGGAAGCAAAGCTGGTTGAGGCTGAAAGATTTGGTATTGAGATTAACAGCAAGCTTTCGATAGCCAATAAGATATCTAGTCAAAAGGATTAACTAATCGCCAAACTTTAAAATGTCCTACGAATTGGGCAGCTGAATATTGAGAAAAGGCCTGACTAGGTTAACAACACTGCCAGCAATGCAGAAGGAATTGATCCTAATCATAAGGACAATAAAATAAATAATAATAATAATAATATGGTATATCGTCATACCAAGCATCATTCGGAGTTACTGGAGAGACAAGTTAAAATATAACCCTTTTCCGACAGATAGATTTTCCATGAGCCTTTATTGATGAAATCGATTAAAGACTTAGTGAAACAAATCAAATTGGAGAACACAAATAATGGGAGGAGTGATAAATGGATACTATCGGTCTCGCGACTCGAACAGTGGAATCAAAGGATTGGCGAGATGATGAGCCATCGTCCCAACTAGCAGAACAGAGTCAAGGATCATAGACAAAAAATATTAAATTTCAAATAAAATCGAGGGGTGTTCAAATGAAATAAAAAAAAAAGAAATCCTTTTCTTTATCAAAATAGTGGAAAACTCAAAGGAAATAAATCCAGAGATCAAAAATTAATAAAAAATAACAAATGTGTATATATATATATGTATTTATTGTATCAGAATGTAATGCACATAATTTTTTGAAAAAAACAATTAGTTATAAAATAACAATTAATTTGTGTATTAAATATATATGTATATTCCTGATAAGCTAAATGTCCTAGTATTACGAACTCGAAAACAGCAAATATATATAGATATACATATATATAGTATAAATATATTTTACATTGAAATAATATATTAATAATAATCAAACAATACTAACAAACAAAAATATATAATATATATATTATTAAAGAAAAAAAAAACACATATATTTCAAAATGAGCTCTTATTCTTTCTTGTTCAAATACATAGTCATTGGGGATTCAAGTAACAAAATAAACCATATTTCTCAACATCAATGTTTTACAAACTCGAATATTCACATACACACAAAATAACTTCACTACAAAAACATATATTATCGTAATTCTTCAGGTGTCGGAAAGTCATGCATTTTGTTACAGTTTCTTGAAAAGAAGTTCAAGTTCGACCACGACACCACCATCGGCGTGGAATTCGGCTCCAAGATAATCTCCTGCAACCAGAAGCAAATCAAGCTGCAGATCTGGGACACTGCGGGCCAGGAAACATTTAAATCGATCACGAGATCTTACTATAGAGGGTCGATTGGGGTGGTGCTGGTATACGACATCACCAACCGGGACTCCTACAATAATATTATAAAATGGCTGGACGAAACCAAGAACTATGCAAACGACAAAGTCACTATCCTGTTGGTGGGAAACAAAATCGACCTCGATTCCAAGTAACTCATCAATCCACATAATCAGAATAACATACATCGATATAACAATATATATTAATAAACATATTTTTTACTTTAATCGATAAATAAAACATATTTTAACATTATGAATACATATATAATAATTATTTCTTCCTTTTTTTGAAATAACAACCTAGGCGAGTCGTAACATATGAAGAAGGATACTAATTTGCCAAGAAAAACGGACTTCTCTTCTTAGAATGCTCGGCCAAGAACAGCCAGAACGTGGATTCGATCTTCGTTCTGGTTGCCGAAAACATCATGAAGAAGATTGACCGAAAGGAGATTGATCCGACAAATTAATCAATCGGAGTTAAACTAGGATCTCTCGAAGCATAAAAAATCATCAGCTCCAAAAACAGTTCATGCTGTTGAAAAATAAATAAGCAATCGGAAAAATAAAGATTTTTGACATTAAAAACACTATATAACCTGTTTTTTTATAATTATTTTTTTATTCAGCCATATCTACATATATGTATATACTTTAGTATTTTTACCCCACTATTTTTGAATTCATAACAATTTGACTAAAATGTCCAATAGTTAATGATTCTCCTAGATCATCACAAATACGCATGTGTCTGAGGAAGTCTAGGTTTAGAATAATCCATACCTTTATTTATACTACAGAGAGAGGATATTTTTAAAAACCAAAAAATATTATTGAAACATTTTTTTTATGCAATTAGGAGAATTCCTTGTTTTTCCAGATCAAGATCTGATTTCAGACTGGATTTATGATATTGAGGCCTCGCGATGTGAGGAAATACAGCTGATCCTCCGTGACTTTAATGCGCTGGTTGGACTCGTCCAGCAGATACGTCCCGTGACCGTCCTGCAGACAGTTGTCCTGGTCTAAGAAGTATGAGTCGGTGAGTGCCTGCAGCTCGCTAAGGAGCTCTCCCTCCTTGGGGTTACATCGGCGGACATACAGTATTTTACTCTTTTTCATTCTTTCTATAATCATGGCATAGTTAATAAAAAGATATGTGTATATATATAAACTATTTCGATGATATTTGATTACCTTCTAATTAAGCTTTGAGTGTTTTGAGTTATTAATTAAAGGTGGGATCCAACTTTTTCCCGTCCTGCAGCTAGGCCACTTTGGTGTGTTGGCTTTCTAATTGGGTCAATCGCGGAATGATGTATTCGTTAATCACCCTATTGAACTATGCATTCATCTTTTAGATGTTATCGTCGTGGCATTTCAGCACCTTGTCAAATGCCGCCATCTTCACATCCCGCGCCTTCAACAAATTATCAAAATCTTGTCTGATCTTGTCTGCAGTCATCTTAATCTGTCCGGAAGATGCTTCATCAGCCTACAAGTCTGCTGAAATAGCCTTTCCTTTCTCGTTTGCTACCTTGAGTGTGAGAGTCAACTGTTGTTCGAGCTGCTAAATCTTGGCGGTGAGATACTAGATCTGCTATTGGTGCTGGGTATTGGTGTGCTGGGCACTAATAAGCTATCGTGATTCTTTTAGATCGAGCCCGTACTGCTTGGTCCTGTCCATCTTGGTTGTGATTTAGTCGATTTGGGCTCCCAATGTGGATTTGAAGAGTTCAAGAGTGTTAGTGGTGACGAGGCCCTGCTCGTTGAGGCTGAGAATGCTGCGATCGAGGCCAATGAACTTGGAGTTAACCTGATCGACCAGGGTCGTGAACGCTTTACGCATCTCTTCTTTGATGGCTGTTGTGTTTGATTCTAGTTTTTTGTGCTGGGCGAGATCACGCTTGTCGATCTCCTCTGTGATTCTCCTGGAGATAGCGAACTAATTTTTTATATAATTTTACAGCTGTGAAAGACGGTAGCTTGTGCTTTTGGGGTCTTCATCGAAGTAGTTGCCATTGCTGTTTTCTTCTTCTCTGGAGATGGCACTCTCCTTGTTGCGCCTGGATGGCTGTTTTTTTTCGGATTCCGAATTTTGGCTCATACTGCTGGCCTCGCTCAGCGTATTATTGCTGCTGTTGTCTTTAATGAATTTCGATGTCACTAAAGAATAGATATCCTTCGTTTCTGTGTTTTGGCTTGACGGTTTTGAGGGGTTATTGGTAATGATTTTGTTGTGGAAGCTTTCCACCAGCTTATCGACTGACGATTGTGACTGAGTAGATTGTTTGAGGGCGTGGTGATCATCGATGTAGGTGTTGTTTTCTTTGGTGAGTAGCTTTGGATTGCGGGGTTGGTATTTACTCATTTTTTTGTTTTAACGGAATTTTTATTTTTTTAAATGACTACTATCTATTTTATTCTTATTGTTTAAAAAAATTAAAAATATTTATAGTTATTTAAATTATTTTGACATATTGTAACAGATCATAATATTTTTTACCCCCTACAATAACAATGATAGTATATTTATTTGTGAACATCAAAAAAATAAATTTAGTATATATATTTTAAAATATATGTATAACTCGATATGTGCCTATAAAATATACATTACATCAAATAAACATCGATATTATTTTTTTATAATGCTGATATCATACTTTTTTATACCACTGATTAAGATTTTAATTTCAATATTTTGAATTATATCCATATTATATAATGTTTTAGATATTGTATATTTTCATTAAAAAAACACATCTGTATAATATTTTTCAAAAAACAACTAACAACATATTATAAAGGATATTAATATAATATACATAAATATCGATATCCATTAAAGAAACCAAAAAAAATATATATATATTCCTATGTTCAAATATTTAGTCAAGTCCAAACTCCAATCTTCTTCGTTCCTCTTCTCTAATCCACTCTTTGGATTCGCTAAGTTCAACAGAGACAAGCCCCATATTAATGGTAAGCCATTAGAAAACAACAACAACAATATAATAAACAACATACACAAAAAAACAAAATATAACAACAATAATCAATCAATCATAACAAAATAAAAAATCATTCATATTCTTTTAATTTTTTGTCAATATTTATAGTTGGTACGATTGGGCATATCGATCACGGAAAAACCACATTGACCTCCGCCATTACCAAAGTCTTGGCACGAAAGAACCAGGCCAAATACCTCGAGTACGGTATGATCGACAGAGCCCCAGAAGAAAAAGCACGAGGAATCACCATCAACACTGCCACCCTGGAGTACCAAACCGACAAGCGCCACTACGGACATGTGGACTGCCCAGGCCATATCGATTACGTGAAGAATATGATCACAGGAGCGGCTAAGATGGACGCAGGTATCCTGGTGGTGGCTGCCACTGACGGACCGATGCCTCAAACTAAATAGCATGTTCTTCTTTGTCGTCAGGTAACAAAAACATACAGAATAATAATTATAAATGATAAACACAATTTTTTAAAACATTTAAACTTGTATTGGTTTTTTTTTCGTTCCTTTCCCTTCATCCATTCATCATCATCATTATACTAACCATTTAAAACAAATAATATGTGTAATAAAGATCGGAGTGCCAACCATCATAGTCTTCTTGAATAAATGCGATATGATCAAAGATCCTGAAATGCTCTAAGTCATCGAGTAAGAACTCAAGGACCTGCTCAAAAAACACGATTACGATGCCGACGCTACCAAGTTCGTGCGAGGGTCTGCTCTCCATGCCATCAACGATACTGAGCCCGAACTCGGAGAGAAGAAAATCCTCGAGCTGCTTGACTGCATGGATAACTGCATCCCAATCCCGCAACGCCCAGTCGATCTGCCATTCTTGATGTCTATTGAAGGCACATACGATATTGCAGGACGAGGAGCGGTCGCTACAGGCACCGTCGAACAGGGCAGGGTGAAGATTGGAGACGAAATCGAGCTGGTTGGGAGCGGAGCGACAGGCACCAAAGCCACAGTCACAGGAATCGAAACTTTCAACAAGACTCTCGACTACGGAGAGGCAGGGGATAACGTCGGCCTGTTGATTAGGGGTCTCACCAGATAAAACTTCAAGAGAGGAATGATTCTTTCAAAACCAAAGACTTTGAGTGTCCATAGCGTCATCGCTGCCAACATCTATTGCCTCAAAACCGAAGAAGGAGGCCGAAAGAATCCCTTCAGTGGAGGTTACAGACCACAATTATATTTCAAGACTGCCGACACGGCTGTCGAGATTGCCCTTCCTGAGGGTATAAAAATCGCTATGCCTGGAGATAATGTTTCAATTAAAGCCAAGCTGAACTTCCCCCTTGCCATCCACAAAGGGGCCAGGTTCGCACTAAGGGAGGGAGGAAAAACTATCGCTGCAGGAATCGTGACTGAAATTCTCCCAGAAGATACAGTTTTGGACTATGGAAAACAGATGGCCAAGAAGAAGGAAGAAGCACCTGTTGCTTCAACTGTTGACACGAAAAAAGCCGGGGACAAGAAGGCAGTCGATCCTAAAGCCAAATCTTCTGCTGCTGGCGATAAGAAGCCCGCAGCTGGGTCTCCTGCAAAGCCTGCCGCCACGACTGGTGCCGCCAAGCCAGCCACTGCTGCCTCACCAGCGAAGCCTGCAGCCACTGGTGCCAAGCCTGCTGTAACTCCAGCAGGAACTGCGAAACCAGCCGCCACCACAGCTGCCAAACCCGCTAGTCCTGCCGCATCCCCAGCAAAACCCCCAGCTCCAGGCGCTAAGCCCGTAGTTCCTCCCGCGAAGCCAGCCGTGGCTCCTGCTGCTGCTAAACCAGCTGCCAGTCCTGCCAAACCTGCTGCTGTTACTCCACCCAAAGCTCCCACTCCTGCTCCTAAAAAGAAGTGAAGAAGATACACTTTTAGCAAATAAAGAGATCAATTTTGATTGAATTTAAAAATGTTGAAGAAAGTGAATGTATTGTTTATGATTTGTATTATAAAAAAACTAAATAACAATATGGAATAGAAAAGAAATCCTATATTATACATCACCATTAAGAATAAATTTTATCAATTTTCAATCAAATAGGGAAGGTGGGAAACTCAAACCTAGTACCCTTTTCTTTTTTTAATCGCATCCATATTATTCAGAATTAATTTATATTTAAATACACATATATACATTACAAAAAATTAAATTGTTCATTTCTACATTTCTCATTTTCATCAAAGCTAACTCACAATTGCACCCACGATTCCGAAAGTAACAACCCCACTCAGAATCCCGTATCCCTTCTTCTCGGTTTTCCGAAAAACACCGTACGAGACCAATAGGCTCAATCCCGCTGCGACTCCAAAATTAACAGCCAGTCTTCCAATTGAGCTCTCCCCATTCTTTCTCTTCCCATTTTGCCACTCTTCGTTGCTCGGAGGCTCGACTTGCTGTTTGTTGGGCTCCAACTGGGAATACGGTTTCTTGTAAGCAAGTTCTTAAGAGTCCTTTAAAGGTCGAATCTACGATTGGACACTATATAACTTTGGGATGTTTTTATCCAGCTCTTCTCTAAGTTATGCCGAATCTGTTAAAGAATTGGATGGTTCGGGCTGTTAGTGTTATTTCTTCAGTTCGGGGGAAGTGAATTGTTCTGGGGATGATGGTGACGGGATAATTTGGTCTTTCGGAATCTGAAATTCTGTTGTGTGTTCGACAGCGGGTGTTTGGATAGGAATGACTTGTTAAAGTAAGGCGGCCTCAGTCTTTTTTTGAATATCAATTGAGTTGATATCTTGTTCAACTATTTCCATGTGAGCTTTGATTTTTATATTTTGTTAAATATATTTAGGAAATCCGACTACTGTATATTTTT
>JAHDVE020003264.1:0-92106 GCA_022606495.2 Halesus radiatus
GACAACGGTTGGTGGAGACACCACAACGGTAGCCGTTGACACCACAACAGTAGTCGGCGAGACCACAACGGTATCCGGAGATACGACAACGGTTGGTGGAGACACCACAACGGTAGCCGTTGACACCACAACAGTAGCCGTTGACACCACAACAGTAGCCGTTGACACCACAACAGTAGACGGCGAGACCACAACGGTTGCCGAAGATACTACAACGGTATCCGGAGATACGACAACGGTTGGTGGAGACACCACAACGGTAGACGTTGACACCACAACAGTAGCCGTTGACACCACAACAGTAGACGGCGAGACCACAACGGTTGCCGAAGATACTACAACGGTATCCGGAGATACGACAACAGTCGAGGTGAAAGGACCTGGCGGATGCCGGCGATACAACGATTTAGCCGTTGACACAACAGTGGTCGGCGAGACTTGGCAATGGTTGGTGAGCACCATCTGATAACCGTTGACACCACAAGTTGACACCACAGTGAACGGCAGGGAACCACAACGGTTGCCGAGGAATACAACAACGGTATCCGGAGATAAATAACAGTGATCACGAGTGAGACCACAACGGATACTTTAAATACCACAGTGTGACACCACAACTGAGCAGCGAGACTTGGTTTGCCGAAGAAGATACTACAACGGTATCAGGAGATACGACAACAGTACTAGTCAGTGAGACCTTGGATGCCAGGAGATGCCACAACGATGGTAGCCGTTGACACCACAACAATGGTCGGCGAAGATACAACGGTATCCGGGAGATATGACAACGGTTGGTGGAACACCACAGTAGCCGTTGACTTTTTTGATGGGCAGAACCCTGGCGGTTGCGCCGAAGATACTACAACGGTATCCGGAGATACGACAACAGTAGTCAGTGAGACCACAACGGATGCCGGAGATACCACAACGGTAGCCGTTGACACCACAACAGTAGTCGGCGAGACCACAACGGTATCCGGAGATACGACAACGGTTGGTGGAGACACCACAACGGTAGCCGTTGACACCACAACAGTAGTCGGCGAGACCACAACGGTATCCGGAGATACGACAACGGTTGGTGAAATCTGACGAGGAACCACAACGGTAACTCGGAGATACGACAGCAGGGGTTGAGGTGGAACACAACGGTAGCCGTTGACACCACAACAGTGGGCGGCGAGACCACAACGGTATCCGGGGGTGTCACGGCAACGGTTGGTGAGACACCACAACTGGCCAGCCGTTGACACAACTTTGATGAACGGCGAGAGACCACAGCGCGGTTGCCGAGTACTACAACGGTGGAATGCGACAGCAGTAGTCGAGTGAGACCACAACGGATGCCAAGCGATGCCGTTGACACCACAACAGCCGTTACCACAACAATGGTCGGCGAGACCCACAACGGTATCCGGAAATACGACAACAGTTGAGAACACCACAACGGTAGACGTTGACACACCACAACAGCCGTTGACACCACAACATGATGAACAAACTTTAACGGTTGCCAGAAGATACTACAACAGGTATCCGGAGATACGACAAGCAGTGGTCAGTGAGACCACAACGGTAGCCGTTGACACCACAACGGTAGCCGTTGACACCACAACAGTAGTCGGCGAGACCACAACGGTATCCGGAGATACGACAACGGTTGGTGGAGACACCACAACGGTAGACGTTGACACCACAACAGTAGCCGTTGACACCACAACAGTAGACGGCGAGACCACAACGGTTGCCGAAGATACTACAACGGTATCCGGAGATACGACAACAGTAGTCAGTGAGACCACAACGGATGCCGGCGATACCACAACGGTAGCCGTTGACACCACAACGGTAGCCGTTGACACCACAACAGTAGTCGGCGAGACCACAACGGTATCCGGAGATACGACAACGGTTGGTGGAGACACCACAACGGTAGCCGTTGACACCACAACAGTAGACGGCGAGACCACAACGGTTGCCGAAGATACTACAACGGTATCCGGAGATACGACAACAGTAGTCAGTGAGACCACAACGGATGCCGGAGATACCACAACGGTAGCCGTTGACACCACAACAGTAGTCGGCGAGACCACAACGGTATCCGGAGATACGACAACGGTTGGTGGAGACACCACAACGGTAGCCGTTGACACCACAACAGTAGTCGGCGAGACCACAACGGTATCCGGAGATACGACAACGGTCACCGGAGACACCACCACGATAGCCAGTGACACCATAACGGTAGCCGGTGACAACTCTAATAGAAAATTTCCCAGTTTTTGGGTTAGGAGGCTGGCTCAAGCAGATGAACCGGATTTCCGCTGTGTGAAAGCTGTCTACCAAGGTAATTTATTTATACAGCATACTATACGTTTTACGTGGAAATGTACCTACTGCCCATTACTGTAAAATGATTATCAGTATTCCTTTTCCTGTTTGACAAAAGCCTTCCATTTCTAATTCTGCTATATTTTGCTAACTACCGTGTTTTTAACCAAAAATTCTAACAATCTAAGTGTTTTCAGATGGCAATTTGACTAAGACTAAACGAGGCTGCCACAAAGTTGGCAAAGAAATAACAGCTGCAGATATTTGCACCACCTTCGCTGCGGTTGAAAACGAAAAGGTGGAAGAATGCAAAGTCTGCAATAAAAACTTGTGTAATCTGGCTGCCCTGTCCCGCCCGGCTGCCTGGCTACTCGCGGCCATCATCTTGCTGCCACTTCTGCAACTGTTATAAAAGCCAAAGGTTCTTGTGCCACTGACTGTACATGTTCAATCTCTCAGTGGTATTCCTGTTTTGCTAAACCTAACTCAATTACCGCAACATACCCACAGCGTCCCGTCAATTTTTTGTCAACTAGTCCAATCAGTTTTTTGGTAGTTTTCTTTTACGAAAAACTACAGATTGGAATTACAATATGCAAATGAAGATTAACATACACCGAAGCCCCTGTCTATTTCATAGCGTGAAACTATTTTATTTTCTTGTATGCACTTACTTGGGCGTGCGCTTTCCAAGCAGAATGTCAATAATTTAATTACAAATCTACTAAATTACTTCGTTTACACCACTGTTTTAAATCTTGTGTATCCTGATGGGGGGAGCTTTGCTTCCGAAACGTGTAGATATTTATATATTTAAAAACAGTGATGTAAACAATGTAATTCTTATTAATTTATTAATAATGACGCATTTTTTTGTAGAATTTAAAATACTGCCGTTTTAAATTTACTTTATTTTCAAAAAGATCATATGGGCCAAGGGCCACGTGTTAAAATTAGAGTTAAATTTAAAAAAAACTCTTGTAATCAATCACCTCTGTTTTTGTATTGTAATACACATGTAAGTACCTTGTATAATGTTGTATTAGTTGTCAGTGTATTAAAAATAGTATCGAAAATCAATCGACATTATTTATTTTTGTTTGTAAATTATTTTTAGTTAATAGATTTCGTCTAATGAATGTAGCTAATAGGAGATAATGAGATTTTATAACAATCTGATATATTTAAAAAAAATGGTCGCTTGATGGAATTTTTTTTTAAAAATGTGCACTTCTTATTGGATATCTTCCATGAAAGAGCAACAAATTACGGAAGTATTATTATTTTATTGTTAGTAATTAATATTCATGATACATACTAACTATTACACGTATGTTTATTGTAATCTTAGTAATTAATATTCATGTAATCTGGTACATACTAACTATTACATGTCGTATATTTATTGTAATCTTAGTAATTAATATTTATGTAATCGGGTACATACTAACTATTACACGTATGTTTATTGAAATCTTATTAATTAATATTCATGTAATCTGGTACATACTAACTATTACATGTCGTATATTTATTGTAATCTTAGTAATTAATATTTATGTAATCGGGTACATACTAACTATTACACGTATGTTTATTGAAATCTTAGTAATTAATATTTATGTAATCTGGTACATACTAACTGTTACACGTATGTTTATTGAAATCTTAGTAATTAATATTTATGTAATCGGGTACATACTAACTATTACACGTATGTTTATTGTAATCTTAGTTATTAATATTCATGTAATCTGGTACATGCTGACTATTACAAGAATGTTTATTTTTTTTTATTTAGATGGGGCTCAGTACAGGTTGATGGACTCTGTCGTCGAGTGGTTAATATCCTCGACTACGAATCCAGAGGTCCCGGGTTCACATCCCGGCGTGCGAAATTAAATTTTATTTGATTAATTTGTGATACTTCACAATATAAATATTACATATTACGGCACGTTCCAGAGTGGTAGATACTAATATGGTATTTAGTGATGAGATCTGAATAACCAAGTACTTCCCCACCTTCTTCTTCCCGTGCCCTTCCCCTCCCCGCTGCTTTCAGTCTCACAACATACCCCAATTGGGGATACCATAGTCTCACTGACTTCGAACGGTTGGGAGCAGTTGGAACTCTTGTGCGGTATTCCCATTTTTTTAATTAAAAAAGTAGTTCAGTAGTTAGTTCTGGAAGTGACTTTGATAAAGGCGTTTGTTTTTAACGATATTAATAAGAGCTTAACATTGTATTTAAGTCATAGCATTAAGTATTCTTTACAGCATATAAATCTAGATGTCTTAGGACTTATGTGGTCTATATCGCATATCAGAAAAGGCTTGCACTTTGTACACTTCATTACTTTTATCAAATAATATATGAAGAAAAAATAACCATGGAGTGTTGTTGACTATGTATCGTGCTTCACTTAATATGAATGTTCTTGTCCCATCCACATTTCAAAATTTCTCGTTTTAAAATATATACTACCCACTACCCGACTTCGCTCGAGTTTCAACACGCCTTTGTTGAAGATAAATATAGAGGTATTTTCATAGGTCAATTCGTACTTTTAATCACTTTTACAAAGTGTGCCGATTCTTCTTACATGTGTTGATTTATTCGGTCATCAGATTATTTCTATTACAGGAGTAGATTAATTTGCTTTACTTTGGGTTTGTATTATAATATGCCCTTCCTGACAACAATAATATTATTATTATTATAATTTACAACAATAATAATAATATTATGATTTCGTCTTACCGAATTAAATGAGCTTATTATTGTGGTTTACAAATATAAATAATTCACATTTATGGCTTGTATTTGAATATCGTAAAAACATAATATTATATAGGGACTAGTATCGACGTTATCAGGTCTCTAATCCGGTCATGGACCAGTGGTTCGCAACCAGTGGTATTACACCACCGTTACGTCTGAAATTCTCATCAAATGGCAGTGAAATGAAATTAAGTAAGCTTTCCATTAATCTTCAGCTAAGGAATATATTATGTTTAATAATGATAGTAATAATAATTGTATTACTTGTATAGCGCCCCTTTTGTGAAAAATTACCTCAAGGGCGCTGTACAAATCTTAATTCCTATTCTTTATCTAATTATGCACAAACAGATACAGAAAAACTTACTTACCTGGCAGGTCGCTTCACATGAACACAGTTTTATTAGAAAATTAAAGTATAGAGATGATATTTTTAGAGTTGCTATTTTATCCTCTTTTTCTATTTTTCTATTGATGTTGCATTTATTAGAAGATTGGTGGCTCAAGAAGAGTTGGCATTTATTTGAAATACTTTTAATTTTTACGACTGGAAAATGTTTATAAAATGACATTAAAAAGCGTAAGAAGCTTCTAATGGATATTACCATTTATTTTGAACACTTTTAGTTATTTACAGTGTTGCGTGCTGTGGACGCATTTTCGCACCGATAAGTAAATTCTTAAACCTTTTTTTATAAGTGATTTTAGGTGAGCACCGACCGGCTAGCCTAGCTATGCAATTTACTGGTGAATTTCTCCAATTTATGGATATGATTGTCTGAAAAGATGAGTTTTAAGTTTGTTTCTGAATTCTGTCGAGTCTTTGATAATTCTTAAGTCATGTTTACATCAGCGATTGCTCAGTAAAGATTGGTGAAAGAGGCCGTGGTGAGTAGGTATAAAAAAATTCTTCAGTGGCGCCATGCACGGTAGAGTGAATGGATAATTTATATATTCCTTTTTCAATATGCAGATCACCACCTACCCGACAGACTTGACCTACATGGCTTTTTGGTGTCTGGTTACTTTGTTTTTTTTTTCACCCAAAAACATAAAAAAATCAGTATGTTTTGGACGGTGAGGATAGTAGTTGAGAGTTGGGTGGTTACTCGGCTAAGTAACCCTTGAGGACATGTGAAAGTTTTTAACGTTGCAAACAACATCCAAATATTGAAAATTTGAAAAAAAAAATTTACACCAAAAGGAATTCACCGGAGAAATGCCATCTACTTTTTTTACTATAAATGAGCTCAAGAATTACTGGTTAAAGTTTGTCGGGTACGTGCAGATGCATTCTGTATATACCTTTTTGTTTGAAATATGTTACCCGCTGAAATAAAATCTGTAATAAAACTAAACCATTAATAAACACATTGAAAACTTGGTTAGCTGAAAGAAGCTATTTGTATTAGAAATAAGGAAAGATTATTTAAATTTAAGATTTATTGCTTTCGTCCATGTTTTTATTTTATTTCATTTTTTTTAATATATTTTTGCAGAAATATTTTAGAGTAACATTCTTTAAAATATTTATGTTTTAAGCTTGTTATGGCTTGTATGTTTTTATTATATATATTGTTTTTTTTTAATGTTTTTATTTTACATATTTTGTAACCTTGTCTGTAAATTTTATGTTTTTGATAACAAGCTCCCGTTAGACAAACTACAAAAGAGTAGTTTATTGGGACTTTTTGAGTTGTATTTTTCTTTTCTGTTGTAAAATTAAATAAGTAAAAAAAAAAAAAAAGAGTTTTATCTACTATGTACATTTGTTACATTAATTTTTTTACCGTGCTACCTGTTCGACTACCGGTTCGACGTGTCATTCGCTAACCTTCTTAAAACTAACCTAAATTAAACAAGTACACAAATAATTAGACATTATTAGGTGAGGGTAGGGGGACTGGGAGTGATGATTTGGAGGGGTGGCGGTGGGAGGAGTCAAAATAACAAAGAAACATTGTTAACAAAGGTGATTTACAGGGTGTTTTTATTTTATTTACTGCACACACACTAACGCATAAAGACAAGGCCTTCATAAATAGTGTGAGTGAGGATCTTGTCGACGTTCTTCAACTCTATTAAAAAAATGGTCCTATTTTACTTTGAGAATCGGAAAATATTTTTTTTTATTTAACGTTTTTGTGTTTTATATATATATATATATATATATATTTACATATTTTTTAACCTTGACTGTAAATTTTGAGTTTTGAATAACAAGCGCCCGTTAAACAAATTACAAAAAACTGATTTATCCAGGACTTTTTGTCTAATATTTTTTTCGTAAAATGTAAATTTAAAAAATATATATATTATTGTTATAATTGTATAATTTGTATAGTGCCGTTTTCGCGACAATTCGCCGTTGAGGTGATTTGTGTACAAATATCCACATGCGGATACATATTTGGTGTCATCTAGTTGCTCTAAGGTCCAAAAAGATTGGCTACCACAGCCCTTGACTAATATAATTCGTACACCACACACCACCCATTAATTAATTAAAAGCCATATATTTATCTCTAAGCCGACATGCGTCACCGATGCTATTTTTATTTTTTTTATCACCAACCAATCAGAAGCTAAGCCTTAGCTCTTAAGCGCATTTTAAGGAAAAATTTCCGAAATACTGTAAATCATTTTTCCTTCTGTGCTTACTCCGTGTACCTAAAATACAATTAAATAGTTTAACAGTGCCGGATCTACCATACAGTAGATTTATTGAACTAATATAGGTGGAAGTTTTACTTTTTCTAAATATTAGAAATATCTTTAATTTTCGATTATAATAAAATGCGGGACATCTAGTAGTGTTAGGTAGTGCGGGACATCTAGTAGTGTTAGGTAGTGCGGGACATCTAGTAGTGTTAGGTAGAGCGGGACATCTAGTAGTGTTAGGTAGGTACAATAGAAATATTTTATAGACTCTCTGTGTCTGCGACGAAGACCTTAATTTAGGCCAAGGTTTAAATCTTAGACTTTATGAAGTGTCGAATAAACCTTAGATATTTTTAGCAAATGGGAAAGTTTTATACAGTGGAAGAAATAAATACAATGCGCGTTCGTTTACATAGGTTTTGATGATCGACTCCGTTAAAATAAAAACAATAAATGATAAATACATTTAAGAAAACAATGGAAACGATAAATATGAATTGAGTTGTCTATTATAATAGGATACATCCACACAGAGTAAAAACGAAAAAACTTATACAGAAATGGCAGTCATGCAAGCAAACAAAACAGAAAAGAAAATATAAGGTAAAAAATCAAATTTCTTGAAATACATGCCCATCGGATACCGAACACTCTATGTTAGTGGTGGGCGAAGCGGCTCGGTTTAGTGAGCCGGATCACTAAATCAGCTCTCTGTAAAGACAATCCACGTGAAAACTGGACGAAAAAATGTGGGAATTGTTTTAAATGCATATCGGTTAATAGTATCTAAGTTAGAGGATATTTTTAATAGTTTTATCTGTATTTTATAGATAATGAGAAATTTATAACTTAGAACTCTTTGGGTGTGTTTTGAAATCGATGGCGTCATAAAGTTAATGTCGAATATTCGGCATTTGTTTTGGTTAAAAACCTGAAAATTTCACGTTATTTTCAGGCGAAATTCAAGTATATTTTGGACAAAATTCTGTTTATATTTGGGAAAAGCGGTGTTATTTTTCTATTTTTTTTAAGCAAATCAAACATAATGACGTGAAGTTAGCCGCTCTCATTATATGGCTATTCTAGGTTGTCAAAACAACATTCAAAGTAATACCAATTACTATTTTTTTTTATTTTAAAATCGTGTGAAAAATACGATTAATCGCGTTATTTGCTCTAAATGGTAAATTTCATTTCGTTGTGGTCGTTATTATTGATGCTTTCGTGGAGTAATCTATATCTAAACAGATAACCACGCCGATATGAAATTGTGTGAAGTGGTTGACATTCCTGGTGGCATGACTAATGACTAATGACTAGCCAACTGCAACATCTTTGCCTTATTAGTTGTTAAACAAATTAACCCGTACACTGTGGACCATTGAACGACGATCGTATCTTTCTACACCAAGCTGCTTAAAATTTTTACATCCCAAATGTTTAATGGAAATACAAATGCAGCATTGTCATTAAATTACTAATCAGGGCCATAATGTTTTTTTTTAGATTCGAAAAGTTTCCTTGCCGGTGCTGTCAACTAAAGTTTACATGTCTCTAATTATTTTAATAGCTCTGTATATATAATAATTACAGATAAATTCATATTTTAGAGATTCCTCAGGAATACATTTATCTATTGCAAAAAATAATTCCAATATATAAGTATGTATCGAACATAACACAAAAATATGTTTTGTTGAAAAATCGAAAAAAAAATCAATAAACGCATGTCTGCGTGCGTTGCTCAAAGAGGTACGATGGTGAGCGAGAGGTTTGCGGGGTTTCGTTCGCCGTGCTACAATGCGCAGTCGTCAGTATTAGCCGGCGGTCTGCCGGCAGTGATGGGTGTATCATGCGTTTTATGTGTGGCCTAATTTTCAGCACTTATACACAATATTTTACTTATGTTTTGTATTGTGTGTGTAATTCGTACTATTAATAAAATGATTTACATAAGTAATACATGTAAACTATTCACTTTTAACGAACTATAAAACTATAAATGTGCTTACTGTACACTGAGTGTACAGCACGGGAACTCTGGGGATTTTCTAGCACCTTAAGGTTTCACAATTTGAGTAAATTGTGGTCAGCCGAAAAGCACAACAACTGGCATGCTGTTATGTTAGTGAGCTGACCACAATTTGATGGAAAACTGAGTGAACATAGACTTGGCAGTTGAGGCACGAATCGGTAGCCTTTGTTAAGGACAAATATTTAGGGAACCGATATGATTCCTAGTCGTAGATTCATAAATGCATCCGTTCACACTTCCTGGTAATATCAAAAGAGCGCCAGCATTCACCGGAACACTAGTGTGGCTCCATCAGTTGGGAGGCCAAATCAATTGTATAGCGCTTTATAGGGGATACCTCACCCAGCGTCCACTCGCCACAAGTTGGTGGCCGACACCAGCATCGGCGCATGCCAACCAGTAAGGCTGCTCTCTGACGGTCCGGTGAGGAACGGACTTTTCACTCGCTACTGCAGACACTGCACAGAAAAGTCAAGTAAGGTAACGCTGTATGGAGGCTCACTCATTCTGACACCAGTGATGCCCGGTATCTTAATGAAATAGGCCTCGAAAACTTGAGCAGGAATGGTGCCAACTGTAAACTGCTTGGGAGAAATCCTGTCAATAGTACCGTAGTTGGGTACGAGTACGTACTCCTTTAACCCTACAATATTAACCTTCGTCGAATCGACTACGCCGAAGTACAATTAGCGTCGTATTTTTTGATACCGTAACAAAAATTTTAAATAACTGAATAACATCATAGACTACCCTCAAATGTTAAGTGCTATACATATCCGTATCCCTATTAGATCTACTTGACTCTACCATATTTTCCCACTGTGACAACCGCAGCACGAACTGTTCATATAGCTCACCACTCACGTCTTCACCGAACCTCAATTTCCTATACAGATCTTTTCGACATACTCCAAACCACTTTGGCATGTATTTCAGTGAAATTAAGTAACTTCTGTTCTGCCCTTAAAAATAAGAAATGCCATGTGGCGTGTTTTATAATCCAAATTTCTGGCCAATCGGGCCTTAAATTTCAAATACAGAACTGTGCTTCATCATCATTATGAAATTCAAATGGGATTGCGATATGCGATGTCAGGCAACTGTAAGAGAGACAAAGCGCGTGCTAAACAGGCTAAAACCAAAAGGTGTTAAGTAAAACGCTCACGGGCTTCCATTTCAATTTACGTAGAAGGCACTTCTAATGTGTATTACTTATTCTGTGATTCTATCATATTATTGTACGACATGTATTATGTTTGCAAAAGTCCTAAGGGCGTTCAATAAATTAAAAATAAAAATAATAAAAAAAAACAGGACATTAAAGAAAACCCTTGAAAAGTGAAAAAAAAAAATTCCAACCTAGCTGAATTATAAGAACATTCCACTCTGCTGGTGATATTACAGACGAAAGTGAATAAAAAATATTTATCTTATGGTTATCTATAGCTTTTTATAGTCATTAATTCGCTTTCATCTTCGTTATAAAGATTGCGAGGCGTTCAAAATGTATTTTTTAATTCAGCTGAAGAAGATTGAAGTACACTATTGGGTTATATGGACATTCACAGACATAATACAAGAACGTGTAAGGATATTAGGCTACCGAAAAAGAACAAAGCCAATACGCAAAATAGTATATTTTATAAAGGCATGAAATGCTATAATGCTCTGTCGGACCCAATCAAAGGTGAAACAATTAATCAATTTAAAATAGATTGTAAAAAACACATTAAGTTAAACGAGAAAAAAATCATTACTTTCTAAATTATCATTATCTATATGTAATATTATAAGAGTTATAATTATTTATTTTGTAAACTTAAATGTACAAATAACTAAAATAAAATAAATAAAACAAAACAAAAACCTAACCTAATCTATTATAATATTGTGTTATATTTTGTAACTGCTCCGTCTTATACCTTCAACGTATTTTTTTTATAAATTTTGTTGACAGATGTTTTTTAAACTTTTTTTAATCTCATTCGACATTTAGAACTAAAGATTAGTGTACTTTTATCTTGCATCGGGCAGATTAACAGATTAATAGGGTGTTCATGCACGGGCGTTGATGAATCTACGAAGGTTTGTAATAACATCACTTTACATACGCATACATACACATACATTTCATTATCAGGTCCTATATTGGAAAATTGTACTGTATAAATTCTACTACGTTCGATTCACGTGACTTTTTTTAAATATTCCGTTTTAGTAATTTTTATTTTCATATGACGAGTTTTGATTTTTTCCGACTGTATCAGACGCATATTCATTCCAAATTTAAAGATGTTAATAAGATGAGATGAAACGATTACCCAGCCGTAATAAGAAGTCTTATCACTGTGCACATGTGAAATTCGCATTGGTTTAACCAATTCATTTGCTTTATGGTTTTGTTTTCATATTTTATAGGTCTCTGTGCATTCCTAAAATAATATCACTGTTCATATGAGAGGTTCGCATTAATTTAATCGAGTCACTTATTTTCCATTTTTTTACGAGTTTCTTAATATTCGTGAGATGATATATCCTTGATAAAGGATTTTATTACTGTACAAATGCGAGATTTACAATGGATTCATCTGTGTTATAGTTTTAAATATAGTTAGAAAATAATTGCCCCCATTAATAATAATTACCCCTAAACGTGGAACAGATGTTGAATATTTTTTAAATAAATAGAGAAACAACTAGTATGGAGAGTCAGTTGTCATTCAAGAGCCGAACAAGTCTTTTACTTATCTTGCCTTCGCCTTACCTGAAACCTTCCACCTGCTGCCTCGCTAAGCCTCTGAACTCTGCCTGAGGGATCCTGGGACCTACCTAGTCAGTAGTAGCCGGCCCTGCTCGGGCTCGCCAGGACCGGGATCAGGCAGAGAACAACCCCATACAGTGCTCTCACTTTAGCACTGGGTGCGAGAGACCAGAAGAACGGCACTACTATAAGGCATCCTCGGAAGATATTGAATGTATTTGTAACCAGCGCCCTATATTTACAGTTTTTGTGCACGCAGGTGTCCAGAACCACATTTGTCCAGTACACCGATAGACTTCGATAAATGTATTGTCTTGTATTTTTTAAATGTAAATACCTCCATTAAATACCAAATTAGTATATAAACACATATTTTGCAAATAACTAGTCCGCTTATTATATATTAATCAATGATCACGTAGCCGAATCGACGAAGATTTGTAATAGACGCAAATAAGAAACATCAGTGACGCCCGCGCCCCAAAGGCAAACAAGATTTTTTTTTAAATGCGTTAATCAACAACCCTGAGTCAAATGAATAGCTGAATTATAAGAACATCCCACAGTGCTGGTGATATTACAGACGAAAATAGATAAAAAATATTAATCTTATAAAGAATATTGGTTATATTGCAAATGAGAGTCAATAAAAAGACAATTTTTGAAAATTTTCATGTTATAAATTACAAATGACTAATTCATGTTGTTTTATTCACTTTATAGCCAATAAATGAATAATTTAATCACAACAAGGGCGCTGCAAAAATATTAATTCATGGACTTACAGCTTTTATCTTTTGGATGACAGATTGCATCGACTAATCCATAAATCCATCGTACAAAGCTATAACGCACCGTGACCATTGCTCATACCGCGAATTATTCGTGAAAATTCGAAGATAACAATTACAAAAATTATGTATTCCTTTTTATAGTAATCGTGCAATTAATAACGTTTTATGTCTAACATTTTGTATTAGCTAATCTCAGCTTCTTCCACTTTTCGTATTCGGGTCGGGGCCCATCGCCTCAACGAGGCGCTGGGTCCTGCGCTACTTCGGCAGCCTCCATTCATACTGAAAAGTGCAGGAATGTAGTTAAGGTTAAACGAAACATGACTGTCTAGTTTAGATTTCGCACGGGTTAAATTTATCTTAGTTAGACATTCCTTATGATTAGGCAACATGCTAGCCATATGAGGTTCAATAAAGAAGAACGAGATTGTTTCCTAACAGAACTGTCATTTTATTATTCTATCATTTATTGGTGCTTTCATAGTGAATTGACGTTATTTAAAAAAAAGCATAGTAACATTATACGTATATATACATTTTTTTATATGAATACCGCACAAGAGTCCAACTGCTCCCAACCGTCTGGAGCCAGTGAGACTATGGCATCCCCAATTGGTAAATGTTGTGAGGCTTAAAGTATTAGTGAGGGGAAGGAGAAGGGAAAGAGGAAGATGGGGAAATACCTGGCTATTCAGATCTGGTCACCAAACACGGCTAAAAGTCATTTTAAGCACGTTTCAATTCCGAATGGTGGTCTTTCACCAGGCCGATACTGAGAATATCTTCCACTCTGGAACGTGCGCAAATATACTACAATATATATTATTTTTACGTAAATTAATTGTGAAACAGCACAAATTAATTACATAAAATTTACATGCGCACGTCGGGATTTGAACCCGCGACCTTCGGATTCGTAGTAGTGACCATTACCCCTCGACCACGCAGGCCGCAAGTTGTACGTTTAGATATACATGTTCATGTGCTTTTAGATAGAAACGGAGCAACAAAACAAGATGTGTATTATTTTATTCTTTAATCATAATCAGCGGTGACACTTTAATTAATAAGTACTCTTATACAGTGAACATAAAGGCAATTTTCCATTATTTTCTCAAATGCATGTAAAATTTTAATTTTCTATTTTTATCTTCCTTTCCCGATAATAAACCTCGTATTTAGTTCACACGACACGGACCGTCTTTGTCAGCGGCTAAAACGGTGTAGGTGTATTTTTAGTTGATTATGAGCGAATAGCGGATTTTGAACGAACAGCCCTCAATCTCTATATGTAAAAATGAATGTTTGTCTGTCTGTCCTCGATTTTCTCGAAAATTACTTGACCGGTTGCGCTGAAACTAGCACAGTTTGTTCTTATTAGTGCCGGGAAGGTTTGACGAGTAGTTTTAATGAAATCCGATATGTAAAATTGTTGCTATAACGTTTTAAAATTAATGCGATAAACATTGAACCCGCCAAGCTGTATTGAGGTTAGCCCATAGATATACCACTCTGGTTAGCCATAGATTGCATATTCAAAAGAAGAAGGTTTGTTTGGATAGAATATTTTCAAAATGGAAAACACAAGTAGGTACATACGTAAAAACTTTTTTTTTTGTATAGATATGTATTGAAAAAAGAAATGTTTGGAATGAAATAAAATTTTCAAATGAATGTTTCTTTGTTTTGAGATAGTAATAGTTGTCATAAGGCATTACTTTCGCTGTCAAATCAATTATGGCACCCAACAACAAGCAAGAATTCACAACTTCATAACTTTTTTTTTCTTAAACCGACCAAGGCCGGGTACACATCAGGCACTTTATTTATTATATGAGGAATTGCATGTCTTCGGCAGTCATCAGGCGGGTAATTTATTTTACATTTTATCAAAGTTGGGTGGGTTGGCGCACTAGAGACATCTAACGGTAAAAAGTAAAAACTATTAACTGTCCTTAGAAATATCGTCTACAGAAAAGTATGAAACTTTGCTAAATTGCTAAAATACGTTTTAAAAAACTACTGTAAAAATAATGATTATAATTGGATTACTGTAACTAATATCTTACTGCTAAAGTTTATTGCGAACGGCGTACAAGTAATTGATTTACAACTAAGACTTAATATAATACCTAGTAATTAGTTCTTGTCGTTCTTGAACACTGTTTAGAATATACTTGACTTCTCTGTAGTTTAAATTTTTGCCGTGGAGAATTTCTCAGAGATGGCGCTGTACAAAATAAATGATTATACTGATTGTACTAATATCTCTATCCTCATCATTAGCTACCCATCACCTGCCTGAACCTAATATATTTGTAACAGGTATACGTATTATAATACCGCCATACAAACTGGCTCCATAGATATTAGCGTTCCAACCGATCCGGGCGTTCCGAACATGTAAGGAATATTTATTGAATACGTGATTTCTGAAGCCGCGTCTCTTGCGAACTTTTTTCCGAAACATTACACAAAAAAACATACACAAAAACATTTGTTTTCATACACATTCCGTCTCCTGGTAAAATGTTTTGTTTTGATTAAAAACAAAACATTTTGCGCAGACAAGTTGAGTTCAAGAATAATGTTTTGAATGTACTACGTATTTTTTATAGGTTAAATAAAATACCATTGTTTTGTTTATTGTTTAAATAAATAAAAAAATGTTAATGTCAATGAATGTAAAAATAATGAGAAATATGTTGTGTAAACCACTGTAATATAGTCAATGAATGTGTTTATCACGATGATTAAATATGCATAAGCACGACGTTCTTAATATGCACAAAATTAATGAAAAACTATTTCAGTTACCGAAGAAGCAAAATCAAGCATTTTACAGTTTTTGTGTAGCTTTTAGGTTATTTTTTTTTATTTACGTAAAAAAAACCAAACTAAAAACCCATTTTATGTCTAATTAAAACATTGCATTATATATAAAGTAGGTTTTAGATTCTTAGTTTTTTAATAATAATAAAAACTAAGAAGAAAAAGACGTGCTAACATGCATATTTACCTCACGATGCTTACTTTTAAAAGTACTTAATATGAGCGCTGTAGTCCTATTAGAAATAGCAGACATAATAATAGCATACATAACTGTTAAATAAATTATTATTATTACTGATTCATAAAATGGTGAAAGACCACCATCCAGAATTGAAACGTTTCTTGAAATGGCTTTTAGCGATGTTTGGTGACCAGATCTGAATAGCCAGTTATTTCCCCCTTTCCTCACCTTCCTCTCCGCCTTCTCCTTCCCCTCCCCAATACATTCAGCCTCACAACATTCCCCAATTGGGAATGCCATCGTCTCACTGGCTCCAGACGTTTGGGAGCAGTTTGGGACTCTTGTGCGAAAAAAATAAGCAAACTTCTTATAACAATATATTATAATTTCGCTTAGTTCAAATAACCTAAAAAAACCCGTTCGATTTATGACGAAGTACCATCGGACGGGAGGCATACTCGCACATAGATCCGCACAGTGCGGCGATTAAAAAAAATTAAACAAACCCTTCCCCCCTTCCCCTCTTCACCCGCGAGAAGAATGTTTTCCATTGATTTCGGAAGACAAAAACATTCTCTACGCACACAGAAATGTTTATGGTAACGCCCCTTTGTTTTGTTTTTTTTTTTGTGTAAATTTTTTCAAAAAACAGTCGCAGGAGACGCGGCTTTATATTCAGTATCCGTATATCGCATGTCGATATTTAACACTTGCGTTATTGACCCATACCGATACATTCGATACAAGTATCATTTCAAGTATTCATCGTTATACGATATTGACAGATTCAAGGTACCTTCCGCCCTTGAGGTGATTTTCCCATGAAAACGGCGCTGTATAAATAATCCAATTATTATTTAATATTATTATAATACATACCGCTATCGCTGTATAAGGCCAAATTCCAAGTTGGGACGCGGTTCTCCACGCCGCCATACTCTGACATCAGAGACACAAAAAATTACGGGAATCTTTTGGAAGATTTTGAGAAAATAAGCAAACCCGTTTTCGGTCATTAATCTATAATAATAATAATTAATGCATGATTTATACAGCGCCGTTTTTATATAAAATCACCTCTAGGGCGCTACTTTTGTTTCCGAAAAAAGCACTTTTTAAGTTCCTGACTTTATCTACATTTAATTAGAGTGTTTATAACGCGAAAGTAGATGATTGAAGAAGTTTGTGACTCCCAAGCACATGCCACAATCAAGTGAACCAAATACTTAAGTTAGGTCATGTCAAGAGTCAGAATAACAGAATGATTTGTATAAGACGATGTATGAATATGAATTAAGCAATGAGTGTGTGCCAAGACAGAGTTGTTTAGCGGTCTGTCCTCTCTTCCTAATCCTACGGGGAAACGGTGCGATGTTTACTTTCTAATTTGATGGTTTTTTATTAAACTTTTCTTTATTTGAGATAACAAAAAAATAATACATATTTCAGCAAATTCGAAAAGGAGTAAGATCAACCGATGTAAATGTGTGAACATCATATAATAAAGATAAAAAAACACGATGAAAATTAAAGCGAAATAAAACATTTATAAAAGTTTCATAACACACAGCACGGGAACGGCATTTTAATTGTTCTAATATTCGTGTTTAGTAAATTAACTCGACAAAATATACCTTGGCGACTGAAAAAAAAAGGTTTCTGTATTGGATTAGTTCAATCATTTTTAATGACCATAATATAAATATGTACACAGTTAAGGGTCCCTCATTTACTATTGCAGGCAGACAGGCGTGAAATGTGTGTAGCAAATACATATTTACCGACTTCTCCGAGTTTTCCATAGAAGGGAGGAGTCTGAAAACGTTTTTTATATTATATTACGGGGTGATAGATAAACTTTCAATATCGCCCCGGTGAAAGACCATTCATAATCGAAAAGTTTGCATTGCACGAAACTACTTTACCCGTGTTTATCCTTCCTCTTTCCCGCCTCCTCCTTCCCCACTCTCTTCAACCAAATCCATAAACCTCTTAATTGGGGGAACCATAGTCCCACTTACAGATTGCAATCCAGTTTTCGAATAACCTGGATTTTCGTAATTTGCACTGTGGAATCAGAATCCGGATTTCCAAATATGAAACCCGGCTTTTAAATAATGAATAAAATAGCTTATTAGCAACGCAATGTATTATGCAATGCACGTGTCCAACCGAAGAGTTTATATCACCACATTTAGCGGGGTTTGACCGAGACTTCGTAACAGTAGTGCCTTACCATAAAAATTTTTTACGTACAACGATTTTAAAATTTTGAAAAGCGTTTTACAACTATAACATTAGCTGTAAGGATCAAATTTTATTTTTCTAGAAGATTAATTACTAACTTCCGGGGATATCACCCTAAGAACATCTGAGATTTTACGAATATATTCATCAGAAATTATTAAAATACATCCCTCGGGAAGAATCATTTTCTAAGCCCGCTGGAGCAATCTCGACCCTATGCTCCTCCAATACGCCGTCTGCCAAAATCTGCCAAAAGTGATATTATTTTTCAGAACGGACAAGAGATGAATGATTCTGAAATGAAGTATTCGCTATTTGCTGGCTCTAGTTCTTATGGCACTGACGTGAACGCCGTTTCCAGCCCTAACCTTGATGTAGAAACACTTTATTATGTGTTAACATAATAAAAAGTACACTAGGCCCTGCAGACGGTTCTACGTTGAGCCTCGTCCATTGAAAGAGGTGTATAAAAAGAAATTCAATATGGCCGCCGAAATTGTGCATTTTGACTTTAGATTCGAGTTGCATGTTCATGTACAAGAAAAAAGTTCTATTTGTGTTCCAATATTGTATCAACTAAATTTACTACCAGACACGTAAATTCACTTTCAATTCAAAACAAATACAAATCCAACCCAATGACTCTGAAATGCTCACAGAGCATTCAAAACGAAGCAGAAGCAGTACCGTCTACTGGTACTGAACATGGATTAGAAAATTTGCAAGCATTGCCTATAAATCCATCTTATAACGATTTCGGTGAAATTGATACAATCGTGGAATTATATTCGTACTAGCTGGTTCTATGCAGAAATCTCCTAACAAAAAAATTCCAATACTGACAACATAATGTATTAGGGATTTTTTCTTCTTTATTTAGATTCATTACCATTACCTTTACAACGCTCCCTTGTGCTGACATATATATTGATGAAAACTCACTCCTGGAACGTTTTTCGTTTCTCGTGTACAATTTGAATTTTGAGGGTTACCCTCTTTTTCCTAAACACAGTTTAGAATAAATATTTGATAGGTAATTTGTATACCTATTTCATTTTTCGTCTGATGGTTCTAATTTTGTCGTCTTATCTTAACTAGCGCCCTCCATATTTTTCTGCGATATTTTGTTAGATTACATGTATCCTACGTAAACATTATTTGTGTGTGTAAATGGTAACCAAATTATTGTTAAGATTTTTTTAAAACTTTATATTTAAATAAAAGCAAAATAATTTTATTTAAAATCGTTACAATGAAATTCAATGGGAATTTAAAGTTTCAAAAATTGGCGACCAAATATTTGGCATAAATAAATTAATTAATGCGAAAATCATTTAATTTTGCGTTTTTATTGGCCCAGAAATTTCCACCTAACAAACGTGAATAACCAAAGGAAGGATGTGTGATTTATGATTATTTGGGAACTCTCATATTCTGCAGATGATCATATTTTTCAACTGTTGGTAACATGAGTTTCCAGAGACCATGTAAATTATATTATTACCTAACTATTTCTAACAATAAACTTAATTTTCATAGACGAAGTTAAATATCACACAGAAATTTCTTTAAATTTGTCCAAAGAAAATCGCGACATGTCACACTGTGCAATCATTTAGAGATGCGAACGAAAAGTGCGCCGTGAAACATCAATTGGTCCGCCCGCTAACTCCATCCGTCGGTCTTTAGGAACGCCCTTAACCGATTATATTTTAGGATATTGTGTCGTCTTTTCGTACCATGCGTATATTTAAAAATACAGAGATTTCAGAATTTTTTCCTCCTTATCTAGAGCGAAATAAAATTGGCAGTTTTCGTTTTCCATTTGCTGGCATAACTGTCCTTTCTAGCTATTTTTTTTCATTGAATTTTGGGTACCCATTTTTATTGAATTTTGGGTACCCATTTTTAATTCCGACTTCCGACAACAAACGCTTTCATTCTTTTTTTTTATAATTAATAACTTAGATTCCGACAATGTAAAAAAAATTGGGGGCCTTGCAATATTTCAATTTAATGGTTCAAAGCGAAATGTTTGAATTTTTGAAAAGGCACCGAGGTTCATGATGTTTTGTAACATTTTTAAGCGAGACAAATGCATGTAGAAGTTTTTTTAATGCACGTATGGGAGAAGCCATCGATTACATGTTAAATCAAAATCTTACCCATTTGGAAGAGACACGCACTAATCAAATTAAAATAAAATTTAAAAGCATGTTTTTTTTTTATTCCGGCAGTGCTTCGACTGCTTTAGTTGGCCTCAAGTGTCGGATCAAGTGCGCAAGTAAATTTAATAGGATTAATGTGTGTTAATTCACAATTTATTCATTAAAAATAATATACATTATATTTGCTTAACGTTCCAGCGTAGTAGATACATTCAGTATCGTCCTGGTGAAATACCACCTTTCAGAATCGAAACGTTGCTTTAAATGGGTTAAACCATGTTTGATGACCAGATCGGAATAGCCGGGTACTTCCCCACCCTTCTCTACCCCATCTTCTTCCCTTCTTTGCTACATTCAGCCTCAAAAGATACCTCAATTGGGGATGCCATAGTCTCACATGCTCCAGACGGTTGGGACTCGTTTGTGGTACTCACATTAAAATAGAAAAAGAGGGTTGGGTGGATGGTGGAATTCCCAATCTGCCGTATTACATTTTTTAACAGAAAATAAGGCAGTAAAATACATAAAAATGAATTAACCGGAGCGTGATCGCCGAATCATCTACGCAATCTCCATCCATCGCTTATAACTCGTGAGCGTCCGTACTGACGCCGCAAACGTGCGACGCATGACCTGTACAAATGCGAGCAAGCATCAAGCACATTGATGCAAAGACCTGATACATTATTACGGTCACAGTTCGTTTTGTTTGCCCTTTTGACTGCAATTTTTTGTGTGTTAGTTTGTTGGGATTGGAAACAGCGTCAAACGCTAGGAGCGCGGTGTGTGGACAGGGCTAATGGCGTTGGTTGAGTTCCGTGGCCTGCCCAGACGTTGGCTAGTCTGTGGCGAAGTAAGGCGTGGAATGAGTGCACTCTCATTACAAAGGCATTTTATTTTTAAATTAACTCAATTTTATTAAAAAACCTGCTCCTTCGGATATGTTGGAAATATCAAAGGTATAGTCATTAGGAAAATGAGGCGCCTGCTCAATTCCTTAAGAGAATTTAACTTAACCCGAGGCATGGTGAAACAAAAAATCTCGTAAGACTCTCGTAAATAAACTTTACACTTAAGTGAGCAAACTGTCTATTTTCCTGTGTGGTTTCAGTCAGAATGTAGGACGGAACGTATCGAGATGCACAGAGCCCAGCGGCGATTAGCAAGAGAGAGAAGGTTAGTTTTGAGGAAGAATGATAATAAAATGCATATTTATTATAATCTCGATAGTATTCTAATTAATCCAATCGGTATTCACGATTTATTGACGAGTAAATGAAATAATTACACCAATCTTAAACAATTAAATGGTTCACAATACCTGGCGCGTTTTCTGCGATCTACAACACGCTATTTGACTGACTGGGCTGTTACGTGGTCATATACTAATTATATAGTAACAATGAGCTAATAAATATTATGCAAAAATATTTCTTGTAAGATCAACGTAACTTTGCACGTTGACGTGACACACCTAGCTCAGGTACTTAACAATGACAAAGAGATGGATGACAGAATGTAACTCGACTTAAGTTTTTTTTTCTAAAAAAATACGGAATAATAAGACTGTTAGATTACTTTATTTTTTAATGATATCCTCACATTTCCCGAGCTGAGGATTTCATTTACAAAATATTAAATTAAATTATATTAAATTGTCGTGATTGCTGAAAAAAAAATTAAGTGCAGTTAAGTGGTTTCGGTGTTAGTGTTAACATATTTTGTATTTCAGATCTCCCTATGAAGCGTATCCAGCGTTTTATTTGATTTTTTAAATTATTATTGTTGTTGTGATTTTTAATGGAGAATGGGATTTTGTCGTAGAGTTTACCATAGAAAAAGAAGTTTTTTTATCCAAATGTTGTGTTTGCGGTTCCTTGTTATATAGAATACAAATAGTTGTCTTGTAAAATATATTATAGGTAGGTACTTGTCGCTTTTCTGGATTTGAAAACGATAAACTCGTCATGGATCAGTTAAAAGCATAAAAATGTCGCAGGTGAGTTTGAAATTGGGAGACGAGTATGGGTACCGCCGCCCCTGGAGCCATTAATTGGATTAACCTCTGTCATAGGTCGCCTGTCACGTTTGGTTACTTAGCAAGCGTCTCCGGGTGCACGGTGTGAGGTTTGTCTAGGTCTTGACGGCGGATGCATCTGCCCAACTGCACGGCGGACCGTATCGGGAATGGTCGGTTGAAGGAGACCCCTTGACTTCTCCAGCCGCACTCTCTGGACACATCGCATAGCACCGCAGGGGAAGGCATAGATTAATACGTCCCTCACTCCTGGACACACTTACCCCCACATTCCTACTAAAAAAATGCATGTAAGTAGTAATTGATATGAGAGCGCCGAATAGATAATATACACTAGAAATGCCTTCCGTATAGATTTGAATGGAAACCGATGTAGCCACCGACTTAGTATCTTTTGGTTCTACCCCCGAGAAAGCCATTGAAAATACAGCGCTCTGTCTCTGTTACGGTCTCCCTGATATCGTATATTCCATTCCATTTTATTTTGAATTTGTACTTTTGAATTTTTGAATTTTAAATTAATTCTCCGAATGACCAGACTTTTGGATCACGCAACACACCCACATCGCATTTCTGTGTTCGTCTTTATTATAGGGACATTAGAAACTGCGGATTACTGCATTCGCATGCACGTACGAGGTGTGTTCAAAAGAAAAGGTGAATTTTGAATTTTCGCGGGCTGTGTACATTCGATTATCGATTTTTTTTGGTTGGTACACATATGTTTATCATATGTTAGCATTATCAGCCATTTTGGATCAGTGTTTTTTTTTGACAACTGGAAAGGTTCAAAAAATCAGAAAATTCGAGGCTAGTTTGTTGAAATGACTTTATGCAATGTTTTGTTAACAATAATCGATGCCAAGTACCCACCGACTTCTACGAGTTACGTTATTTATTTATTTGCTTACATATTACTTGTCATAAATTAAAACATTTTAATTTTGAGCCACGAATCGAGTGTTTCCAGTCAATAATAGTATACCCTTAATTAAATGTTCGACAAATAAAACAATAAAACAAAAAAAAAATGCTTTGAAAATGAACAAATAATGGCAAAAATATGACAAGTTATAGTATTCTCTCAAGTTGGATAGTTTCCAAAATGTCTGGTACTGTGAAAGAATACATGTATAGGTACAGGCAAATCATTTTAAAGATAGCACGTTTAAATGTATTTATTTATTTATGCACACCGAATGTTCACCGTGGTTCAAATTGGTATGAAATAGTTTGGAAAACCTGTTGGCAGTCCCCTCTCACCCGCAATATTCCCACTATACAGTACACCACTACACAAGCAAGAAACTATAAAAGGCATTGACAACTCTGTACTAAACTGGATAACCTCGTATTTCACTGAGATATATCAGACAGTGGCTTGTGGAACTAAGAGATTTTTCGAATTTTGTTTATGCTGTGGTGTGCCGCAGGGGTCTGTACTAGGTCCTCTTCTGTTTGTAAACCAGTGATCTGGAACCATTAACTTCATCACGATGACAAATTTTTCACAGCTATGCTGATGATTACTTTCTTCTTAAAATGTGTGATCCTACCGAAGTGGATTATTGTAGGTCATCTGTTGTACACTGTATTGATGAGGTCTCAAAATGGATGTACAAAAATAGACTTAAGCTGAATGCAAACAAATCTGAATTTATGGGAACTTCATCACCCAGAAGACAACACTTATAGTTCAATAACAGTCTCTGCAGTGGAAATTATTCCCAGCTCGTTTTTTTGGTGCTTACTTGGACAAAAACATTGTTTCAATGAATTCTCAACTTGGCAATACAGTAAAGTCTAGTGTATTTTTGATATTGACAATTTAAATCCATAAGAAGACGTCTCCCAACAGATTCAGTTAAGACTCCTGTAAATGTTCTCGTGGTTTCCAGATTGGACTACTGCTATAGTTTGTATTCTGGTCTGCCTAATGTACATTTGAGCAGACTGCAGGGAGTATTCAACATAGCAGCTCATCTATGTTAGTATGTGGTGCCATCAAATACTGTCACATCACTCCTCTTTTACGTGATTGCCTACGCTGGCTTCGAGTCACAGAAAGAGTTCAGTTAAAAATTTATCTTGTGGTATAAGCACTTAACGACCTGGCACCATCATACTTGAATGATCTCTGCGTGAGGGACAATCTTACTCAGAGGCAACTCACGCTCAGGTCGACCAAGCATCGAACAGACTGGTTGAACTCATCGACTTTGACGCATCGAACAGACTGGTTGAACTCTCTCGTATGAATGCTGCTAAATTTGGGGACATAACTTTTATTGTAATGGGCTCACCTTATTGTAATGACCTTCCATTTGGTTTGAGGTCAGAAACCAATTTCGAAACCTTTAAGAAAAGTCAAAAAATATATCCATTAAAAAGGGGTTACAAACTTTTACAAGAAAAATGTAAAGCATCCTTGAGGTAATGTTAGGCAAGACACGGCGCTATGGACAAATTAACCGTTTATTTTATTATATTTTACAAATGTTTATACTGAAACGTAGAATGTAGGTGTGGAATATCATGTCATAGGGTGATTAGGAAAAAACTGTAAAACATTATATTTTTATTTTTAATAAGAATAATGTGGGTAGTGCTAATGTAGGAATGGGTTGCACAATTTGAGTTGACTCGATCGACATATACGTATAATTGTGTGTATTGGTGTATATTATGCTTATACTTTCGAAAGCGATGTCCTTGCACGAAATCACTGAGAAACATTATTTTGTCTTGCTCATTCGCCATCTTATTGTTATTAGCGAAAAAGGAAGAACACATATTTACGATGAACGATTTTGAATATAGAGCGTAAAGGTATCGCACAGAGTACTCACACAGATGCATTGCTTGCATACAGCATGTGTCGCACTTATTCTACTTTAGGTAAGAAAATTCCAGCAAAAATTATTAAAACATCTATTAAAGACCCTTAGAATAGGAAAAACACACATTTTACAACTAGTCGAATATTAAAGTTAGTTCAATATTTGCACTGTTGTCCCTTTTTCGCTAAGAACGATAAACATGCGTGAGCAAAACAAAATGCTAAATATGTATTGGTTGCCTCAACTCTAATTGCGGGACCTATGCAACAGGAAATTATTAATGTTTTCTAGTGTTTAAAGCTCTATATAACTGTGATATGACGGATTAGAAACCAAGCAAAAAGTTTATTTACTCCGTATAAATTTTGGTTTGAGATGTAGCATTTTCTTTCGATGTGTGTTTTTTTTTTCAAGGTTTTTCAAAATTACTTTATAAACACCACTTTTATAATATATATTATTCTCGATTTCCGACTTATGGCAGCTAGTTGCTGGAGTGCGATATTTTCGACACCCGCAAACAGAATACGCCTTCAAAACCTCGTATCACATCGCATACAACGAAAAGTGGCCAAGTCAACTTTTACTGGAAAATTTACCAAGTCCAAATATTGATTATGTCAGTCCAGGAAAATTTGCTACATGTAAAATTGACCAAGCCCACATATTAATCATGTCATTCTAGGAAGATTCGCTAGGTTGAAAATTGACCAAGTCCACATATTGGTCATGTCAGTCTAGGAAGATTTGGAAAATTTACCAAGTCCACATATTGGTCATGTCAGTCTAGAAAGATTTGCTAAATGGAAAATTGACAAAGTCCACATATTGGTCATGTCAGTCTAGGAAGATTTGCTACATGGAAAATTGACAAAGTCCACATATTAATCATGTCATTCTAGGAAGATTCGCTAGGTTGAAAATTGACCAAGTCCACATATTGGTCATGTCAGTCTAGGAAGATTTGCTACATGGAAAATTGACAAAGTCCACATATTGGTCATGTCAGTCTAGGAAGATTTGCTACATGGAAAATTGACAAAGTCACATATTGTCATGTCAGTCTAGGAAGATTTGCTACATCAAAGTGGTCATGTCAGTCTAGGAAGATTTGCTACATGGAATTGGTTATTGGTCATGTTGTTGTGAAAATTGATTTTATGTCATAAAGATTTGCTACATTCCTGATATTTAGTAGTACCTAAGGTATTTTAAACGAATAGATATTCCGTTGGATGTAGATATTTCCCTTTGGACATGATTCTAATACTCTACGAAACTAATTCTAGTACTTTTGAAGAGCCTTTGGCAATTTCGCTAAATATCTTTAGAACAGTCAGGATATTTGTTAGTTTATTTTTTTTATGTTTAGAATGTAAAAATTATTCTGATATTGAATTTAAATAAATAAACGTTTCTGGGTTTTACGATACAGCCCCGATGTATTATTTAAATTTAAATAATTATTTTTTAATGAATACAATGGATACTTGTGTTAGTGATTTTGTAAAAAAAAATATTTGTTTGTAAAATCTTTTTTTCGTTTTATTTTATTTAAGTGTGGAGATTTCATGTAACTTTAACTTCGTTCAATTTCAATAGGCCCTGCTGAAAACCAGCTGCACTACGGGCTCACAATTGACATTTTCGTCAATTTCTAAAACTATGTAATATGTTGAAATAAAATAATAACACATTGACAAATAAATGTTTTTATAGTTATTATTATTAAATTCGGGAGTTTCTTCCCAACCATACTGTAGCGCGTCCCTCGGACGATAGACCGGGCGCGGGCGGTGTCAATCCCGCTCCAACCACCGCCCGACACCGCCCGCGCCGGCAGACAACTCGAGAAGACCCAACAACCAGAAGTTGCGAAGTAATACGATTTACGAAGCCAGACCCGGTTAGTTGGTCGTAGTTAGTTGTTAGTTCCCTCCCGTCGCCGTTCGAGTGCTAACGTTGTGTGTGACGTCATCATGGTCTCCTCCGTACTTCTGTTCACCTCAGCTCTACTCGTCGCTTTCGCGCCCACAGGTAAACGAATACACAATACCTAGTTTGTCTCGTACTTTAATTTTTTTGGTTCGAAAACAAAAGAACGAAAATTGTAGATTTGAAAATGTCGTGTTTTCGAATGTTTTATTTAATTGTTCGGTTAATTTGTATAATATTCTTTATTTAAATGTGTTTTGACTCGAATGTAAGTTTAAATGTCTTATTTTATTGATATCATCTTGGCCGGAAACCGTAGGAATGTTGTTGTTTTTATGTGTATTCAAACAGACAAATAGTGAATTTACCCGTATTTCACATATTTTTGAAGCCATTTTTATTAGCAACAAAACAGAAAATGAAAATAAGGAGAAAGTTTTTTTATAAATAATATTTTTTGTTTGTTTGCGTATTTAAAGAGAATATGGTTCGTATACCGCAAAGAGATAAGACAATGTTGTTTTTAAGGCTTTATTGTGAATGGGTATGTGAATATTTTATAATAAGATGGCGAATTTGGACCGTTGAAAGCAGCCTGTTTGGACGTTACCACAAAAGGAGTAGTAAAATAAAGTCATCGAGCGTAAACAAAAACAATGCCGCTCAGTATGGCCGTGGCAGCCACGCGTGAACAAATTATAATTTTTTGTCGCTTTTAGTAACATTGCTTTTTATTTGTCGCATACCTACTTAGAAACTTTTGCTTTTATCTTGTATTACCTACATAATGCATTAATAGTAATCTCTGTACTTTTTTTTATAATAATGGTTTTCTCTAAGCTAATGACTTCGAACAAATGTCTGAATTTAAAAAACTATATTTTGTCGTAATTCATAATCAAGTACGCTAAGATAGGAAGTCAGAACATGAAACTCATCACGTATTTTTGTTAAGAAAATTACCGTTTTATAATAAAACCATTTTTTTTTATTTATTTATTGCGTTCTAGTTCAATTTGTGAAACTCATTTTTTATTTACAGTTTTTTTTTCAAATTTAATACTAAGTATTTTTATTCAACTTAAACGGTTTATTTATTTTAAAAAAGTTCTGCTAGCATAATTATACGCGTGACAGCTGTTTCGCCTTCCGACGGGCTTATTCTGAAGGCGACACAGCTGTCGCGCGTATCTAGAAGAACTTTTTTTTTGATAAATAATAATAGTTATTATTAAATTTTTAAAAGTGAAGTGAAATCTTTGTAAAAATCGGTACGTTTATAACGCCTCTGCTTACAAAGTTTATCTACATATGGCGTTTTTTTATAAAGTCGTCTTTCAAAGTTCATTGTAAAGTAATAAGTCATTAATTACAACAAGCTTCAAAGTTACTAAATATTTTTTTAGTAAATTCAACGTTTTAAAGTTTGCAGCATTCTCCAGAATATGGCAACTCAACTACGTATGCTGGATTCTCGCCTTATCTATTCTGCGGTCTATCTCACAGAACGACCTTTTCCACCATAGACAGGAATTGTTCACGCTTGCTCTATTTCTATTTTATTTCAATTCATTTGTATTTACAGAGCTCAAATTGACGCAGCAAATATTCGAACGAGTGTTTTTTTTTTATTGGACATAAAACCATGAATATTAATGTACTGTGCGCAGAGAATGGCGTTCGTGTTGCAACTGCCATTCACACCGTTCTATTCTATGGTATATCTCTATATATAAAAATGGATGTTTGTCTGCCGTCTTCGATTTTCTCGAAAATTACTTTACTGGTTTCTCTGAAAATAGCACAGTTGGTTCTTATTAGTGCCGGGAAGGTTTAGAGAGCAGTGTGAATGAAACCCAATATGTAAAACTTTTGCTACAACGTTTTAAAATTAGTATGAAAAACATTGAATTCGCCATGTTGTGTTGAGGTTAGCCCATAGATATATCACTCTGGTCAGCCACAGATTACATATTCAAAATAAGAAGGTTTGTTTGGGTAGGATATTTTCAAAATGGAAAACAAAGGTAGGTACCTACTTAAGAACTTTATTATTTAGATATGTTCTGAAAAAATAATTGTTTGGTATTAAACAAAATGTTCAAATACATGTTTCTTTGTTTAGAGATAGTAATGGTCGTCAGAAGGCATTATTACATTCGCTGTCAAATCAATTATGGCACCCAAACGAGAAGCAAGAATTCACAACTTCATAACTTTATTCCAAATAATAAAATAAAATCCCGAGCAAGGTCGGGTACACATCAGGTAGTTTCAAATAAATATAATGAAAGTCGGAGCCGAATCAGCATTGGCATTATATTACATAGACAAGCCTGTTCTCACTGATCTGTCATAAAATCTATGAAATAATAGAATACATGAGGTCGGAACGTATCTCTAGTCGAGTGTGGTTTTCAATTAAACTGCTATAGTATTTCTTCTGCCTGCTAAAACCACTTCGTTTTCTTTAATTATCGAAATAAAGTAACGGCATAACAGCAACGACCATTCTGAAAAAAATCAACCAATTTTAAGAGCTAAAGACCGAAATATCCTTTAAAAATATGCACTCGATTAATGCGGAGCTTAAGAGGAACGGCTTTGCGGCCTGTTTCATACAAAACTTAATTATGGATTTGAGGCCAAAATACCCAAACAAACAGAATAATCTTTTTTTTTTAATTAAAGGTACAGAAAATATCTATTACGGATTAGAAGTATTTTATTTTTTTATGTGTTAAATTATGAAATATAGGCCATTAAAGAAATCAATTTTTCATGATTTTAGAAGCAACTTCGGAAATTATCTGCGGGTTAACGGTAGTTTTGTTTAAGTTTTCATATTTGCTATGTAAACATGATTACATAAAATAATGTTTAAAAGAAGATTTTTTCGGGTCGATGTTTTAAATAATGTACGGAAAAATTATGTTCCAACGTAAATTAGTCAATTTAAATTTAAGTCCATCATAATGCCGATTTTAAAACTTTTTAATTTTATATTTCATTATATTTTCATAGTAGAAGGGGTAATTTTTTTTATAACCATTAACCCCCAAATAATTGCCAAAGTTGTCTATAAAATCGTGAAAATTTTATTTCTTTAATGGCCTGTATTTCATAATTTAAAACATAAATGGCAGTGAGGCATGGAAGGATGAAAGTAGACTGAATGCTGTAGAAATGAGATCTCTGAGACGAATGTGTGGTAAAACCATGTATGATCGTGTGAAAAATATTAAGATTCGTAAAGAATGCAAGACTGATGTAAGCGTAGTGAGCAAGATTAAGAAAGGGACGCTTAGATGGTTTGGGCATGTAGAGCGAATGAATGAAGAAATGAGTGTAAGGAGAATATATGACGCGAATGTGAATGGAAGAAGAAGCCGGGGACGTCCAAGGAAGACGTGGCACGATGAGTGAATCAAATACTTGAGTCGGGCTATGTCAGTCGGAATAACAGAAGAGAATGTATGAGACGTTGTATGAAAGTGAATAAAGCAAGAAGTGTATGCCAAGATCGAGTTGTTTGGCGGTCCGTCCTCTCTGCCTACCCCTGCGGGGAAACGGCGTGATGGTTAGTTAGTTAAAACATAAATAAATAAAATCCTTCTAACTTCAGTTTTGTATGAAACAGGCCGCGCAGCCGTTCCCCTTAAGGGTCCACGTCCTAAAATTCGAACGATCTGACGCACTCCTTGTGCAGGTGGCGATAAGTCACGCAATAAAAACATCACCAAAATGCGTGTTTTATTTTATTTTGTAAAACTCGGGCATTAAAATATTATTCAGGCATATTAAAAAAAAATAATAATAATAATTTCCCACAATATTGGAAAAGGGGTTCGTATGGAAAAGTAGGAGATTTTTCACTTTAAATATTTTTTTGGGTTTGATACATTATTTTTTTCACGGCTTATAAAATAACTCTTAATTACTTACAAAAAAACTCTTTTTTGAACGAAAGGCCAAGGTGTGCTCTACTTGCAATATTTAATTAAATCATCTATGTTATTTCTATACCATCAAATTTTCAATGAAAAACACGTGATTTTGCATTACTTCCCATTGCATCACCTTAATTGAAAGTGCTGCCCTACATTAACAATAATAATAATAATAATAATTGACACAAAAAACAAATAAAATGCCCGATAACATGAACCAGTTGTTACAAATTGCGCATTTTTTAAATAAATCGATTTTTTTAATACAGTTCTGTTTTGTAATCGTAAATCGTTGTAAAAAAGGCACGTTATTATTTAACAGTTTTTTTAATGTGTTTTCCATATTGCATCATCCACTTATAATAACCCGACTTTTGCTGTAATGCCGGATAAAAGCTACCTGTTTCAAAGACATGAGTACTATGGCATTCCAAAATTATGAATTTTTGTGAATACAAAATAGCAGGTTGAGAAATACCAGGCTATTCTCATCTGGTTATTAAGCATAACTAAAACCAATTTATAATTTTTTCATGTGAATACAATGGCATTCTTAAATGGGGGATGTTGTGAGGCTGGAGGGTTTAGGGGGGGGGAAGGAGATTGGAAAGATGAAGGTGGAGAGGTACTTGGCTATTCAGATCTGATCGCCAAACACGGGTAAAGTCATTTCAAGCAACGTTTCAATTCTGAATGGTAATCATTCGTCGGGGCCATACTGAAAGTATCTACCGCTCCGGAATGTTCCGCGAGAATGTATATTATTTTTTTATCAATTAAATGTGATATAACATCGATATTAATTTAATCAGTAGCCGAGGACCTTACCCCTAGACCACGGAGGCCACTCAATTTGCCGTCATGTATACTGTCATTAGACAAGATTGTTATACATATATGTTTTCGGGTTTTCTCGGCCAAAAGTATTTACATGGGATATTATGCAGTGTTGCGCCTTCTCCTCATGTAGCCAACGTTTCGGATAGCGTTTCAGTATCCATCATCAGGGCAGATGTGTAGATTGTGGTGTAGTGTTTATCTATGTACGTAAAAATGTTACCGTGTTCCACACATCAACCCTTTTAGGGTCGGGATTCAATGATAATAATTATTATTGTTTGAATACATAATGCGATTTTCAAGCACCGCATACCGAGGACTATTAATCCTGGCCCCGTCATCCCTGTTAATATTAATGGGGTTCTGTGGATTTCAATTACTTCCATAATTAGCCCAGCTCGATACAACTTAGGTCTTCCCAATACTTCGGTAACAAATCCGAAGTAATGACCGGTCTCGTTTTTATTGTATTAGCATAATAATGAATAATTGGTTTCAATGATTATTGTTTACATTTACATAATACTGTATAAGCTTTGTAATATTTAATTTATTCTTGCAACCTGGAGTAGCTACCGGCTCTCAATATTTTTCTCGTGGCTTGAGTGAACACATCCCTATGTTCAATATACCGCAGGTTACTTTTTAACCTTTGAAACATTTAGGTAAGCAAGCAAACTTATTGTTTTTCATACTAGCATACTGTTAATACAATCGTGTAATCAGATATTTGCTATGGCCGGTACAAGTACCTATAAATATTAAATAACATGAATAAAAACTTTAATGTGACCTTGATAGAGTATGTATTTTAAAGCCTGTGTCCTCAGTATTTCTATATACATATTGCAAACTTCCCTTGAAAAATCAGAGTTTTTAGGTAATTAAAAAAAAAAATTATATTTGAAGATAATCCCTCGATGGACAAAAAAATCGAAAAGTGTGCTGCGAAAAATATAAATAACAGTCTTCGGTGCACTCTTCTCATCAGTCAACAATTATGCATTTGAGATGCCAAAACAAAATTCACAGCGTTTCATTAAATACTACTTAAGTCAATAATCTTTCGGCGGAACCACTCGTGCGGTGATCTTCTCGGGTATGTGATGCATGTTTGGGGGCGGTGCCTGGAACATTATGGTGAGATTCAAACGGTCTTACTGGATATTTCTAAGGCCTTTGACCGGGTTAGGCACCGAGGACTTGTCAACAAACTGCCTTCTTACGGACTTCCCGTTTCCTTGTGTACGTGGATTGCCGACTTTTTGAGGGAGGGATCGATTCAGACGGTTGCTGATGGTTTCATCTCTTCCTCGCATTCAATAACTGCTGGCGTCCCACAAGGATCGGTTCTGTCTCCGACATTGTTTTTGTTGAACATCAATGACCTCTTGACATGTGCACCAATCCATTGTTACGCGGATGACAGTACAGTCCATGATTGCTTTTTGTTTGACAAGCCCCCAAAGCGCACACAAACTCCAACGGCTCGGAGGGCTTTGAAGCAAAGAATGGACGGTTACCTCGAGGGGGTCTCCTCTTGGGGTAAGAATAACCTCGTCGAATTTAATGTTTCAAAGACCCAATCATGTCTGATTACGTCTAAAAGGGGTCAAAATGATAATCTAGTCTCCTTTAATGGAAGCAATCTTCCCAACAAGCCCTCCATTGATATGCTTGGTATAACCTTAAGTGACCAGCTCAGGTATGGGGGCTAAAGTTAAAGTTAGCCTCTCAGAAGCTGAGCGTATTGTACAGAGCCCGCAGATAATTTAATAGTACACAACTGCTGACCCTGTACAAATCGCAAGTACGCCCCACTGTAGAATTTCGCAGCCACCTCTGGTCGGAAGTCCCAAAATATCTGAAAAAAGCCCTTGACTCTGTGCAGAAACGGGCGGTCCCTTTAATAGATTCGCCTATCTTAACAAACGGGTTGCAATCTTTGGAGCACAGACGTCAGGTGGGAATGCTGTCCTTGTTCTACCGGTATTTTAATGGAAGATGCTCCGAGGAACTAGCGTCATTGATCCCTTCGTCACTGGCGCATAGTCGGGAAACACGCCAAACGCGCGCCCAACATTTGCACACGGTTGACATTTGTCACATGAGAACGGGTCGCTTCTACGATTCGTTCTTGTGTTCAACAGCTCGGCTATGGAATGATCTGCCGGCCACTGTGTTTCCTCCATCCTATAACATAGGTCTCTTCAAGACCCAAATTCACTCCTTCCTATCCTCTAAAAGACCCTACACATAGCATCCCCAAAGATGGTATAGGCCTCGAGGGAAATTATTTCCCTCAGGGTCTCCTGTGTGGAGTTACTGTAAAAAAAAAAGTCTTTACATTTTTGCTCTATTCTAAATGTATCGTATTTTTTAAATACCTATGTTTAAAACGATCGCTGACGTCCTCCGCGTTCTTTATCTTAGCGCGATCGCTCTCTCTTCCGTATTAACTAATCTCCTCTTCAAGCGGTGTTGAGTTTCCGCTCGAAGAGTATTGCCGAGTCTTAATATAACTACATATGTTGTAAAACCTAACCTACTAGGTAAACTGCTCGTAAGATAATTATACATACATTTTTAAAGTATGTAAGAAACACAAAAGATATCCAAAGATAAAAAAATCACCATACTGTGTACATAAATTTTAAGGAAATTTTACCTGCAATTACATAAATAAGGTACGTTTATACATATGTATATCGAAATGACTGCACAAAAAAAAAGTCTTTTTAAATATTGACTGAATTCTGATTTTTTTATATGAATACTCCACAAGAGTCCCAACTGCTCCCAGCCGTTTGGAGCCAGTGAGACTATGGCATCCCCGAATGTTGTGAGACTGAAGGTATTGAGGAGGGGAAAGAGAAGGGGAAGAGGAAGGTGGGGAAATACCTGGCAAACACGGCTAAAAGCCATTTCAAGCAACGTTTCAGTTCTGAATGGTGGGCTTTCACCAGGGAGATACTGAGAGTATCTTCCACTCTGGAACGTGCACAAATATACTATGTATATTATTTTTAAATCAATTAATTGTGAAACAGCACAAATTAATTAAATAATCATTACTTGCGCACGCCGGGATTTGTAGTCAAGAGCCTCACCCCTCGACCATGGAGGTCGTCAAATAATCTAGAAATCATAATATTATCGCAATTTCGTTGCAATCTGAAAACTTGTGAGAAAACGATAAGCGCCGTAGGTTGAAATCTCCGTTTTCTTTCGCGTGGTAATTAAAATCAACGAACCTACGTTTCAATAACATGGATCAATCGCATATCTTCCTGTGTAAATGCCGAGATACTGACACTTGACAGCCAAGATGGCCGCCAAACTTGTACAAACATTATTTCTTACATATTGGATGTTTACTTATTACTTATTATGAGTTATTATCCCTAATTATTGTTGGCAGCCATATTACATGAAATCAAAGAAAATCGTAATTGAACAACGAATTTTTTTTTTAAATCTGAAATATATATGTGAAAAAGGTGTCTACGAATCTGCCACTAGAGTCGCTGTTAAAGTTTGGGCATTTGGTTTTGATTCATCTGACCTATGCAAAATCAAGGCGTGGAAAGATAGCGTCACATCAAATAATGTTTTGTTCGTCAATAAATAGTTCATTCGAACCACGAACAATGCAACGCGGAAAGAATGATGAATTTGCCTATGAATCGACATATTCGTATCGTCATCGATGATTCATCCATTAGTAAATATCTTCAATTACGTGCGATCACACGCGAAGATCTTGGGGTACTCTAATACATTGTCACTAAAAGGGATGAACTTATGAACACGTTAAGATTTCAGTTTTTTTTTTCTCATAAGTTGCAGATACCATTGTTGTGTGAAAAGTAATTGTTGCTTATTTAATACTTTTATTGTACAAAACTTGAAACAACACAAGATTGCAGTTTGTTCCTCATTAGCTATTGAGAACATAACAGTTGTGGCCTTGTGGGTATTAGTTTTCCAAGTGTATGTATTGCACAAAGATAAAAAACAACGCAATATTGCAGTTTGTTCCTCATTAGCTATTGAGAACATAACAGTTGTGGCCTTGTGGGTATTAGTTTTCCAAGTGTATGTATTGCCCAAAGATAAAAACAACGCAATATTGCAGTTTGTTCCTCATTAGCTAATGAGAACATAACAGTTGTGGCCTTGTGGGTATTAGTTTTCCAAGTGTATGTATTGCCCAAAGATAAAAACATCACAAGTTTGCGTTTTTTCCCCATTCGTTATAGAGAATATAATTATTGCATATTAAAGGAAGTATTAGTATTCAACGTGTAAAAATGAAAACAGTTAAATATTATAATTTTTTCGACATTAGTTATTGAAAAAAATGTTGTTTTGGTATTAATAATAATTTTTTTATGACTTTATCGTACGAGCAATAAATTACAATTTATTACCACTAACGAACAGAGATGTTACTATGTAATTGTAGACATGACGACCTCTGTAGCAAAACGGCTAAGTCCTTGGTTCTAGGTCCAGAGTTCACGGGTTCACAACTTGGCAACTAGGTCATATCAATTAGAAATGTATATTTTTACCAAGATGTCAAACGAATTCAAATACATTTTATGAAACTTCGTTAAAGTTAGATTATTTTGTGAAATGGGAAATAATTGATTTTTTTTATTTATTTATGTATCTTTGGAAAATTAGAGATTTGCCATGTTTTACAATAGAAATATATGAACTCTCCTTAGTGGAAAATTAAATTAAAATTACTTATCTACTAAATTTTACTAATGCGTCGCGTGTGTGTAATTGTAAACAAAAATAATGGGAACCATATTTATATTGAATAATTCAAAATTGAAAACTGTAACTGTTTGTTTCTCGAATCTTTGAATTCTTTTTTTCTTAAAATTTTTCCTCCGTGACACGGGTGAGGTGAGGGCTATCTTGGTCGATGGTTGTGTTTAGTTTTTAAATAACACTTATGAATTTTAAAAAGTGCAATATCCGAGATTAAGTAACGATATAATATTCATCTCTTGGCATCTATTGAGAATCACAGCGTTAGAGGTTAAGGATAGATTTTTTCTTCCTTGTGATGAAATGTCAAATAAAAAAAAACCGGTTTTGACTATGCCTAGGTGCTTGCGGAGGAGTTTTTCAAAACAAACTTAGTCATCGGCTAAATATACGTACGTAGCTATTTAAGCAAACTTTATTAGAGTTAATCTCGTTTTCATTAGATTATTCTCAGCACAAATCCGGTGCTAGCGAACTCTCTTGTGGGAGTGATTAAAATATTAGATTAATTGGTCGCTGCGCCTCTGCGATTTTACCAAGTAAAATACAACGTAGGTATCTATCTACGGGTAGACAAATCAATAAAAAGTAATTTAATTTAAGAGAATTGATAACATGGCTATGTACAGGACACAACATAGCGGAACAAGCCTAGTCTCTGCACTCAATTAAAATTTATAAAAAATCTGGACGGTTTCATAAAGAAAAGAAAAAAAAAATCACAATTAATAGTTAAAGTGCCTATTAGAAATGACAAGTTTTTTTAACCCTGGTGCCAAACCTACATATAGTTAGAAATAAGAAGCCTTAAAAACCTGGGGATCCATGCTGAGCTACCAGAATCGTAAAAGCTCTCGAATGATGAGCTCTTGTGTGATGAAATTGTGTATAAAAATAGCCGTTAATCAAAATAAAACCAAATCAAATTCATAGATTAAAATTGTACATTAAAAAAAACAATAACAAAGAGTTTTGACTTTTTTTTCCTTTGGACGTTGATGTTTGTTTACTGTAAACTGTCAAACTCGAATGTAAAGGATTGTCTCATTTGAATGTACATGCTTATAATTGTGTCAAAATCGATCTACAAAAATGTTGTTTAAATAGGTAAGAAATTAATTATAGATATTTGTTAACAGACCATAATATGTAGCATTCATTGCAAAAGTTCTTCTAAGTTGGACACGAGCTTCCTCGCTGGAAATTCTGCTAAACAGCTCTGAAATACGCATACAATCACTTCCCGCGTTCCCCTATGTATTGATTTATTCATTTTAAATAATTTGAAATATCTAATAAAAACAACAAACAACAAACTTCAATGACAAAGTTAATAACTTAGTGTTGGCATAGTAACGAAAATTTGAGCTCCATTTGTTTATTTTTGTACCTAGATTATATGCAGGGACGATAATAAATAGGTGGCTCCGATGGCTGTGATAGTTCCCCCTTCGTATTATATTTAGGACGCACGCGGTACACTCTTGCTCACCCCAATATAAAAACAACGTAATATAGGTCACAGGATACAAGACACTACGCCTGATTTATCCACCCTTACCGCATCAGGGTTGCTTAACCCCAACAACGCGACCTCAATTTTTTTACAAAAAATGTGGATAGTTCGGAACGTGACAAGTGTTATTAATAATTTATCCACTATCTCTGTAGTTAAATCACATTAGCACTTGCTTCGACACCCTTCGAACTACGCACCATTCGTTATATTGACACGCAAACAAATATTTAGACACTTGTTAGCACCGGAAATGTAAAAACTTAAATTACACAACTTACTCTAATCTATATATTCCACCAACGCGCCTAGCCACGTACACATTGTGAATTGAATCACTGATGAAACAGAATGGTAGAAAGGGGATTAGGCGTCTCCGTGTGCCGGAAATAAGCTCATTTTTTCCTTATTTTTGCTGAAATTAATTAAACATTCTATAAAATCGAAATTCTTTCTTGAGCTAATAAACAATTTCATTAGCCTGTCTGCGGCCTAGTACCTATGTCACACGTAGCCAGTAGCAAAAATAGTGATAAGTGGCAACTAAATCGTTTAGTTAATTTTTTAAACCACTGTTCGCGTCCGGACCGTTATGTACTAATTTTAATTTTTTCTGTTAAGTAACACCCTCCACGCTGCGCGCGCATCCTTGTAGTTAGGTGGGGGCTATTGTCGCGATGTTGAAACACGCACACAATCAAGTTTTACTACAAATACAAGAGTTTACGAAATCACCTACTTAATTTCACGTGTAGACGGCACTTTTCTCGGGACAGTGATTTAGTTACCACTTGTCACTGTTCTTGCTACTGGCTATGCCTAACCTAAGCATAAGAGTCAATAGATCTTTAATCAATTAACAACAATCAGTTTTCTTTCAACTCGGTTTGATTCACACTTCTAGGGGTTATCCGATCAGTGGATTGAATTTATACGTGTAAGGCACAACTACGCACTCAGTATCTGTGAATCCGTCAACTTATTATATTTATATACCTATATCGAATTGAATGTCGACGTACTTTTGTAGTTTACCGACTCAGTCTTTTTGTTTCGTTTTAAATGTAAACATAAAATCCCTTTGTTGCTTTTTTAGTTCACACTTTTTCGTTTGCTTGAATGTTGATCTTACGTCTGATATCTAAGGAAAAACGACTCTTCATAAATATTCATAAATTCATACGCAAGTCATAAAAGGTAGAAAATTATTCTTATTACTTTTAGCTTTTAAATTAATTGCCATTTCCGTCCATATGATTGGACACCTTTTCTAACTTCAGCTACATTGGTCACGTGAGTCAGAACAGTCATCAATTAGTTGGACATATAAAAAATAGAAGCAATGTTTCACATATATTTTTTATTTTATGACCGCAATAAGCATGCATTTAGTCTCTGTAATAACTATTTTATATCGTTTTTATGACCTAAAAATAAAATGATGTACTCAGCTCTACTGAATAATGACAAATTTATATAATGTTTTAATATGTGTAAGATAATATAGGAAAAATACCTATTGTGTACCTTCAAAAAAACAAGAAGAAAAAACCTAAAAATACGCACCCTGTAGGTTGCTAACTCATGTAATATTACGAAAGATTTATCTGTAAATTTTATACGAATAATTGGGAAAATGTTTAAGGTTTCAAAAGACAATAATCCTCAAGGTGTTATCTTGTAAGATCTATATGAAATACATAGTGGAATTTTAGAAAAACGTTCAAAATTGCTTTCACTGGTTTTAATTTCATTGATTTTAATGATTACAGTTGGAGAGTTTTTGTCTTTTGAAACCTTATGCATTTTCCTAACAACCCTTACAGATAAATCACTTGGAGTATTGCGTGAGTTAGTAATTTGAAAAGTAATGTTTAGGTCCATTTTTTGAGTGCTGGCCCTTAAAACAATAGTGATGTGTTTATGTACGAGTAAAAAGTTAATCTAACAGAGAAATTTAAAAATATATTTTAATTCGTCATAATAATATTGCGTGATAGTAGTTTTATATACAGAGGTTAATAATACTAGAAATGCATGTATCAAAAAAAAAAAAATTCGGGATTGAAGATTGTTTGACGATTTATTGGCGGAAAACGATTTTTTTAACACGAACAAAACGCTTTCCATTCCTCCATCAATGGGAAGTCACAATTTTAAATCACTTCAATTGATTCTGTAAACGATTAATAAACCTCGCTTTTACATGACACTCATTTCCATACCGATCCCCATATAAAAAAAAAATTGCTTTACACGATCATTATTTTCATACAAGTTTGCAGATATAGTTGCCAATAAAAAAAATATATTTTCAGACGGTACTTAATCGTCAAAAAATTGTAACACCTTTAACATAACCATTAATCATAATATATGGATGTATATTTTACAAAATATCTAAAAATAATTCACAATACCGAACAGAAACACGCGTTCCCAATCAGTAATAAACACAGTCTCCATAACCTAAAATCATTATAACAATATTTTTTACACTCCGAAATTCCGCATCTCCACATGATTACGAATTATAAATAACCATTGGAATCTTCACTATTGGCCAAAATTAAAATTAATAATAATAATAATAATATTTATTTATTTGAAACACACATTATTTAACAACAAAATGTAAAATTGCTTTGACTGCCCAACTAGGAACAAATCCCGTTTTAGGACAGTCAAATTGACAAGTTTAGTTCATATTAAGTGACATTATACAAAAATAGAAGGAAAAAAAAGCTAGTATGGTAATATAATATATCTAGAAAAAAGTATAATAATAAATAATATTAACCACCTTTCTAATAATCTAATAAGAAACCCCAAAATTTTCCATATTCCTTTACAAAGAACTAACTTCACCTTCTCCCAACATTTAGTGCGAATGTGTCAACTATACAACATCCACTGTAGTGATAATAATAGCCCCCATGACTTTGAAAAATTTCTCGAATATCTTATTTTCACTTAACTTCACATAACTTTACTCGACCCAAACATTGTTTCCTCTTGTTACTTTTTATTATTGTTGTTTGTAATCGCAAATTATAATTTTTTCCATGTTGTCATACACCGTTATTGGACGATTGGTATTTATTATTATTTTTTTTTTTTTTTTTATTATTTTTTTTATTTTAACCCTCTGTCTGTAGTGTACACTTTAAATAAAATAAATAATACGTAAAACAATGACAGCTTTCAAATATAGCTCGCCAAACTGGATGAAAATCGGTATCAAAATTAGAACAACTCCTTTTTTATATCATTTTGAAAAGACGACCTGATATCGTGTAAAACGCTCATTAGCAATTGTCAATCGCATCAATGACGTAAATTCACGTAACCATTGACAATTATTAAATGATATTGACTGTCTCCGGGGCGCATAGTATGTGAACAATTGTTACTAATCACAGTTTCTATACTACACTTTGCCCTACTCGATACGTACATAGCTTCAACGTGACTTGAGATGCCTTCAAGGTGTAATTATTATTCATTTTAACTTAGTGTTTATTTCAATATTGCAAAATCATTTAACGACTTAAACAAAAGATTATTATTATTTTTATAAACAATAATTATTAATCTAAAACACTCATCCAAATTGAAAAAAACCTTCCGAGCAAAGATAAATGTCGCCGGCAGGACTCGAACCCGCACCCTTCTAATGTCCGATGATTAATTAATGATTAATAATTATTGTTTATAAAAATAATAATTGTTACCCTTTGCGCTATGCACAAAAATCTTGTCTTAAGTTTTTAAGAACTTTAGTTTATCAATTAATAAATATTTGACAAGTCAAAGCAATTTTCACCAATAAAATGTAGACATAATTTGTCTCGACGCCATCTATTTGAGGGATTTAGCCGTTACAAGCCTCTCTCATATTAATAAAGTTGGTTGTTTACAGGTGAAAATATAATAAAACCAGTAATTATTAAATGGAACACTAGTATATATTGATTAACTTGGCGGGTTTGCGATAAGCCGACGTAGCTCAACGGTAGAGCATCTAACCGGACATTAGAAGGGTGCGGGTTCGAGTCCTGCCGGCGACATTTATCTTTGCTCGGAAGGTTTTTTCAATTTGGATGAGTGTTTAGATTAATAATTATTGTTTATAAAAATAATAATTGTTACCCTTTGCGCTATGCACAAAAATCTTGTCTTAAGTTTTTAAGAACTTTAGTTTATCAATTAATAAAAGATTATTACTTCACATGTTCTAAGTAATTACTTATTATTGGGCTGTCCTGTGCGGGGTTATATCTTACGGCCGGTTGCTTCACACAATTCAAATGCAATATTGTCATCAAATTATGACATTTAGTTTGATTTTTACATAATGTCCGTTTTAGTTCCGAGCTACGGTGTATGTTTTTTGTGGAAGGAAGTAAAACAAACTTTCTAAAGCACCACTTTTTGGTGCTCAGATCATAGAATATGACCTGAGGTTTGGTATATTGCAGAGTGTTGTTTGGAATGCATACTCGTATGTGTTTTGCAACACGTTTTGATGTGAGATCAGTGTAGTGTGAACGTGTACGGTATTAAAAGATGTGACGGAATTTGCGAAGGTCAAAAGTATGTCGAGTGCACGTAATTTACAGTGGCTTTAGACTTCAGTATCCCCATAAGGTCATTTACTGAAGACACCAATGATGAAACTCTCGTGAGTAAAGCCTTACATGGTAAATAATGCAGAACAGAATAGTGGTTTCAGTAGTGTTGAAGCATTAGTTGCAACAAGTCAAGAGAAACAAATTACCGAGGTGAATGTGGCTTTTGACCATAGAGCGAACTGTGACATTTCATATTAAATTAATATTTAAACAACACTATTAAACGCGTTAGAAAACCACACTAAGAGATAAAAAGTTGTCGCGACCGTGAGTTTAATAACTTGATTTTCTGCCAACCGGGCAAGCTCCTAAACGTATTAGCCATCGTGACAACCTGCACGCCTGCTTTTTTTGAACGATTATTTATCACTGTTACATGTTTTGTCCCTGAAAGCTTCGACCTTTATGATGTCTCGATAGCTTAGTTTAGTTTGAATATTAATATTTTGATAATTTTCGTAGTGCCGTTCTTTGTGAAAAACCACCCGTTTGTAATTCATTTTTCTAATTGATAACATATATACTCGTATATATGTTATCCAATGTGATATACTTTTTCTTTAAACATGTTTAGTGTTGTTTTATTTATTTTTACTGTAATGTTACCAGTGGCTGAGTCTTTTGTTGAGTAACTTATCCTACATCTTCAAAACTAACAAATATACTAAACAACGTTGAACTAAAAACTGCATATTATGTTCTTACTCAATCTCTGCTATCATATAATGTTGTATGTTGAGGTTTTTGTCACAAGACTACCCTAGACCCTTTATATAATTGTAAAAATATTATGTAAGAATTTTCTTTTAATTTTCATCACGGCTGTTATGGAGTGAAAGTAAAATTATGACATTAAGGCAATTGAAGATAATGCATGCTCTCTGTAAATGTTTCAACAACAATGTGCCAAAAGATCACAACAAGTGGACAACTTCTGCCGGTAAATACAAGAACATCATTTGGACAAAGGACTTTTTCTTATAAAGCTCATTTGCTATAAAATAGGCTCATTGACAACATACAATAGGGCCTCCATGGTCGGGGGTTAAGGCTCTCGACTACGAATCCGAAGGTCGCGGGTTCAAATCCCAGCGCGGTTAGTAAATTTTATTTATTTAATTTGTGTTGTTTCACAATTAATTAATTTAAAAATAATATATAGTATATTTGCGCACGTTCCAGAGTGGAAGATACTCTCAGTATCGCCCCGGTGAAAGACCACCATTCAGAATTGAAAAGTTTCTTGAAATGGCTTTTAGCCGTGTTTGGTGACTAGCTCTGAATAGCCAGGTATTTCCCCTTTTCCCCACCTTCCTCTCCCCAATACCTTCAGCCTTACAACATCCCCTAATTGGGAATGCCATAGTCTCACTGGCTTCAGACGGTTGGGAGCAGTTGAGACTCTTGTGCGGTATTCATATATAAAAAAAACATAAAAACCATAGGTATATTAAATTTATTAAAAAATAGGCTTGATATTTTCATTATGATTATTTACTTATTATTTTACTTATTATTAGTTTTTGTTCAAAATAATTATTCATGTCATTCTTGTCGTGGTCAGTATGGATAGTGGAAACGCTATGATTGTGACTGATTGGAGCCACCACAGGTACTTTGTAATATCTGGTTTAAAGTGAAATATTATTTTTTCCTCGAGTCTCAAGGAAGATACTGTGTTTTTACTTATCGGGGCAGTATTATGGATAACTATAAATGTACTGTCCAACTGTATAATGTGTAGTTTGGATAACTATAATGGTATGTTTATTTTTGTGTTAATTATATACTTCTTATACTATGGTATTAAACTCTACAACAAAATCCCACTCCCCTTCAAAAATCACAACAACAATAATAAAACAAAAATCAAGTAAAACCCCGGATACGTTACATAGGGAGATCCGAAATAGAAAATATATTAACACCAAATGCAGACTAATACCGAAACCGCTGAACTGCACTTAAAACACATCACCTTACAATTATTTATTTTTTTCAGCAAATCACAACAATTTAATATAATTTAATTTCATACTTTGTAAATTAAATCATTAGCACGGAAATTCCACGAAGGACATCATTGTTTTTTATTTGTTATAAAAAAGAATTAGTAAAACATGTAGTTTTATATTAGCTCACTTAAATTGTAAAGCTGCTCATCTCGACACAGGACTGCCCTAGTGAGATGAGTCGTTAAATATTTTTGGGAAAAAATAAATAAATCTGATAGCTAAGTCCTCCATCTTTCCACAAGCAAAATTTTCCGCTAATAATTAATTATGGTAGTATGAGAAATTCAAATATTACAAGATTATTCGTTACTTGGATATGACTGTCTTTCTTAAAAATAAAAATGTATAGAAACCCGAAAAAAAAATGTTACTTCAAAAATTTGAACAAATCAATATTAGTTAAATAAAGTCCAATGGAAAATAATGATTTATTATATACTCGTACATATGTACTCGCAGATGACATTATAATTTATAACCTACCACCATGCATCTGAGTAAAAGCAAATATTCCCTTTCAATGGAATTCTCCTCGTGCAATATGAATGAATACAGAAAACTGCCTACTGCATAACGCCGTACATATTTGAATAATAATAGTGTAAATGCAACTGCAAGTGACCTAGTAATGGCAACCAATTACTAGAAACCTGTTCTCGATAAGTTGTTGTTTATTTGTACACCTTTATGGCCTACTCGGTGAATAATTTACAACGCACCAAACTGGTATACGAATGTTTTTTATTCGGTACCAATACTCGTTTTCCACTCGATTACGGGTTGGGCAATAATGCGCTCGGCCGTAAGTGAATTCTGTAATCTAGAATGTTCGAATTTCTTATATTATATAAATAACATATCCGGAGAGATGAAGGGTTGAAGGTCAAAGTAAAAGGCTTACCATAGTAGCTCTCTACTGTGAATTCCATCGACACCCCCTGGAATTTAACGCCATGATTCTGATTCAAGATGGCCGCCGTTAAAGGCTATACATTTTAATGTGGAATAGTGTTATCTTACCAATGACAGCATCCAGCCATTTCGATATAAATATCGAAGTTTAAAAAAATGTTAAATTATTAATAATTTTTTTTTAAATATATTATCACTCTAAGGAAATACTCTAAAATAACAATACCTCCAGCTCCTGAGATTTGATGCCAACATGCTTCACTAGCGCCCTCTAGTGGCGCGCGTTGGTGGAATTCGGTTTTTCCACACATTTTAACAGATTTTCCGTGGAATGTATTCCTAATAAATTAAAAGCCGCTCATCTCTACACAGGATTGTCCTAGTGAGATGAGTGGCTAATGTTTTAGTTTATATATATATAAATATAAATTTATGAATAAATAAATAAATTAAATAAATTATAGAAAACGACAATCAAAAAATTAATATTAGGTAACCTAAATATGATTTTACTCCTTTTTTCCTCACAAAATATTAAATATTTATATTATATCTTAAAATGTATGGAAAACCCCAATTCTGCCAATGCTGGCCACAAGAGGCGCTGGTGTGGCATGCTGCCATCTCAATGTATGGGAAATGTCAGGAGCTGGAGGTATTATCATATTTCTACGGTAATTGCTCTAAGTACAGCATGCGTAGATTTAAAACAGTGGTATCAACCGTTGTACAAGTCTGGCAAGAAATCACGAAAATCTGCGAATCACACTCTACACTCACGGCTTATCATTAAATAATGTATTTACACTTAACATTGTTGTTATTGTACTTCTAGTAGTTTGCCAACTCAATTCTGCAGATGTCCGCTTGAATACTGTATTTATGCTGCCTATGAATATTACACGGATCACATATTGATGAGTTATGTCAATCGCAAAGGTGACTTGTTTTGAATCCAACATTCCACCTTTACTTTGAATTAAAGCAAAACGCCTGGTACATATTATTTATTGATGTGCTAGCTAACTAACTAACTAACCGCCACGCCGTTTCCCGGCAGGGGTAGGCAGAGAGAACGGACCGCCAAACAGCTCGATCTTGGCATACACTTCTTACTTCATTCATATTTATACATCTTCTCATACATTCTCTTCTGTTATTCTGACTTCTGACATGGCCCGACTGAAGTATTTGATTCACTCGATCGTGCCAAGTCTTCCTAGGGCGTCCTCGACTTCTTCTTTCATTCACATTTGCGTCATATATTCTACTTACACTCCTTTCTTAGTTTATTCGCTCTACATGCCCAAACCATCTAAGCGTCCCTTTCTTAATCTTGCTCATTACACTTACATCAGCCTTGCATTCTTTTGCGAATCTTAACATTTTTCATCATACAAAGTTTTACCACACATTCGCCTCAGAGATCTCAGTCTACTTTCATACATCAGGGTTGGTATCAGAACTCCACTGTGGACTGCTAACTTCAATATTGATGGGCAATATTGTAATGCCTATATATTTGTACCACATTTTATTTTATAACTTTCAATCAATTTGTTCTTAATCTTATCGTATGTTGAATTCTAAGAACGCTCATTGGTGCAAGCTAATCAGCTTTTCGTGATTTCACTGATTTGATTAATGGATATATAATATTACACTTTCCACGTACTTTATTGCCTGTTAATAATGACGGTTTTCAATCTGAATTATATATACATATATATTACCTCACTACTACACTATTTCCAAAGTGATCAGAGAACAAAAGTTCTAGCAGTCTTATTTTAACAGTTCTAAAGTATTCGTTTTCTTCTGAAGGAAAATATACCTAAAGATCGCCGCCAACACCAAAACTGGTTTGTCTCCACAAGAGATCGTTCGCAGACTTCGGTCCGAGGCAATGTTCGCCCTTTAAACCTAAGGCGATGCAATGGGAAGTAATGCAAAATCGTGTGTTTTCGGTTTGAGAATTTGTTGGCCTACAAATATCATAGATAATTGAATTAAATACTGCAAGTAGATCACACCTTGGCCTTTCATTTAACCGCCAATTTTTTGGTATATCTATTTATAAGCTTAGAAAAAAATAAAGTATGAGACATTAAAAAAATGTTAAAACCGCAAAATCTTCTACTTATGAACTCTTTTTCCCATATTTTCGCATTGTTCATTGTGATAAATTAAGTTTTTTAGAATATGACAGTAAAACATTTTAACAATTATGTCTGAGCTTTACAGAATAGCATAAAACACGCATTTGGGTGATGTTTTTTTTGCCGAAATCGAAACATGCGGCCGATGTACAGCGGGACCTTGTCGCCATCTGCATAAGGAGCGCGTGATTTCGTTAAAATTTTAGCCGGTGGATGGCCCTAAATCTACATTTTATACCCAAAAACTTAGATAAACGTTCAACCTTTTTATTGATCAAATTTAATGTATTTTTTTAGAAACTTTGTCAACAAAATTATTTCGCTTTACGGATTATGCCAATATCTGTATAAAAAAAATAATGATCCGATTACACGTTGAGTGAAAAAATATGAACAGATGATAATATTTTAAATTCACCTACATTAATTCAAAAATTGAAAATATATATATTTTTTTAAATCGTCAACTTTTTCTACCGAAACCCTTTTTTACAATATTTAATGTACCTACGGTAGATAAAATGTGTAAAAAATATTCAAATATAATTTTTTTTAAAGTAAGCAGGTTAATTATTTCCAACTCAATGTATCAGCAAGATTTCAAAATAACATTGATATCCGAAAATTAAACACTTACGGGCGTTCTTCCCAACTTTTCGATTGATCAGTCTGAGGCACCGATCAGCCAAGTGTTTTGTTGAGCAACACTCTGTTTGCCTGTTTCCAAGCATCCTTTATAGTTGTACGTCCTAAATTGTCTATGAAGGGAAACACCCATTTTCATAGACTGTAGAATAGTGCCCGCCCACTTTCAGAGATAATAAAAGAGTGACCGCCCACTTTTATAGTCAATAAAATGACATCAAATGTCGCGAAAGTACATTTCGTTTCGTACATTACACATTTGACGTGTCTCTTCCGTGAAAAACAAGACAAAACGCAGCTTATAACAAGTAAAATAAGTTAGGTTCTCTTCAGTTTCATTTCAAACATACAAAAACATGTTCTTGACATTCGACAACGGAAATAAATATTTGTCATTCAATAGTTGAATCGCGTAAAGTAGATCGCGAAATAATGAAATCTGACATTTCAGTGACATTTTTCACCCTGTTGAAACTTTTTTTATAACTTGAGTTTGAGCAGAACTTAATCCACAAAAATCGATATCCTAAATTGCTCGTAAATTTGATCGAAAATTTCGTTGGGAAAAGCGTATTTGTGCATTTGAACAGTGTTGAGGTAAAATTTCGGCTTAACAGTTGCTCAGTAGGATTGGGAAGAACGGCCGTAAGCACACTCAACATACCCACCGCTGTCTAGAAATAACTAACTTTAACAATCTTCCTTCAAATCGAAAAATCATGGAAAATATTCATATGAATTTCAGCTAAAATCGAAATATTACCTCAAACTACTGTAGCAGTCCTTTAGTGTTATTTAAAAAACATATTTTTTCTGTTTTCCACAGACTTTGCGTTTTTTTTAATTTTTTTTTATTTATTTATAAATATTTATTACTAAAACTAATTTTACGCAGCAGCTTCGTATTTTTCTCTGCTGTATTGTAAAAACTAAACATTATTTTATCGTAATTAAATGAACAAATTGTTTGTTTTAAACCAGCTTGATGATTTAAACTTTATATACTATAATTAACAAATAGAAGGGGTTGGGTACTGTGCAAACAGACGAATATTAAATATTCTTCTATTATAAATCTATTATAAAATCATCAATATACTCGTATAATCAATCAAAATCCACGACAGTATAATAAAAACAAAAGTAAAGCCTTGTATTAATCTACTTTACCTGTCTAATATCTGCGGTAGGGGAATGTAATATATCTTGATTAGGTTACGAATACAGACATATCTCTACCTAATTAAACTAGTTTAATTGGCCTGTCTTGAGACCTTAAAGTCGAAAGGTCTTTTGTAAATTGACGTAAGAAGTATTTTAAAAAATCGGAATAGCTCAAACTTCTGGGGAAAATCTGTTCAGTGGGTGAAATATTTAAAATACAACAAATATACACCATTAGGTACATTCATGTTTTCGTAATATCGTATATTACGTTTTTTTTATTGTTTTTATACTGCCCTGATTTTATTCTAAAGTATTAAAATTTTTGAAAAACAAATAACTATTAATTGTTTTTGTGTTTAATTCGTTGAACTCTATTTATTATTATTTTTTTAAAATTTAATAATGTTATTAACCAGTTCTGCGAGCATTTTTAGTTTTTATTATTGTGACAGCTGTTTCGGCGTTTAAGACCATTTTCAAACTGTCTATAAGAAATTTAAAAAAAAAATAAATGAAAGAAATTAGTGACCCAGTGTTAGTTTTTTTTTTCATATTTTGTCACAACAGACTAAAACTTAAATACGCATTACGAAAATTGTAAAATCTACGGGTATATCAGTCAGTTGTATAACCTGTAGTTAGTAGAGGATCATAACTCACCATCAAATCATCGTCGAACCTCTGTTGCCCCTGCCACCCCCCACTCTTTGGGAAGTCCATTAGCCCCCTGGCCCATCAATAATTCAGTTACGCAGCTTGACAAATACATTAGTCAACTTACCTGTTCGTCAATAAGGCGAGAAGTGCCTGCTATACCTACCTACTAATAGCGCCTCCCCACAGGTGGATACTTTAGTCCTAATGTATCCGGGTTCGGCAACCCGATCTAGTTTACCAATTGGAAATACTGTTACCTGTGTCATTCGATTGATATCGTCAAAATTGTACGCGATTAACCTGAAAGTAAAATACCAAAAATGTATTTTATGATTTTCATTGTTTTTTTTTGTTCTTGTGTCATAAAGCCAGTTAAAAAAAGAATGGAAATCTCTAATGGGCTGGTCAAAATTTGTTTTAAGTGATTTCGCTTTTTACACAGTTGAGACTTTAAAAAACACTAAATAATTCAACTGGCTTCTACAATATTTCTAAAACAATTAAGAAATATGTCATATAAAGATATATAAGAAATAAATAGTGATATTTTATGTTACATTGAATATTTTGCGCACTGAATTTTCAACATTGTAAATGCAAAGGTGTAATTCTAGATGGTGATAGATCAAGGCCAGTTTAAAAAAATACAGGAAAATCTACATAAAGTATTTAATTTGAGAACATATCATATAAAAAAATATGAAGATTTTTACTATTACGTCAAATCCAGTATAAAAAATAAAAATGCAGCATTTTAATAGTTTGCAGTATACACTTCAAATGTTATCTTTGATATAAGAAAATTACGAAACATTCATTTACATAAGTTACGTAATGCATCTAATCAAAATTACGATTATGCGACTACACTTGACAAACTGGACACTAAACTAATAAAAAAATTAAGGCTCAAATAGCTCTCCCTTTCATCTACATTGCAAATCTGAGTATTGCCAGCGGCATATTTCCCAGCCACTTTAAATGTGCAAACATGGTCCCTATTTACAAAACCGAAAATAAATATAATCCTTCAAACTATAGGCCCATCTAACTTTTAAATATTCTCACAAAAGTACTCTAAAATCCAGTAAAAGTTCGATTAGTACATTACTTAGATGAACATAACATCTTATCAGATGATCAATATGGCTTTCGAAAAAAACATGGTAGTACAAGTAGCACAAGACGCAATATTAAAAGTATAAAATCCTCTTTAAAAAATGAAAAAAACACAGGTATAACATACTCTGCACATAACTCGTTCAAATCATATAGAACTGACCGCACCCACTCACTAAGTGTATACAACGTAACGAGCCTAAAAAGATATATAACTTATGGAGTTCCCCAAGGAAGTACACTAGGCCCGGTCCTATTTCTATTGTACATTAATTACTTGTGTTTGTTAAAAATTTATGGAGATATTATTTGTTTTCGGATTACAATGTTCTTGTCTCTACGTCTGATTTTTGGACAATCTAACGAAGATATCAACACTATTAAAAATTGGTCGAACAGTAACCCACTGACACTAAATATTGACAAAACAAACTACATAACATTTAGCATAGATCCCAGACGACAACCAGGACTCGATAAAATATATAACTCAATGAACTATACACGACTGCACATTTGGAAATAACTGCCTATGCAACCCACTAACAAGGACTCCGATAATCAAATATTTAGATATTTATATTGACAAATATTTCAGATAGATAGGTAAACATACGTAATATAATGCCAACGAAGATTCTTAAAACGATATAGTATCATTAGCCCAATCAATTATCACGCATGGTATGATTGTTTGTGGTGGTGCTGACAAAACTAATATGGACCCTTTGATAAAGCGCAAAATACTTCAACTAAAGTTATTACAAAAAAAAAACTTTTAGATTCTCGACAGTGCAATTATTTAAGGACTTCGCTGTACTGAATATTAGTGGAGTGCAATGCTCTATGATCAAAATTAGGCTATGTTTAGTTCGGATATGAATTGTGCATTGAATATTTGAAAATAGCAATTTTATTAACATCTTTTGAAGATTGTTGTGGTCAACTGAAAAAATGAGCGCATAAGTTCCTTGCCAAATCCATGGAAAATGTACATTTTCATTAAAAATTAGTATAATTTTTAAAAAAATTCTCTTTTTAAGCACTGCTTTTGAGCCTCCGTGGACTACACCCACTGCTGAATTCAAGCAATTACAGCATTATATATCAAAATTATCTCTATACACTGTCAAAAAGACGAAGAAAACCATCATACTGCACAATACAATTACGGAACAAGACAGACATCATCACATTACTCCTAAGATAAATACAACGTACAGACAAAGACATTATCATTATATGGAACAAAAATGTTTAATTTAATTGAGAAAGACATCAACGACATTCACCTGGTAAAAAATAATAAAAAAACACAAAATTCACACGTGGATAGCCAATAGACACACAATCTGCTGTGGCCAGATACTAAGAACATCTGCAATATAACAACAAATAACAATATAACCCCTATATTTTTCACTCTTTTTCTCATTTCGCAAAACTTCTATAAAATAACAACAAACGTTTTTAATAATAATAACAAAATAAAATATTACCCAAAGAATGTTCTCAAAGTAAAGAGTTCGTTATTTTTGCAGCCGACACAAAAACAGAAAAATCTTTAAATGGTTAAATTTCTTAAACACATTTTAATATTCACTACAAAAAACTCTGCTCTAATCTCAAGCGATACTTGAGTCTCAATCTGTCGTCTTTTCAAGGTAAAGTTTATTTTAAACCGGAATCCATAGTGTATTTTGGGAGAGGTCAGATCCCTTCGCATTAACTTGTCAACTTTCAGCATTTTATTCAGATACAACGTAACATCAATTTAACCTACGAAATCTGTAGCATTTTAAATGAAACTCTTATTTTTTTGCAAATAGTCTCAATTTTTTACTGTTTATCCGTGCAATTATATTGAGACTCGTGTAAACTAAACGCTGTTAAGGCGAAGCAATGGGAAGTAATGCAAAATCATGTATTTTCGGTTTGAGAATTTGATGGCCTAGAAATATCATAGATGATTTAATTAAATACTGCGAGTAGAACACACCACGGCTTTTTGTTTAACCGGCATTTTTTTAGTGTGTCTTTTTATAAGCCTAGAAAAAAATAAAGTATCAGACATTAAAAAAATGTTTAAAGCGCAAACTCTCCTACTTACGAACCCCTTTTCCGATATTGTCCATTGTGGTAAATTACGTTTTTTTTTGGAATATGACCGTAAAACATTTTAATAATTATGTTTGAGCTTTACAGAATAGAATAAAACACGCATTTTGGTGATGGTTTTTTTTGCGTAAATCGAAACATGCGGCCGATGTTAAGCGGGACTTTCAACCTTGTCGCCAAGTGCATAAGGAGCGCGTGATTTCGTTGGAATTTTATCTGGTGGATCGCCTTGCATACTTGAAATTACTAATAGTAATCACCTGTTGATACAATGATATTATGTGTCAGTGCCAATAAACATAAACCATAAAAGATTTAATGTTCATTGTTCCCCAACGAATCGAATGTTGTATGATGAGAGGCGTAATTTAAAAACAGGAATTGCCTTTGGGAGAGTATAATTATTCGAATTTCTTTCATAATATGAACAACACAATTGGAAAAAGTATTTTTTATAAAAATTTATGTAATAGTACAATTTCATAAAAATTTACGGATGTTAAATTTTCTTACATAATATTATATAATCTCTCACGGGTTCTTTATTAAAATGTATGTGGATATATTATATTGTGTGAGAAAAACCGTCTGAAAAATCACAAGAGAAATAATTCTAAAATACTTCCGAAATATAACGTCATACTAAACGTTATATGACGATATAGCTAAACTCAGAGGACTGTTGCGAGAGCCAAATCTTTTTACGACGCTTGACTATCTTAAATTGATTTTCTCAACATTAACCGTGACTTCCAAAGATTTTATGATCAATGAGTTATCTATCTATAAATAAAATGTAATTCTGTTGTCTGCCTGTTACGATTAATACGAACCTCGGAATGACATAATACCAAATTCGCATATTTTCTCAAAGCATAGACTTATTAGACACCACTCCTCCCTATGGCTTCCTCATCCGATTTAATATTTGTTTTTTATTGAATGAGATCCAATACAAATTTGGTCAGTTGCTTTCAATGACTGAAAAAAATATGTCCCAAGCATTTCAACATCCCAAAACTAGGGCCAAAGCGCCGGCTAATTAAAAAAACAACTTTTATTAATATTCCCATATTCTCTGTTTGTTAAATTACGAAGAGAACTAATATCGAATACCTTCAAAGCATTTTAGATTATTTTCGGAAAATCGACGATTTTTCTAAGTAAATATGTCTATTTTATCTATTTCATAGCGGCCTTCCAATGAGTCGTTATGACCAGCTAATGAAAACTCGTCGCAATATTGCACAAGTATTTTGGTACACTATTGTTTTCTCACAATGCGTGCACTTTGATCCTCTCAATGCCATCGAGCTTATTTGAATAATAAGTTGTATTACTGAGCCATTGTTAACACGATCTGTTTACTCGGAGAGGAGACTAAGGAAATGGCGAACACCCGGAGGAAGGATGAAATCAAGTGAATAACAAATAGTATAAATTAAAACTGTTTTTAAAATAGATTAAATCTTGATGTCTTCCCTTTGGGATTTAACAACAAATTTTAATGAAAAAAACATTTAATGATATATTATTTGGAATAAAAAGCAATATGCCCGTTGTTCGGAATTACCTAACGCGCACAATGGCAAACATCAATATTTTCTGCAAAACGCACAACCACCAATAAACCCGCACCACAAACGTTGATTTCGTTTCACTCTGTATTCATCACACATAAAATGTAACAGCACAGAAATACAACGATTTAAGAACGTTGCAAATGTGACGTCATATTGAATAATAATAATACGAGTATATGAAGGTTCTTACCTATGAAATGCTGCTCGTTGCTAATGGGGGAAGATGCTTTTGCATGGCACGGTTGGAATGGGTGTGGAGGTATCGGAACCGTCTAGAACTCTATCATTCCAAGTTGCCTGCAGTTGGCCATTACCCCACTCACTGTCCCCTACAAAATAAGGTAAAATTTGGAATTCTCGTGTTATTTAAAATAATGATGGTTAGTAATTTTAATAGCATTATATGGGACAAATTAAGCGATATTTTTAACTTAAAACTATTTTTGACTGTTTATTTCCAACCCAACCTTCGTTATCAAAGGTTGCCTCATTTCACTAACAAGATAAAGTGACTATTTTAAATTTGACCATCGTCCAAGAACTTCAAAGTGGGTATACTTTTGAATGCGGTAACATCATTATTTAGAAACTGTATTTTTTTTAAATGCGACTTCAGAGTTTCAAATTTGGAAACCAGTTATATGTTCAGGTGTTACAAATGCTTAATACGTTCGCACCTAGGTGGATCATAATAATATGATCCTTATAGATACATATTTTTTTAAAATTTGGAACAAATATGATGAATTCAACGGCAATGATCTGTCAACAATGTTGTGTTGTATATGTAAACTGCCTACCTACTTTTTGTGTAAAAAGAGGAAAAACTGTTTTGACAATTTCCACAATTAGTCAGATAGAATTAGTATACCGATTTTAAACGAATGGCAACATATTACATTTTTATTTCAAATTAACTTTTAATTTAAACTTAAGAGGAACGGCTGCGCTACCTGTTTCATACATAACTTAATTTTGGATTTGAGGCCAAAATACCCATCCAAACGGAATGATATATTTTTTTTTTAATTAAAGGAGTAAATATCGGATGAGAAGTATTTTACTTATTTTTTTTTAATTAAAGGAGTAAATATCGGATGAGAAGAATTTTAGTTATTTTTGTTTTAAATTATGAGGTATAGGCCATGAAAAAAAATCATAATTTTTTAGGCAACTAAATATTAATAATTAAATATTAAAAAAAAAACTTTTTTCGCGTCGGTATTTTAAATTATGTACGGCAAATTTGTATTCGAACGTAAGTTGTTCGTTTTTAATTTAATTTAAAATCCACAATAATGCTTATTTTAATATTAAAAAAAAATTATTTCAAATCCGTACTAGATATTTACTATACATTTTGATGAAAAAAATATCATTAGGTTTAGGTGAGTATTTTGGCCTCAAATCCAAAATTAAGCTTTGCATGAAACAGGCCGCGCAGCCGTTCCCCTAAAGAATGTGTTCCACGGTGGTATAAAATTTCTACCACCTCGAGGTCTTGGGTTCGAGTCGTTGCTACCGTTATCTTTTTCTTTTCTTTGTCTTTTCGGTTTTATGTTTCATTTTGAGAGTTATTATTATTATTTATTACATAAAAAAATACTTGTAGGTGGGTAATGTAAACATCCACAATATTCATAAGGTTGTAGTTTATTTGTTAGCTGTTCCCAATACAAATAAAAAATAACATTGGAAAATGGTTTATCTTTAAAAGTGACAGTAATATAATTTTTCAGGGTGTAACAACATTATGTCCTGTAACATTTCATTCACCCATAATTTATAGTAACGTATTATTCCGGTCGTCAATCAACCGTAGTATGTGCCTGTCGAACCTAAGTACACAGTGATGTGAATGTTCTGATACAATATTTGTTAAAATCAAAACAGTTTGTTATCCCGTCTTCAATAAAATACGTTTATCGGTTCTGACCTACTACCTCCGGTTTAATGAACTGTTACTGGAAAAATGGTTTATAGGAAATTATAATATTGTAGTTTAATCTCTTTGGGTAAGATACTAAAAAATTAATGGCGTCTCTGGTGGGTGTATGTAATGATCCGTATATGGGAACATTATAATATTGAGTGTACGCGAGCATCGATGATAAATGTCTGCAGTACGAATTTCTGTAATCTAACGATTATTTCGATTATTTTTCTTCATTAATTTACATGGTCTCTGTACTTGTATTCACTTTTTCCAACAGTGCCACGTGTTACAAAACTATTGTATTGTGTAAATATTTAAGGACAGGTTAGGTGGATAGGAAGGAATTTAATATTGAGGTTTACCATTCATCTTTATTAAGCAAGTACCTACTGTATATCTTATCAATATTACCACAGGCATTAATCAAATTAGAAAAAAAATAAATAATAATAATAATAATAATAATAATCCGGTGTGTAATAGAAGTGTATACACACAGAAGATCGATGTGCAACTAAATACTGCTATGCGCACGGTGGGCGGAACACTTCTCTCCACCCCACTACAATGGCTCCCTGTCCTCTCGAATATCGCACCGACCATTATTAGACCAGAGACAGCAACCCTCAGGGAATACAAAAATACCGTAAATAAAAAAATAGTAACATCCCCTTTCTAGATGACCTTGCAAACCGTCCGGCCAGCCGCCTGACGTCCAAGAAACCTTTTTAAACTGAAGGCGAAAGACTGCTTCTATCATTCATATTATTATTTTATATCTTAAACTTTTGTATACATATTTTTTTATAACTATTGCATGTATATTGTTGTATGGAATGTGTGGGACTGCACTAACCTCCCCACATACCGGAATATACACTTATTATTATTATTACTATCATCACGATACTCCCCTAAAGAGTCGTGGCGAACTCAGTGGCAGACGTGAAAAACAAGCACCTTATTGTAGACCCTACTGTTAAATTGCCAGGACTCTCTCTCCCTCGGAAGACCTGGACCTCATTAAAACGTATTCGGTGCAGTCACAGCCGTTGTGCGTATATGATGGATAAATGGAGCCTAAAGAATTCCGAACTATGTGAATGTGGACACATTCAAACAACATAACACATCGTAGAAGAATGTCCCCTTCAACAGTTTTCCTATGGCATATCTGTGCTGCACCAAGTGACTCCCGACGCCTTCGATTAGCTGAATAACCTCAGCATCCCGCCATGATCTCCATCAACTCTCCTCTACCATTAATACTCTTCCTCTAATTTACTAATATAGTTCATCCAATTGATTCCTTTAATGCTTAAATGATTTTAACCGTCAACATCGTATCCTTGAAGCTTCCTTATTTATGTTATATCACAATATATGTAATATTCAATATGTGCCCATTATATGTATCATAAATACGCAAAACAAATACTTGTGAAATTCTTGTTTCATTTTATTCATGAAACAGCGTTTAATTTATCGGTAATATTATACCTACTCGTTGGATAGAAAATCTAACCTCAAATTCGACAATCGTACCCTAATTAGCCATTTAAAATCCGATAACGATGGGATATACTCATACACAGCGCACTGTGCTGCAATTCCATGCAAGGCTATGGACACAATGAATAATATAAATAAAAATTATAAAATTAAAAGTAATCGCACACATAGTCAATATTCCTACAGGTTGGATGACGAATTAATGACACTCATTACCAGAACATTATTTCTCAGATATTATTTCAGAAAACGGTGAATAAGGTCATTAGATATGATGAATTCGGTAATTGGAAAGTGCAACCCCAAACACAAAGTACGGAGTGTGATCGTCAGGAGTATTTTTTTTGTTGTTGTTCGAGAATGGAGGCTACCAACCAAGGTATGTACATTATTTTGAGACAATAATGTTAGCCATCAATTCCCTGGATGCTGTTAAAAAACTTCCCTTCATCAAAGGTTCCTGACCTGATTGTTTTTTTTACTTCCTTATACAAGTGCCAATATAGTCGAATTATACACGAATCAATAGCCTAATAACTATCATTACACAAAAAATTGTTTCAAACTCACTATTTTGAAAGTCCAGTATATTTGTAATTTTTATAATGTAACGTTTTTACAAAAACAAAAAATATGTATTTACAACTAATGCTCACACTTGGAGCTTTGTAAAATATTTAATTAAGGTTGCACTTTTCCAATAATTATAGAATGCATCATGGTTATTTTGCTAACAAGTGTCATACATTAATCAGTAGTCATCCAACCTGTAGGAATCTTAATTATTTGGGTGATTTTTTTCAATTTTATTTATGTTATCCCTAGCCCTGTATGGGACCGCAGCACTGTGCAGCGGGTCAAATATTTTCCTTGTTTCACTTTCTATTTTGTTGAAATGCCATATTAGGTAGAACATTGACAACGTATTTGAACACTTCCTATGAACCAATATACTTCGATGCGAATTTCTAAAAGTGTGCCAACGCAAACAATTTCTTCATTTTGTAATAATATTTGCATTAATTTTCATTGAATTTATTTACTTGGGAGTAGAGTTACTAATTGGGCAGTTCGGCATAGAATATTCCGGAAAATGAATAAACACCATTTAAAAATATCCTTCAAAACAATGTTCAATCGCACATTGTTAATAGCCATAAACTCGTAAATCTGTCATCTAAGTAAAACTCGTCAGATGAAAAAAATGAGCATTGTAATAAAAGATGCAATAAATATCAAATAAAATGCATGTAAATAATATTGTTGTTTTATCAACAGCTACAATGAATACATGCACGCGTATAATACATTAAGGAAAACGTAATTTTATTACAAAATAATCTTCATAAGTACTATAAGCTAATTGCGTATCAGAGTGCATGAAAATAAGGTCACCGAGTAGAAGTAACCTTTTGAAATATATTATGCAGGTAAATTTTATAACCGACAGATCTACGGGGTGTATCCACAGGTACCCGACAAATTTTAACAATTAAGAGGTTGGCCTGTTTTATACAAAATTTAATTTTGGATTTTAAGCCAAAGTACTCACCTAAACCTGATGATTTTTTTTTTCATCAAAAAGTATAGTAAATATCTAACACGGATAAATAGAAGTAATTTATTCATTTTTGTTATACATTATGAAATAGTTGGGGGTTACTCGGATGAGTGACCAGATTTTTTGTTTGTTTGTTTGAATCTGAAAATTACCGGGGACCAAAATTTCCTCTACTTTTTTCACTCGAAATAAGTCCAGTAATCATTGGTAAACGTTTGTCGGATAAACCCCGCATATGTACACATCATTTCAAATTAAAAATATAATAAAATGTGGTAGGTATTTAAAATCATTATCTTCCCCTAAGAAACTATTTCATCACCTCTGAGGAAAATGTTTTACTCGTCAGGTAACTTTAACCATATGATTAACGTGGCTGTTAACGATATTTCCTTGACGGAGAGCGTTACCCGGTGGTAGTGAATATATAGGTACGCTACTCGACAAATAGTGCTAATCTGCAGTTTACTCAGAGATGGTGAAATCCTCCCTAAGTGTAGATATGCACCAATCGGGTTTTTTTTATTCGGAGAGACATACCAATGCGGTTGTCGATGTCGACCGAATCCTTCCGACCGCGAACAAACGGAACGCATCGCCAGCCGCGCCGCGGTCCGGAGCATTTCTTGCCGGCGGCGCGTGCCCACTTCCAATGCTCTTTGAGTTTTTTTTAGCAATAAACAAGCAAATTGACAGTATTTTAATTATGGTAAAACCGATGAAGGTTACACTATCGCTTTTTCTATTTTTTCCAAAACGATTTGTGCAGTCGTGTACGCATTTTGCATTAATCTCCATAGCATCCTAGCGCTTTTAATCGACTGAAGCCCGTGTTATCTCAATGTAGCCAATTGGCCTCATTCATGTTGCCCGTATTTCGAACACTGATGTTAACTCCATTTATATACCTCAAAAATGTCACCCATGTACAAATACCACGGGAATGAAATAATTGCATTAGCCCGGTCGTAATAGTAATTCAATAAATGCAATACTTAAGTCGGTTCGAAGACATTAAAAGGTAATCAAGGCTTCTATGTTACAATGTGCATGGAAATGAATGATATTTATAAATACGTTAATAAGCTGTTCTGAAGATGGAAACAATGGAATGATTCCTCGATACTGAAAATAACTGGTTTAATGAGTAGGTATCTAACATACCTATTCCTGTCACGGTCTCCGTGGTTGAGTGGTTACGATCCTTGGCTACGAATCCGGAGGTCGCGGGTTCAAATCCCGGCGTGCGCAAGTTAATTTTATTTCATTAATTTGTTATATTTCACAATGCATTACTTAAAAATAATATGTACCTTATTTGCGGCACGTTCCAGAGTGGTAGACACTTTCAGTATCGCCCTGGTGAAAGACCACCATTCAGAATCGAATCGTGACTTCAAATGTTTTTACCCGTATTTGGTGACCAGATCTGAATACCCAGGTACTTCCCCACCTTCTTCTCTACCTCCTTCCCCTCCTCAATACCTTCAGCCTCACATCATACACCAATTAGGGATGACATAGTCTCACTGGCTCCAGATGATTGGGAGCAGCTAGGAGTATCACAAAAAAAGAAAATAATATATGTATATTTACATATGTATATATATATTTATATGGTTATATCAAATATATCGAAACACCGCGTGTTTCATCTAAAACAGTGATGCCTAACGGTGTTAAAGGTAGATCAACAAAGGTCATTAAAATCTTACTAGATCAACATACTACGGGAAGAGATATATTTATATGGTTATATCAAATATATCGAAACACCGCGTGTTTCAGCTAAAACAATGATGCTTAATGGTGGCAAAATCGCCCATCAGTGGGCGATTTAAGTCGCTTGAGGGGCGACCAATTTTGGGCGATAGACAGACTTTGTGTACTTACTTAATTATAAAAAACTGTACATAATTCAGCACTTTTATTGTTGAGATCTAAGTTTGATGCAATTTATAGGTTTCCGTTTCATAAAATTCCGTAAATTTTGTCTGGAATGTGACTATAAACTTTTTTTCCTTTATTTTCATTTGTTAGAAAAAACGTTGCTTCGTTACACTTTATGTAAATACCATAGAGGGCGCCGCTACTGTAATTTTTTAAATTTTTTTATTGAGATATCATTCCTTAATCTCAAAAGTTTCGAATGACTATTTAAGTTAATAACCTCATTAGTATTTTTACAAATTAGTAATGTTACTGTTGGTTTTCTGCTGAGGTTTGAATACGGGGCTATTGGAATGATTTTTGAAACAATTATGAAGTGATTGAATTAAATTGATGTTGAACAGACCCCATAAACAGTTTGTTCGTTTATTAGTTCCTGTTTCGGTCGCCTGTACAGAGAAGTTTGTAGATCTGTACTTTTCCTTATTCTCGCCGCAAATGTCCACTGGTCACATTTTATATCATAGATATTTGAGGTCATCAAAGCATCCTAATTTTTTTTATTGAGTAATTTGTTTTTAAATTGTTATTTTTTATTTGCTTCCTATAATTTCTCTTGTATTTAATAGCTAGTGTTTTGAAATCAATGTGATTTTGGACGACGTGCTTTCTATTGCGGCAACAAAGTATGCCAAGGAAAATGTTGTTATATAGTTTATCATAATGTATTCAACAATTAAAAATATATATATCTTCCGGTGTTACTTGAAGCGATTCTACAATTCAGCAAACATAATCATGATGTCAATAGAAATTCAATTCGGTAGAATTGAAAAATAATTTCATACGTGGTATGCGTTTATATTATGCAGAAAGTCGATTTTTGCGGTTTTCAGAGAACTGATTGTTAAAAAAATTAAAAAGTAGGTTTATATGTGCTGTCTGACAAACATTAGTATCTGAGCATCTGACCGCCAATCAGAAGGGTGCAGGTTCGAGTCCTGTCGGCGACATTTATCTTTTCTCGGAAGGTTTTTTCAATTTGGATGAGTGTTTCAGGCTAATAATTATTGTTTATAAACATAATTGTTACCCTTTGCGCTATGCACAAAAATCTTGTCTTAAAAACTTTAGTTTATCAATTAATAAATATTTGACAAGTCAAAACATTTTTCACCAATAAAATGTAGACATAATTTGTCTCGACGCCATCTATTGAGGGATTTAGCCGTTGCAAGCCTTCCTCATACTAATAAATTTGGTTGTTTACAGGTGAAATATAATAAAAAACAGTAATTATTGAATGAAACACTAGTATATATTGATTAACTTGGCGAGTTTGCGATAAGCCGACGTAGCTCAACGGTAGAGCATCTGACCGGCAATCAGAAGGGTGCAGGTTCGAGTCCTGTCGGCGACATTTATCTTTTCTCGGAAGGTTTTTTCAATTTGGATGAGTGTTTCAGGCTAATAATTATTGTTTATAAAAATAATAGGTAATAATTGTGTTTAAGGCGATCGAACGGCTAAAATTCGAACGAAATCACGCGCTCCTTATGCAGGTGGCGACAAGGTTGAGATTTCCGCCATCGGCCGCAATTTTCGATTTACGCAAAAAGGTTATCACCAAAATGGGTGTTTTAATCTATTATATAAAGTTCAGACATAATTATTAATATGTTTTACGGTCATATTTAAAAAAAACCTTATTTATAACAATGAACAATACGAAAATATCGGAAAAGGGGTTCGTAAGTAGGAGAGTTTGCGCTTTAAACATTTTTTTAATGTCTGATACTGTATTTTTTTTTCTAGGCTTATAAAAAACACACACCAAAAAACGCCAAGTTAAACGAAGTACCAAGGTGTGTTCTACTTGCAGTATTTAATTAAATCGTCTTTGATATTTCTAGGCCATCAAATTCTCAAACCGAAAACACATGATTTTGCATTACTTCCAATTGCATCGCCTTAATTCATTCAAGCAATGCATCTGGGTGAGTACTGAGTACTGTGCTCCACTCAACTCTGATCGGCAATTGGCATACCTACGACTAAAGTGGTTATTACATACACATTTAATAAGCAAATATTAATAACACAACGGTCGAGTGTCGTTCATGTTTTGTTTTACGACGTTTCCTGTCAATGTGTAATCCCCGTGCGAATGTTTTAAATTGCAACTCTTCGACTTTTTAAGTTCGATTCACATCTACCAGCACCGCAAGTGTATAGCATTATCTATGAACACATCCACGAACGGTGTAATGTGAATACTCCATTCTGTGTGGTGCCTGCCACTGTACATGTCTGTACTGCACGGTGCCGGTATGTGAATAAACCTTTAACGTTCGTTTCTGTAGTACCTATACTAAACATTGGTACATATAAATCAATTTCATTAATATTAAATTATATTTAATAAGAATGAATTAAAAAGACAATTTTCCATAAAATTATATCAATTTTATAGCACTTGTGTAACTCTAAAGAATGGAATCGTTTTTAATCATGAGTAAAACATGAAGACTCAAGTGTTAATTTAAAGGTGTGAATGCTATTTATTCTAATTGCTAAGTCATCGAGATCAAATTGTCGGGTTCATACTTTAAAATGTTACCTTTATAATCTTCCTCTTTCCTATCTCCCTCCAATCCCCACTCGCATAAGCCTCGTACCACATATTGGGGATGCCATTATCCCACTTGTTCCTGACTAGTATGGTACCTAAATTGTAATGGAAGATACTCGTAGTATTGCCCTGGTTAGAAACCACTATTCACAATCGAAACATGTCTCAAAATGGTATAGCGTGGTTAAATCTTCATTTCTAAATAGTCAATATATAGTTCCCAACCTACCTTTCCCTTTTCATCAACCTTCTCACTTCATTCCACTTCACAATATGTCACAAATTGAGTATTCTCTGATTCCACTGCCTAAGGGAATCTTACGCCGTAACCTTTAACATTAAAAATGTGTCTAACTACATGTATGAGTATGTTACGATTTCAGGAACTACTTCTAGCACGTGCTTTATATTAATTAGTGTTATTCAGGGACATTCATACTAATTAACATTCCTTTCTAAAAACGTGTTGGTTTCATGTAAGGTGTAAATTTCATAAATTTTTGCACAAGTATTAAAATGATAAAAATATGACAAGTATGACAAATATGACAAGTATGACAAATATGACAAATATGACAAATATGACAAAATATGACAACAGCGCACTTTGTAGCAGAACAATATAACTTTGCTTGTGAAGTAAAGAACATAAGACTATTGATTCATGACGATCGATGATAAATGTTCGTACTCAATAATATTGACTATTGACATAGTAACACACCGCACCAATCATTCATAGTCACCATTCTTATGATGTTGGATATGTCACTAGTTAGTCACTTGCCTCCTCAGACAGAATTCTAAATTATTCAGCTTAACTCACTTAACCCCAAGTTCATCCAGATCAAGTTACCATTGACTGCCGATCCCCTTTATTGCCGCCGTTCTTGTTCTCGACTAGTTCTGGAGAAAACAGATGGAGAATTAATGAGTTCGAAAACGTAATTACTTAGAATGTGATCATGACGAAGGTAATTTACTTTGTAGACCTTCATCCAAAAATATATGTGGTCATTGTCAAAGTTACATTCATAGAATGTTATGAACACCACGATCTAATAAGCTTTTTCTACTCATCACGATGCGAGGGAGCTAATGTGAATCGACGAAGGTGTCTTAATAGGGAAATACGTTATTTATTTATTCATGCCAAGAAGGCTTTTATATGTTGATACAATTATCACATAGTTATATAAAGGGGTAGAATAATAAATTACATAAAATAATAATTACAGTGTAAAAGAAGTAAGTAGTTACCGCGTAATGAATAACAGTTTTACATGTGATTACATTATAACTGCAGGTTGTATAAAAGAGTTGTATAGGTGGTTTAGTGCATGATACTATAATTGTTTTATTCTTTTAAATATATTTATTAATTAAACTTTTTGTTACATGGTTTTATATTACAGATTTTAATTGTAGATTTTATACTACTCTTCTATTAGAAGCATTTGCTTATGGATAGAAGAGGAGTGTGTATTAATTATTAATAGTCAAGCAATATAATATATATGTGTTGTAGTAGGTGAACTTTCAGAAAACTGCGCTATAGAAATTTACTTTAATTATTATTATTTAACATTATAGTTTGATAAAGAAAAAAAACATACATATATATTAAATGTGGTACAGAGACATTTATATTATATATCATTACTGAGATGCATCGTGTTTTGATGTAAGTAAAAATCGAGCTTACTTTGGACACACGGTCACGCCCACAACACACTTCTATCGGTTAATCTGTTCTATACGTATTTAGAAGAAAGGATAAATGTTAAAATGGGCGCAAAAATGAGTAGTCTGCAAGTTTGTTGCCTGTTGTATGCTGATGATGCGGTGCTGATTGCTAATAGAATAGAAGATCTACAGTCCCTCATATCTAGGATGAACGAAGTATGTATGAAGAATGAGCTAATGATGAATGTAAGTAAGTCTAAAGTCATGGTGTTTGAAAGAGAGAGTACGAACACAGTGTGCAATATAGTTGTGAATGATGAATACTTGGAGCAGGTAGACGAGTGTGTGTATTTGGGAAGTATGTTTACGAGAGATGGAAAGACTGATAGGGATATTGAAAGAAGGGTGAATGCAGGAAACTCCATTAACGGAGGACTGAACGCGGTTGGCGCAAACAAAAAGTTATCCAAAGAAGCGAAGCTAGCAGTCCAATGGAGTGCTGATACCAACCCTGATGTATGGCAGTGGGGCATGGAACTGGCAGAGGAAGGATGAAAGAAGACTGAATGCTGTAGAAATGAGATCTCTGAGACGAATGTGTGGTAAAACCATGTATGATCGTGTGAAAAATTTTGAGATTCGTAAAGAATGCAAGGCTGATGTAAGCGTAGTGAGCAAGATTAAGAAAGGGACGCTTAGATGGTTTGGGCATGTAGAGCGAATGAATGAAGAAAGGAGTGTAAGGAGAATATATGACGCGAATGTGAATGGAAGAAGAAGCCGGGGACGTCTAAGGAAGACGTGGCACGATCAAGTGAATCAAATACTTGAGTCGGGCCATGTCAGAAGTCGGAATAACAGAAGAGAATGTATGAGACGTTGTATGAAAGTGAATGAAGCAAGAAGTGTATGCCAAGATCGAGTTGCAACCTCGAACCTGCGAGGAAACGGCGTGATGGTTAGTTAGTAGTTAGTTAGTTAGATAAATGTTATGGAAAACAAGTAAATTTCAAAATATTTTCAAGTTTGTCTTTAAAATATTGTTTAACAAAGTTATTTATTTGGATTTTATAATTAATGCTTCTGATCTCTTCCGGTAGTCGATTGAAAAATGATCATCCTCGGAAATATAATGCAGTTGTGCAAATGAAGTATTAGTAATAACATAAGTACAAAAGAAGTAACAAGCAAGTAGCTGGTTACAGCGCAATTAGTGGGTAATTAGTTTATAATTATAATGATATTGTAAAACATAAACGGAAAGCTTGTGTATAATACAGCGCACCTTTAATACGCCCAATTAGGTGTTTTATAAAAAAACGTAACATAGCAAATACAACGATAAGAAATTTGCACATGAAAAAACTTAATAAATATAGTAAAAACATTAAAACAAACTGATTTTAGCCAGGACACAGTATTGTAACTGAAAACATCAATTGAACTATACTCCTTACCAAGTTTGTGCAATCTTTGAAAAGGAGAGTTCTCGAAAAATTATTTGCAGACGCTGGTCTCGTATTACGGGTAGGTACATGCAAGGTGGTAATGCCCGTTAAATCCAGGGCGTACATTCTTGTCTATTAAAGTGACATTTAGCCATCTTGTAAAGGTTTAACCTAAATCATTCTGCAGCGGCGTGCATTGCTCCTTGACCAATGGTAAGCTGTAGCTTTTCAGTTGTTGATTATAATTTTTCGCCATGAAATTACAAAAAATCTTAAAAAAACACTAGGGTGTTCTGACGAAAGACCTATCAGTTGTTGAGCTATTTGTTAACCATTGCCATAAATATTTTAAGACTCATCTTTTCAGACAATCATATCCATAAATTGAAGAAATGCCCATGTGAATTGCAAAGCTAGGCTAGCCGGTTAGTGCTCACCTAAAGTCACTTGTAGAAAAAGTTTAAAAAATTCACTCATCGGTGCGCAAATACGTCCACAGCCCGCAACACTGTAAATAACTAAAAGTGTAAAAAATAAATAAAAAAATGTTAATATACTCGTACATTAAAGTTCTCACGCTTTTTAATGTCATTTTATAAATATTTTCCAGTCCTAAAAATTATAAGTATTTCAAATAAATGCCAACTCTTCTATGATGGCACAATACCTTTTAATAATTGTAACTTCAATAGAAAAATAGAAAAGGAGGATAAAATAGCACCTATAAAAATATCATCTCTATACTTAAATTTTCTAATAAAAGTGTGTTCATCTGAAGCGACCTGCCAGCTGCAGGTAAGTATATTTTTCTGTATCTGTTTGTTCATAAATAGATAAAGAATAGGAATTAATATTTATACAGCGCTCTTGAGGTGATTTTACATAAAAATGGCGCTGTATGAGTCATCCGATTATTATTATTATTAAAATTGTTCAAAACTGCGTTGACACATACGGGTTTGTTTAAACCGGGAAATTTAATACAAAACAGTATGAACCACTAAGGAGAGCCATAATAAAAGTAAAATTAATGACAAAACTTTCTATACATAAAGAGCAGATCATTTTTCTCAAACTATTAACCAAAATAGTCGATACGTTTGCGGATTATTTTGGTGCCCAGTGCATTTTTGTGTGAATCTTCACGAAGCGAGCTTAGAAAACTAACTAAAAGGGAAAAAAACGTTTGAAGGACAAGGCGTTATAATTATAAAATCGATTTGCAACGTAAGAATAATTTCTTAGGGTAGAACGAATGTTACAAAAAATATTTTTCATCATAAATTTTAAGGCAGGCACAGCCTTTCAGCCTACATGGACTGTACGCCACTGTCATTCGGTAACTGTTTACTACCAAATATGCACTAAATAAATAATACACACTAGAAATTCCTTCCATATAGATTTGAAATCGATGTAGCCACTGACTTACCACTTTTTGGTTCATTGAAAATATAGAGCTCCGTCTCTTTTATGCTGCCTGACATCGTATATTCCATTCCAATTGATTTTAAATAGTGAGAAAGAGAAATTCGGAATTAAAAATTTGAGGCCCCAATGACCAGACTTTCGGATCACGAAACACGCCCACATCGCATTTATTCTTTTTTTCTTTATTCTATGGCGTTTTGCATAAAATTCCAAATCTCCATAAATAAAAAATGAATATTTATCTGTCTTTCTTCAATTTTCTCAAAAATTACTTCACCGGTTTCGCTGAAAATATAACAGTTTGTTCTTATTAATGCCGGAAACGTTTAGAGAGTAGTTTGAATGAGATCCAATATGTAAAAATGTTGCTATAACGTTTTAAAATTAGTATGAAAAATATCAAACCCGCCATGTTGTATTGAGGATAGCCCATAGATATACAACTCTGGTTAGCCACAGATTACATATTCAAAAGAAGAAGGTTTATTTGGATAGAATATTTTCAAAATGTAAACACAAGTAGGTACCTACTTAAGAACTTCATTATTTTGATTCGTTTCGAAAAAATAAATGTTTGGAATGAAATAAAATTTTCAAATGATGTTTCTTTGTTTAGAGATATTTACTTTCGGTGTCAAATCAATTATGGCACCCAAACAACAAGCAAGAATAGGCAACTTAAAAAAAAATTCCGATGAATCAACTTCGATTCTACAAAGAAGAATTCTATAATTAACTCATTATTGTATCTGCTACAGCAACGATTTAATGTTGTTTTTTTTTTAATTATGCATATCGTCAATTAATTACGGTGGAGGGTTATTAATGTACTAATTACTTTTGATTATAATTGCAAAGCTTGTTGTGGAAAACACTTTTCATTGTTTCATAATTTAATGTTTTTTTTGTTGTTAAAATCATAAAATTTTTATCAATTTTCTAACAGGTTTATCTAACCGTTTAAAATCAAATTCCGAAGATATTTTATGTATCGCCCTGGTAAAAGACCACCATTCAGAATCGAAACGTTGCATTTCTTACACGAACTCCACCCAAAACACCAGAGGAAGATAATTTCCCTCAGGGCCTATATCATTTTTTGGGTTTTTGGAAGTTCTGAGAAAGAAAAGAGTATGAGGGGTGGTCAGTGCATCCAGGTGTGACGGACGTATGAATCCAGCCCTCCCACTGTGGTGCAGGGGCGATGGGTCAAGAGAGTCCGGCTGGAGTCCTCAATGAGTCTCCCACAACCGGATAGACACATCCGCCGCCAAGACCTGGACAAATCTCACCACATGAACCCGGGCACCCCTGCTAACTCACAAAATATTGCGAACCACTTGGGATGACCTATGACAGAGGTGTTGGTTATCCAATTAATGGTTCCCGGGGCGGCGGTACCCATGACCGCCTTCCAAATTAAAATGCTTTAGCCGTGTTTACCTGTTCTGAATAGCCAAGTATTTCTCAACCTTTGTGTTCCACATTTATCTCCCCTCCCGCCTTTATCAGCCTCACAACATACCCCAATTGGGGATACCATAGTTCCACTGGCTCCGGGCAGTTGGAACCTTTGTGCGGTATTCAAATTTAAAAAGTTAAAAAGAATATTTTAGGTAGTATTAAAATATAATGTATAAATTGTAAACTACATGTATTGTTTACACTAATAAAATAAAAAAACTTTAAAAAACATGGATTTATTCTCTTTTTTTTAATATCTTTTGAACAGGAAACACGCTATTGATTTGTGTTCTAGCGGTTACTCCCCACCCGCAATACGCGTTCGTACGACAGGCACAACTTTACAACTAAATGTACAGTTAAATCGATCAAACGTTTCGTTTTCTAAAACGTGATGTTCCTCACAATCTTTAGGCCATTGTGAGCGTCATGGTGCCTGCCTCCGCTCGGCTCAGGTATGCAGATGTGGGGACGGGGAAGGTGATGCGGGAGAGGAGACATCACCAATGATGCCGTAACACAAATACGCATATTCCACTGCCAGTCACTGAACATATTGCGTGGTAAACTAGTCAGATATTATTCTAGCAAATATTTTACCGCTGCGTCGAATGCAACCGTGAAATGTGAAATGAAACCTCCGTAGTATTTGACCACTGAACAAATAATCTCAAGAAATGCAATGTACGAGTATAATACCGATTGGAGAGAAAACCGATATCGCCATTTTACTTAAGAAAGAACTTTGATAATAATTTAAACCAGCGATTTGCCCGTTGCACCCAACGGAGATAATTTAATGATTTTTTCTCTAATATTCCATAATTTGACATCTACCATTTAATATTTTCAGAATACCATTTATTATTATTATTAATTTGAGTTATCCCCACATTTCAGTCAACCCGACCGAACCTAATCCAACCTAATCCAACCTCACCTAATCTAGCCTAACCTAAACCTTGAAATTATCATAAACTAAAATATAGTATTACGGAATGCGTGAAAAGTTCACGTAGGTACTTACCTACGTACTCACAGTTAGTCTCCTCGCGGGCAATACTTTTAAAAATTGCCTGCAAAAGTAAGCCCTTAAATATAAGATTTTGGGTAGGTACCTGCCTACTTACATCCCTCGGTTACAGCACCTTAAATTCAAATAGTTTTATCATTTTCGTCCAAAGTAAATTATTTTGTCCTTACTCAGAGATCACTAGACACGCCCACAATACACTTCTATCGCTTTACCTTTTCAGTGTTTTTCACACACTTATTCACATACATCTACAAAACAATTTTAAAATAATTATAAAGCAGAAATTAATATACCTAAGTAAATTAGCAATGCATTTTGTACAGATATTCTGTCTGAATTTTTGAGGTAAACTGTAAATTTTTTTGTTCATATGAATACCGCACAAGAGTCCCAACTGCTTCCAACCGTCTGGAGCTAGTTAGACTATGGCATCCGCAATTGGGGAATGTTGTATGGCTGAAGGTATTGGGGAGGGGAAAGAGAATGGGAAGAGGAAGGTGTGGAAATACCTGGCTATTCAGATCTGGTCACCAAACACGGCTAAAAGCCATTTCAAGCAACGTTTCAATTCTGAATGGTGGCCTTTCACCGCGACGATACTAAGAGTATCTTCCACTCTATATTAATTATTAATATTTTCAGCTTACGTTTTTATTTCCACCGTGAGCTATGGAGCTTTTCATAGTAGCTTATTGGCGACAAAATACAAGATGAGATGTTATATTGCTTCTTGATTGTCGAAATCTGGGACGGTAAGATCACAAAAGCAGAACGTGATAACTTTCGTGGAAAGCTGCTTCAGAAAAAAATCTGCTGAAACTCGAGCAAAGCCGGGCAATAAAACTAGTAATATATGTATGGATCGTGTACAATTACATCATAGATCGAAGTTGAAGTATAAGGTTTGAAAAGTTTCACAAAGGTTGCGTTTGTAAATGTGTTTACTAGGTAGGTATAAGCAGTTAGGAAACATGCAGTCGTGCATAATTATGTAAAAAAAATGCAATAAAATGAATAGTCAGGTACGTTGGCAATATTTCAGTTACGCTCAATACGACTGCGCAGTGGGACGAGGTCTTGCCATTGTTCAATATTCGAAGGGCCCCGTTTAGAAAACTCCAATTACACCCAATTTCCACGCTTGAGTTCAACACCTACATTTTTTTTGAATTCGACGTACTTACAGCTTGACATACTTATCTCCGCAGGCGACTAAAATAAGAAGACGCACATTTTTTTTGTTATTCGACAGTCAAAATACTTTCAAGTGCATTTGTTAAATTTTTTTAAGTTTATTTTTTATTTTTACATGTAATACATTAAAAATGGGAAAACCTGTGAAAGGTGACGGACGAAGCATTAATCTCAAAGTTTTATGGACTTTGAAAACCTGTAAATACCACGATAATTTCGGCATTAGTTGCCGCCAGCCGAAATTATGTTCTTAGCTTCGCGATAAATATTACCCTTGAGATTAGTTCATAATTTTTTTTTTATATTTAATTATTCTTTACTGTTGTCGTGATTTCCACAAAATTACAGTTTTTTTTTGAAAATATGATTTTACCTTGCACATACACTTTTAAGTCCAAATAAGGCCGTAAGTTCAAGAAATTATTTTTCACTCGTATCCCCAATATCTACAATATCGACTGCTTAGTTAAGTGTGTCAACCTGTACCTTTTATTTCTTATTTTGTGATTTCATGTCAATAGTTTTTTTTTTTAATAATCTGTACTACATTTGGTATCATCAAAAAAATAACGAGTTTCCACTTATACTCGTACAAGAATGATTAACAAATATTGTGACAAAAAAAGGATGACTAGCGAGTGGTGTTTTGAAAAACTGACTCGTTTCGCTTCCGTTGTCAACACCTCATTACGCAATAGAAATAATATCTTTGACATTATTTTTTTAAGCAGGTATAATATTTTTTTACGCGACAACTTAAAATTCTATGCTTCGCTGATTTGATTGTATTTATAATGACATAATGTATACTATGGATAGTAAGTTGGGGGTAATAGCGTCTATGGGGCAATTGGCTCAAATCAAACTTCGCATTCAATCATGTACAACAATGAGGAACTTCACAAAAAAAATTAAAAAATTTCACCATCTGTCTCAAATGCCAGTATTTAAAAAAATGATAATAAAACTTTGTTGTAATAAAACCGACACGTTTCGTGAGCGACGCTCACATCTTCGGGGGTTATATAAAAATGTCATATGTTCAAGAAATTGATAGAATAAAGGACGATTTTGAATCGGATGAAGTCACAATTTTTGTCAATCTCTTCACATTTCATCGCAATGGCGCTGCAAACGGGAAAGAATTGCGTCAGAGGTGTATTAATCTACAATTGAAAATGCATGTTGTTCTATCTGAACATGTGCTTTTTTGTTCAATTGTAATATTTTTCACTTAGGTGTTTTTAAATTCTTACATTGGTGGCAATGTAAAAATTTCCTTCTAGCGTACGGAATATGGAACGTTTTACTACTTAGTTGAATCTTTTTACAATTATTTTAAAGATTGAACGAAGCAGCTCGCATTGACGCAATTGCCCCATAGCTGCATTAACCCCAACTGACCTCGCCTACAAATTACCTTCTGCTTCGTACTAGCGCAATTATTATGATATTATTTATTGTACGTTCAAGTTATTACTGTATTCGGTAGGTTGGTACCTACAACGTACAGTGAAGGTAATATTTCACATAATGTACTATAATGCCACCGGGGACTATGGCTTACCCGATAATCGGGAATTCTGTAAGGAAAAAGGAGGCTATGGAAGGGAATTATATATAGCTATTCCATTTTCTTTATTTGGATAAATAATTCATAGGAAAATATTGAAAAATGTCCTTTTGGGTGTGTAGGTACCCATAAGCGAAAGTTACGCGAACGGTGTATATAATGCATTATGTAATCGCGTCCGGTCGCGTAGTGGCGTATTCGCCACGTAACATTTAATAGCCGTTGTGTCACGTTGTGCCATATCTGCCACCAAGCAACACGTCCTCATAAAAATCGTTATATCTTCTTTACTATTATGGTCAAATATATGATACAGACAGTTTCAGAAAGAGAGAATACCATGATTGGTCTTCGCATTTAAATGTTTATCATAAATACGTTAAAAAATTTGATATTTAATGTCAAGCGGAAATATTTCTAGATGTGTAAATCTCTAATCCGACAGAAAGACTAGACTCGAGGGGATCAAAATTCAACTTAGAAGTTACTCACTGGTGAATGCGTTTGAGACTAGGGTATATTTGAACCGGTTAGTAGCCGAGTGCACAAATGCGCCGGGTTCCCAGGCGTCGCCGATTCAATCCTCTGTTAACTATTTCCTCTATATTTTTTTCTGCTTTAAAGGACGGAATTAGATGGAATTCAAATATTGTCAGGTTATTCGTAATCTGGGAATGTTTGTCTCTCTAATTACCAAAAACAACAGACACATTATCTAAACTTATTTAAAATATGTTTCAATTTCAGTATGTTAGGTTTTGTATTATTACAAATTCATAATACGGGATCATATTTCCATGTGAATCGTCATTGTTTTACAAAAAAAACTCATTAAAAATACCAGTCATGTCATTGCGTGTTTGCAGAACACGTATCGTTACATGGTTTTAAAATAATAACACCACGTTTTCTTTATTTCCCATGTTTGTTTACCTCTTTAAATTACCTTGTTACATCATTTATACTTAAATAATCTCATAAACCTTTCTCTACCCTTTCTCTATTTACATTCCTACTTATATTTAAATCGCAACCAGCTCCTTTTCTTCTTTCGTATACCTACTTAAAAAATAAACACATTCAAATATTAATCCCTGCACCGGTGGTTCCCAAACATTTTAGATTCTAAATTCAGATTTTCCAAAAGCTTTCTGTGTTAATTCTTAAATCGTGCGATACTTAAATTTCATTAACAACAAGTGCCCAAAACCTAGCTTCGTGACGCCCCTGGGAGGAAGCTGCGACCCCGGGGGCGCCGCGGCGCATACTTTGGGAACCACTGCCCTACACTATTATAATGATAAAATACATATGAAGGTATTTCGTTTTTTCGTTCCTAGCGTTTTCGTAAAAACCATGTCAATTTTATTAGTCCTTCGCACTCGCAGGTATTAAAACACGTGTTTCTAATTTATTGGGCATTATATAAAGGAAAAAACAAATTTTTACAATTATTATTATTGCTTTACAATTCATTGAAAAAATCGTCATCCATATTTATTAATACCAGTATACTCGTATATCGATTTTTTTCTAAAGTTACTTTCATGGTTAACATAATTTTGAAAGTTTCAATTTTTCAAAGGCCGCCACAACGCTCCAAATCTATGGCCGGTCGGTTTCGATCAGTTTTGAGGTTAAAATACCAAATTTCAAAATAAGGATTAGCTTAACCGTACATAATTGTATGTTCTATTGATGGTAAACCATAACTAAACATAAGTAATAAAATTATGTACCTTTTTAGAAACTTTAAATTATGGATTAATAATAGTATTGACCATTAACATTATCATAATATCCGTATTGATAATTGGTGTGATCACGAATAGTCTAATTTCTTTCATGAATAATAGTTGTTTATATTGAACAACAATTAGAGAACTTAAAGTCACCCAAATTAACTTAAAACTTTGCCAAAACTAAAAAAATACATATTTATAATACAAAACAAAATCGAAAATTGAACATTTTCATACTAATCCAAAAACAGATACCCACGTGACACGCTCAGATTATCCAAATGCAATGGTACCAATATAACACGGTGTTTTGATAAGCTGATTTTTTATTCATTTTTAAATAACGATTTATAAGTTCTATATATAATTACATATAATGTAAGTTATATATACAGAATCGGCGTTTGCTGATCTATTTGAATACATATTTTCAAAGTCACTATATTTTTCACTGGAGTTCCTCATTATACCTACATAATACGTTTTTTTTTATTAAAAATCTTTCAGTGTACATATGGCATAAAGTATAAATGTGAATTTTTAAAATTCAAAATACGTAAAAAGCATCACTAAAACAATGATAAGTAAAGGTGCCCGTAAACGAGAGAGATAAATTATTGCCTATTATGCCTATTGCCGAACAATTACTTATCTTGCCCGACGATGGTCCAAAACGTATAAGACCAATGCACAACACAAAACAATAATCTCCTGCAACAACTCCCCAAAACTTGTATAAACTTGGAAGCAATTCGGGAAAATATTTATTAATAATATGCGTTCGAAATTATGACGGTTTTGGTAGCGGGTAGGAGGCGAACAGAGACACACATATGTAAAAGAGCGAGAAAGAGTGGAATATACTCTCAGTATCGCCCTGGTGAAAGACCACCATTCAGAATTGAATTGAATAGCCGGGTATTTCCCCACCTTCCTCTCCCCCTTCTGGTTCCCCTCCCCAATACCTTCAGCCTCACAACATTCCCCAATTGGGGATGCCATAGTCTCACTGGCTCCAGACGGTTGGGAGCAGTTGGGACTCTTGTGAGGCAGGGTCTTTTTTAGGAAATAAAGATCAGGAGAGGAAAAAGGACATGAGGGGTGGGTAGGAATCTGGGGGTCAGTATGTCCAGGAGTGACGGACGTATTGATCCATCCCTCTCACTGGGGTGCGATGCGAAGGGTCGTGAGTCCGGTTGAAGAGGTCAAGGGGCCTTCCTTTAACCTTCCTCTCCCGGTCCGGCCCACCACGCAGCTGGTGAGCGGCACATCCGCCGCCAAGACCTGGACAAACCTTAGCCCATGAACCCGAGCACCTCTACAAAGTCACCAAACGTAGTGAACTACTTGGGTAATCTATGGCAGAAGTGTTGGTTATCCAATTAATTGTTGATGGAACGGCGGTACCCGTGCCCGCCTTCCAAATTAAAACTATTTTATACATCATAAAGAAATTTTGTCTACATTTAATTGTAGACAAAAATTGAGGGCGCTGCAATCGTTTAAATTCTTACATTTAGCTTTAACCAAGCCGTCTTCAGGAAATAGTGGTACTTCCCGAAAGGAGATGATTCTAGATCATATTCTGAGACAATTTTGTATTTAAACTTTTTCATTATTTAAAGTTTAATATAATTATAAATACTTATTTAGAGTATAGATGATATGTGCATTAATTTAGATGCAATGAGGAGTGATAATAACGATAGAACATCATATCATCACAACGATAGGTCAGCGTTTCCCGGGCGTAGAGAAATGGCAACACGACTGTTGTAGAGCTAATCCATTTATTGACTGAATCAAACTATAAGACAATGTTGAGGTGGGGGAAGCGGAGCGTGAAGTCACTGCCACATACCTCCCCTCCCAGTCACATAAAAATTTCACGAAAAGTAGGAAAACACAACTTGTAGAAAAAAACAACAACAACAGTAAAAACAAAAATTCGGTGAATATTGCAAAAAAATTGTTGGAAAACCGTTTTAAAAATTGCGAAAAATAAAAACAGTTACAATAATTATATTGGACAGTTGGTATAAAATATTTTTCAGAATTTTGATGATTCGTTCAACTCGTGTAGCGTCTTTTGCTGGCGGAATCAAGAGCTTACGGTGCACTTGGGCAGTTAGCATGGTCGGCATGTCTGAAAAAAGTATTAACAGAAAATTATCTTAGAATGTAGTGTAGAATCGCCTCCTTTCAGAGAGTACCACTAATTTATAAACAACGCTTGGTTAAAGTAAAACATAATATGCACTTGGAAAATTTAAATTTTTAAAACCTTTTTTATTTTCCTACAGCCATCGTGTTGCTATTTAAAACCATTTAATCGATTGCGGCGGCTTTAATTTTTGTCTACGTTTAAATATCAGACTGTATCTATGCTAAGAATGTTTTAATCAACATTTCGAGAAATCAAAAAAACTAAAGGAACATAATTTTCAAAACGTAAAAGCTAACCAGAGTGAGATTATGAAAATACCCAAATTTAAAATAGCTTTTGGACAAAGGAACTATAAATATCTCTCCACTAAGCTGTATAATTCACTTCCACCAGCTTCCAGTAATAATAAAAACGGAAAATTCAAATGATTTCAATAACCAAATCAAAACTTGGCTCAAAGGAATCAAATAATAGGGGTTATCCAGCATTTAGGAGGTTTTAAAATAAATCCTAGTCCGCCTCAGCACGGGTACCCCTAGTGAGGAGGACTAGGAAAAACATTGTGAATTGAGAAAAGGAAATGTATTGAAACCACTGATGTCAGAATTAATAGAATTGCCCTAATTATCATTTCGACGGCTGGAGGCAAAGGTCACGTGGCACCCGTTTTGGCACCAGAAATTACAAAACATTTATAAAAAGGATTAAACTAAATATTCGGTTTTACTTAAATTGCTAGCTCGCCCCCCTTATGTTAGTCTCTTCCCCTTGCGTGCTAGGACATCTTTATGGATTACTATTTGCTCTGTGATTGAAACTTCTCGGTCGTGTTTGTAGGGAATACCTGGTCACTAAGTCCTTTCCACATTATGACTGAATAGGCCCATCACATTATTATATTTATTTCGTGGTTATTCGTGAATCACGCGAGGCCCGCATTGTTCGAGGAGCTGGTGACCATTTTAACTTTTAATTTTAATTGAGTGTTCTCACAATTTACGCATTGACCCTCCTGCCCTAAAAATTAGAGTCTGCGTGTCGCGTGAAATAATACAGTATTGTTCAATTGATCTCATCCAACATTGATTCAACTTTTAACAGTTTGACGAGAATATTATTGTATAATACAAGTAACAGATTATTATTATTCATAATATTGGGGATTTATTAACCCCATGCGGGACTAAGTAATCAATAAAAGTTATTCCTATATTATTTTCTAATCACCAGTAGCTACTGTAATGACCGTGCGACTGATGTATGTATATAAGAGACGATATATGAGACGATATATGAAAGACTGAGAAATGAAGTCTATAAAAAAGTGTGAACGGTTGCTCAATATCTCTTCCTCATCGTTGGAGACAACATATTACGTTAATTACAGTATCACAGGGGGCTATTATTCCGCCATTACAGTGTATAGTAAAATTAACGTTACGAAGACATTACGCAAACATTACAGTTACAAAATCTTTTTTACATATTTTTGCGACATAAACTTTATGAGACATAAAACATATTTTTTGTAACAAATCTCAAATGCAACAGAAAAAGACAACGAAAAAAAAGGTACCGGTCATATTTGGGAATCGAACCCAAGACCCCTGTCTTACCGGCCTCCAGGACAACACTCTAACCACTGAGCTAATGAGACCTAATTTGTTTTCAGTCATTTTTATCGATATCATACTTTATTGTCCCTAATCAATTTCATGATTGAATATTACAATGAGATTTACGAGCTTCCATAAGTAATTACCAGTGGCGCGCATTCCATTAAGGCTGAAAAGCAGTGCCTACCCTAAAAAAATAACCATAAAAGACGTTACGAAATAACATATAAATGCAACAAATTTCTAAACAAAACATTTTTTCCATGAATTTAGTAAGGAACTTGTACGCTAATTTATTCAGTTGGCCATAAAAATTAGCGGAAGATGATAATAAAATAGTCATTGTCAAATATCATTCAATGCACGATTTTTAAATATATGAACATTTGTTATCGGCTGACGTATTGGCTATCTCACTAGGTGTGAAACGCCTGTGTTGACATGGTAATTTACATTGTTATCGGCTGACGTATTGGCTATCTCACTAGGTGTGAAACGCCTGTGTTGACATGGTAATTTACATTGTTATCGGCTGACGTATTGGCTATCTCACTAGGTGTGAAACGCCTGTGTTGAATGGCAATTTACATTGTTATCGGCTGACGTATTGGCTATCTCACTAGGTGTGAAACGCCTGTGTTGACATGGTAATTTACATTGTTATCGGCTGACGTATTGGATATCTCACTAGGTGTGAAACGCCTGTGTTGAGATTGCAATTTATATTGTTATCGGCTGACGTATTGGCTATCTCACTAGGTGCGAAACGCCTGTGTTGAGATAGCAATTTACATTGTTATCGGCTGACGTATTGGCTATCTCACTAGGTGTGAAACGCCTGTGTTGACATGGTAATTTACATTGTTATCGGCTGACGTATTGGCTATCTCACTAGGTGTGAAACGCCTGTGTTGAGATTGCAATTTATATTGTTATCGGCTGACGTATTGGCTATCTCACTAGGTGCGAAACGCCTGTGTTGAGATAGCAATTTACATTGTTATCGGCTGACGTATTGGCTATCTCACTAGGTGTGAAACGCCTGTGTTGAGATGGCAATTTACATTTTTATCGACTGACGTATTGGCTATCTCACTAGGTGTGAAACGCCTGTGTTGAGATGGCAATTTACATTGTTATCGACTGACGTATTGGCTATCTCACTAGGTGTGAAACGCCTGTGTTGAGATGGCAATTTACAGGCTGATTGTTCAGCTAGGATATTTAGATGACAAATTAATTGATAGATTACAATTTTTAAAAAATAAAAGCATAAAAGCGGACAAGTTTATTGAAGGTGATCAATGGTCTTACTTTAAAAGGAACTATTGGTTTGCGTATTTCTAATGTCACAATAAGACAGGGAGCATTGTATTTAAGTATTTGTAGTATTCATTGTATTTTATTTGTCCATAGGAGGTTTTACAAACTGGGATATTAAAAGATTTTACATGTGATTGTCTTAGGGCTCTAGTGCTTGTTCTTTCTTCAAACGTATGGATATTTTTTAATTGATTCAAGTGCAAAGTAAACTTGCGTCAGTTGTTTTCTATTGAGTATATCTAACATTTTTTAAAGAAATAGACAAGTTTCCTTAGTTTTGTCGGTAGGTTTGTAACACGTACATTCCATTTAAGAAAGTCGTCTATGTGTTCACCAAGACATTTTATATTTTCAACTCTATTTATCGAAGGGCGCAAGTACATGAGTTTAACAATGAATTAGAGCTGTGCAGTTTGAGGCTATGTTATAGTGGTAATAGATTATTTGACGTTCGAAAAGTTAAAAAAATAGTTTTATCTGCATTCAATGCCATCATGCCAATTTTTAACCATACCTCAATAATTCTCTGCCATTTTAAAGACTCCATCCCAAGATATTGCGATAAATAGCAAAATCGTATCAATCGGCAAATTCATACGTGAAATTTAAAAACTGCACACAGCCTACCTTCGGTCATGGAGTAATGCACACCACCGGTGATTCCAGTACATTTAATGAATATATTTTCAAGAGTTAAATAATATTAATCGCATAATCTTACAAATTCGGTACAAACTGGATTGCAACATTTTTAAAACGGATTCCGTAAACCATACAGTTAATCAATGCTACGATTATATCCACTAGTATGTATAAATAAGAAAGTATTATATAATATGGTTTATAAATTCATCGTGAAATATTCCTGGTAACCTATATTTCCATTCGATCTCATCGGATTCAACTAATCAATTTTTTTTCTATGATCATTACAGTCATTGTGGTTATTGCTTATTCATTTACCGTTATTTTTTATACAAAGTTTCCGAAAACCCCTTTACACCCGCTGGATATCAGATATATTTATAACCTGTTAACACTGGTATAAAATAAATATTCGCCTACGGTGTGGCGTGCTGCCTTAGTTACCATTCGGAGACATTTTGGAATTAGTCAACGTCAATAGTAATTATTTTTAATCGTTCATTCGTTTAGCTAATATTTACATCAGTTTTCATTTTGTCTAGTCGCTTTGTGAAAATGGTTTGAACATACGTGGGATTAACGTAGCCCTTTGTATATTGACGTGGGAATATTAAATAATGATCATCACGATCAAAAGCAATAATAGTCGGTAATTAAGTAATCCAAGTTACTCCGTTTTCGAACAATTTATAAATTTATTTAATTAATTAACCATCACTCGGCACGGAGAGCACTAATAAATTCATATGTTTGTCGCCTACGGGGTTCGCATAATACCTAAGCTTCCTCGTGGCAAAATATTACAAATACTATTAATAACATACTGCCCGGATGTAGTTAGTGTCTATCAATAATTTAGTGATTTACACAAAGTGGTTTTATTTCATGTGTGATGTTAAATCACAAAGCTTTCAAATTTGTATTTGTTTTCAGTTCAGGTCAATTTTTTTTTTTTTTCAGAAGCCGTAATAATGGAACAGAATGTATGAGACGATGTATGAATGTGAATGAAGCAAGAAGTGTATGCCAAAATCAAGTTGTTTGGCGGTCCGTCCTCTCTGCCTACCCCTGCATGATGGCGTGATGGTTAGTTAATTAGTTAGTTTATTTTTTATCACAATTATAAAAGCACTTCGCAAATCCTCACTAATCCCGGTGTTTTATTTGTTTGCAGCTTGGGCCGTCCAGTGCTGGACATGCGCCTCTGATCTGGACCCCCGCTGCGGGGACCCCTTCAACTCCACCGTGCCCCGCGGCGCCCACGGATACAGCCTGACAAACTGCGACGCCCCGAGCACCGGCGCCGGGGCGTCCTACCCCTACGTCAGCGCCGCGCGCTCCGTCTGCAAAAAGACCGAACAGCTGGGTAAGGCCATTCGCTCAGTATTCAACGGTTCAATGATAAAAAACAGAACTGCGACATTACCGGGAATTAGTCGACTTCATCTAGCACGCCCGCATTTGACAGTTAACATCGAGTGAGATCTGCTCATTTGCTCCTGAATTGTTTATAAGTTGACATTGTTTTTTGTAAATTTCAGACGGAATTCGATCTGGCTTATTTTAAATGTGCGGAGAGAGGTTTAAACTTAAGTTTTCTATTCAGGGTTTGATCAAAAACATCAGCAAATGTCTAACATTAGTTTTGCATCTTGACTTTATCATTATTTCTAAACGACCACCAACTGACCACGTCACAGATACAGTATGTCAATGTTGCTGGAAGTTAAGTGCTGGCTGATGGATGCACCATTTTTAAGACATTATCGACTGCTGTCACCAATTTAATCCGAGCGATTGCTAGGTTGATAAAAAAATGGAAAAAATCTGAAAAGCAGCCTTGCCACACTTACTTGCATAAATATACCAGTGCCCGTTAGCAAACGAAAACTTGCTACTTTCTACGATATCATTTTTAGTAAATATTGCTTTTTATTACAATTCAAGAGCTATGCAATTCTTAATTTATGGAATACTGCGAAACTAAACAGGGGAACGAGAAGGGAAGGTTTTAAAGTTACCTGGTTATTCAGAATCTATTCACTAAACAGCTGAAACCATTTTAAGCAACAGTTAGATTCTGAATGGTGGTCCTCCACCCGTATCTTACTGCAATGCTGGTTTATTTCATACATTTCAACACCGTCATACTTTTACTGCGCATTATTAAGCCTCCGCATTCGGAATCTCTATGAACATTACAAGCTACTCATGGCACCAAGATTTTATATTTTTCATATGAAGCGGTAACTTGGTGATGTGACATTATAATTTAAAAATTAAAAGCAACAACAACCCAACAACAACAACAGCAACAACAACAACAACAACAACAACAACAATAGCAACAACAACAACAAAAATAACAACAACAAAAACAACAACAACAACAAAAACAAAAACAACAACAACAACAACAACAACAACAACAACAACAACAACAACAACAACAACAACAACAACAACAACAACAACAACAACAACAACAACAACAACAACAACAACAACAACAACAACAACAACAACAACAACAATAATAATAATAATAATAACAATAATAATAATAATAATAATAACAATAATAATAACGATAATGATAATGATAATAATAATAATAATAACAATAATAATAATGATAATGATAATAATAATAATAATAACAATAATAATAATAATTGGATTACTCTATAGCCCACCATATATTTTGGTGGAAAAACACCTCAAGAGCGAAAAATCACCTCGACGACCAAATATATAAATAACAGGTATGGTTCTGTTATTTAACATGTTACAGGTATGAAAAAATCTACAGCATTTCTTTAATGCTACTTAATTCAGCAGTCTTGAGATTTTTGCTCTATTCGAAATATGTCGTGTTTTATTACATATTTTTAAAGTGGTCGCTGACAGTGTTAATAGAAAAATCTACACAAGAGATAGTAGAGGCACAAGTAAATGTGGTAAAATCATTCAATTACTTTGCTTTAAACCTGAATGAGCGTGAGCGTGTAGGTCAGGAATGTTGGATTACAACATAGCAAGGTAATTACTCTGTTACCAGTATCGGAATTTGAAGTGGACTCAAACGGTGTGATGAAAGTTATTGAACCCGTACACTAGAATTGACATGTCTGTGTGATAAAACAGACAATTTGCAATTAAGTGAGACAAGCCAAGGTTAACTTTGGACCGTATCGCAATAAAATTCTATTATTTACTGAGTTAGGTGCTTGACATCCTTAATAAACAAAAAGCTTTTTTATTGACAATATATAACATGATCATCGAACAAGATAATATTAACAAATCTCAAATATATATATGAAACAGAAAAAGACACGGAAAAAAAATGATAAAAAGGACTCAAACCAAGACCTTTAATATAATATATTATTTGTAGGCACAGTAGCGGCTCGTGACTATTGAGTGAGCTAGAGTGCTGAGATTGAAAAATACGACGTTATTGATGTTGTTGAAGCCGAAAACGATTTTTTTTATTTCAATTTTTTGTATAGAGATTTAGATGGTAGGTTTTGTGCACTCGCAAAACAAATGCAAGACCCCTGGATGAGAACCAGACGCATTTGTCAATTGAGCTACTCACTGGTCTATGTAAATTGAGTTTTACATAAAGTGTGGCTAACCTGAATGCAGGTTTAAATTCAATAATATGAAGATCTTACGTTTTAAATAATTTTCAATAAAGAGAATAGCGAAAATAAATTATAAAAATAAAATAAAAAACAGTAAATGAATTGGGTAAGTAGAGACAAAACAATAACATCCTTTTTCATTAGTCTAGGCGCCCTCGTGGCAGCCGGCTGCGTTTTGTAGTCGCTACCGATTTACCTTGGAAGTATCGGGAAGTTATTAATTTTCCCTGTGTAAAAATAGCATAAAATAACCGCAATAAATTTTGGGTTACATTTATAAAAATTACATAATTTTAGTGCTGTCGTTTCGAGCTTAAATCAAGTTTATAATAAAAACCCAAATATTTTGAGTTGAAATCTGCTTCGTTCTTCCGAATTAACGCATTAGACATCGGTCACATCTGGCGGCGGTCGGTCGAAGGCCATTAACACGTGTACTAGTGAAGTGCGGTGGTTGTAAAAATATTGTATACAACCGGGAAGTGGGCTGCTGGGACCCCAACAAGAACAACAGCTGGGGCGAGAACGAGCCTTTACCTACGTCATTGAGATAGTGGCCAAGTACCTCAACAAGCACGACTTTGACCTGATCTGCCGGGTGCATCAGGTGGTAGAGGACGGGTATGAGTTCTTTGCCAAGAAGCAACTGGTACTGCAGGGAATTCGATAATGCTGGAGCAATGATGTCAGTGGACGACACGATGAAGTGCTCCTTCCGGATCCTGACGCCTGGCGTATGTGCAGACTAACACCAATCTGACCCCTCACGCCACCGGGGGCGTAACCAAGACAAAGAAGATTTTGAGGGCCCTCTGGATAAATCCCACCGGCCACTATCCTCCCCCGCCGCTCCACCCTTTTAAGAGTGTTTCTATGTTATTTATCCTAAAAAAATATGGATAATAATTCTTTGTCTTAGCTTAAATACATTCTTGAATATAATGGAAACAGTCACTCTATCATTTGTATTAGCGTCTTGCAATATTAAATACATTCTTGAATATAATGGAAACAATCACTCTATCATTTGCATTAGCGTCTTGCAATATTAAATACATTCTTGAATATAATGGAAACAATCACTCTATCATTTGTTTTAGCGTCTTGCAATATATCGTACGGAATAAATACAGTTAGCTTCTTTTTTTCAATTTAAAAAAAAAAAAAAACTAAAAAAATAATAATAAATTCGTAGAATAGACGTAATATAAGAATAATATAAGAATAGGAAGTAATATTTGTACAGCGCCCCTGAGGTGATTTCTCACAAAAGCGGCGCTATAAAAATCATCCGATTATTATTAACACATATTCCATCTGTGCAATGTATAATCCACTCAGGGGATTAACCGATAAAAATCTGATGTATTTATGTTTTTGTAATACTTGGGTTTTAAAAAATATATTTATATAGATCAGAATATGCAAGTTTTATTACGTAGAATTTATAAAAAAAAGTGAATTAAAAACAAACCAATAAAAAACGATTTCTTGTATTTTTTCGGCATTCACTATATAGCAATTTCTAAACATTTTGTTTGGAGAACGCTCGTCAATGGCACGGTTGTGTCGAAACCGGTAGCGAATTTATTAATCCAAAAATAGCAAAAGTACATGGTAAATTAAAACTTCCAAACAAAATAAATTAAAAAAACGCCCTATTTGGTTGGTATACGTATATTTTTTATTCTTGGCAAAATAAATTTTTTATTTGTATGTTTTTATTAAATTAAATTTAATTACGTTATTATTAAGTTCTGCAAGGATTTTAGCTTTTATTATTGTGATAACTGTTTCGGCGTTCAAAGCCATTTTAAAAATGTGTCTTTGAAACATCTGTCACAATAATAAAAACTAAAATGCTTGCAGAACGTAACAATGGCATTAATAAATTTTATTTAAATTAAATGTAATGTACTACTAATTAAACACAAAAACAATTAATTAATTTGGATGACTTTCAGCTCTATAATACATGTAAAACACAAATTCTATTAATGAAATAAATAAGATATATTCATGGGCAAAACGACAACCAACCAATTTTCAATACATGAATTATGATAATGTTATTATAAATATTTTTATTATTATTATTTGACTTAACGTTTCTAAATAGGTACATAATTGTATTACTTATGTTTAGTTACTATGAATGTGGTGTAAAATTATTTACGGAAAGTTAATTCTTGTTTTGACATCTGCAAACGAGGTTCGGGATATTAGAAACACGGAAAAATTCAATCGAGTGTATTGTTGTATTCTTACACTTTAGTACTCTTTAAAAACAATAGTGACGAAATGCTGATATTTTACGATGTGTCCTTCAATTAAAAGTGGTAAAATGCTTTGAATAAGAATATCTCAAATTTTTGCTTATAAAATCCAGTGGAGACTCTATCTAACGGAAAATTCAACGACCAAGTGATGTCACACCCAACAAGTCATAGTATTCGTGCATGTTGGTGGGCTTTGAAAATCCAAGCATAAAAAAATATTTTATCTATGAAAACGACCCATAAAAAATATTTTTTAAATTACGACTATTTTAGTTAGAACGCCAGTATTGACATAAAAAAATGGACGGAGTTCCCTTTTTATCATTCGACTCTTAGATCCTGGAAAGGTCGATGAAAATGACTGTCTATTCAAAGAAACGATATTTGAAAATATTTCATCGATTTACCCAAAGTAAGAGAAAATATACCTTCCTTCGAGAATATAGGCATGCCCACCGCGCACTTCTATGGGTTTATCTTTGCAGTGGTACAATCTATCCAAAACATCTTTCCAAACAAACGGCATCTATATACAAGCAATTCAAACAACAATAAAACATAAATTTTAGTGGAAAACAAATTAAAGGTTTTCGTCTGTGTTCTATTGTTTACATACATATTTATAGTACACAGATTTATTAATGCTTCTAACTTCATAAATAATTGATGATAGTCAAACAAGGTTTTTACTTTAATTTGTTCGTGATACTTGAAACAGATCATGGAGCAGATGTACTACTTTCAGCTTTCTCTGTGTATGAGTTTTTTTAAGTGCCCTTGATTGCACTAAAAACACCACAATATACGAGGAAAGAGAAATCGCCAGATATACATATTACCAATGCATACAAACTAGCGTATACTAATACACAGTTATATAGGGGAGAAGTGGTATGGACGAACCGCTTTCTTTCTTACCGTCGTATTTAAAATACATTTTTAAAGAAAAAAATGTTCACCAAAAGAACGGCTGCGCGGCCTGTTTCATACAAAACCTAATTTTGAATTTGAAGCCAAAATATTCAACCTAACTTAATGATCTTTTTTCATCAAAAAGTATAGTAAATATCTAGTACGGATTAGAAGTAATTTATTTATTTTTCTTTTACATTATGAAATATAGGCCATTAAAGGAATTGATTTTTCGCGATTTTAGAGGCACATTTAACAATTATTTGGGGGCTAACGGTAATGTAAAAAAAAGTTTTACACCGTCTACTTTTAAAATGTAATGAAATATAAAATAAAAATATATTAAAATAAGCGTTATGGTGAACGTTAAATTAACAACATTCATTAATGGAACACAAATTTGCCGTACGTAAGTTGAAATATCGAAAAAATGTTTTGTTTTTGTATTTTTATTTACGTTATCATATTTACGTTTTAATATTATAAACCCGCAAATAATTTTCTAAATTCTCTCTAAAATTATGATTTTTTTTTCATGGCATATACTTCATAATTTAAAACAAAAATAAATAAAATACTTCTCTTACGTACTAGATGTTTACTAAACCTTCAATAATAAAAAAAATATATCATTCAGTTTGGATGGGTATTTTGGCATCAAATCCAAAATTAAGTTATGTATGAAACAGGCAGCGCAGCCGTTCCTCTTAAGCTAGAAAATTGGGTCTTTCATAACCAGCGTGCGATGAAAAGGCAACATGAAATATTGAAGGAACCAGGTAGATGAAAAATATAATTGGTTCACAAAATTACTGTATTAATGAAGCATATGGTATTTATTTGATGAATTTTGACCCTTCTTTCAAATAATAAATAAGCACAATCACTTCCTTAGCTCAGGAAAAATACAAAAAAAAAATAAAGAAAGAAGGGAACAAGTGACCAAAATACTTCTTTTCTTTCTTCATAAATTGTTTGATTATCTGGTGTCAAATTATACTAAAAAAACAAAGAGGAGAATAAAATGATCTCACACAATGAGGTAAGAGAGGAAAAATAAAGGACAGAGTCCGCCGTACAAATTATACAATGAAAGCTGAGTCAACAAGCTCTTTTTTAACTTTCGCTATTTAAAAAAAAAGCTAACCTTAAAATCATGAACATCGTAGGCAAAACCAAAATTATGCTTCAAGCATTTATAAAGAAATCAATATTCGTATTAAATAATGCAGCTACTAATTTAGCTCACTACAATTTGTGTTATAAATCAGCAAAGTTACAACCAAACATCCCCTTTTCAACTTCGAAAAGTTCGAACGAAGGCACAATTTTTAATTATTCCCTGTCAAATAATGAGAGCGGTTGATCTGTGAACTGAAACGCTACTTTAAAAAAATCTGATTAAACGTCGATACTGCCCATTTCGAATTGGAGCTAAGGGCTCCTCCATGTCACTTCACAATGTAACACAACAACGCATTGTAACGTGGAGATATGAAAATAACGCAAGACTTACATGTTCATTACGCCTGAGAATGAGTACATTGACATGACTCCTAACACCTTTCTTTGTTCATTTAGAGCGAATGAACAAAGAGAGTTGATAGGAGTATCAATAACGTTCAAGTGAATGGAAGAAGAAGTCCGGCACATTCAAGAAATACCTACATTGTTAAAAAAATATTTTTTTGCTCTTTCTTCCCATAAAGTTGTCAAAATCGGAAGTCAAACATAACCTCACATCTGAATACACTATAACTTGTACCTTATATCAGTGTTGGCATAGTAATAAAAACATTTTTTTCTTTTTAAATTTCTACATTTTGTTTCCAAATTCTACGAGTTTAGTATTTATCATTACGTCATCGTGTAGGTAAGTTTTTTCTGTTGTGATATTACTAGGTAAGTGACTAAAATATAAGACAAGGCTTTGTTCGAAGCATTTAGTTCAAGAACCAGCCAAGTATGACACACAAATTGATCATTGTGTTGACTTAGCATGTTTAACATAATAATATATGTTCAAGTATTACCCACCGGCCTATTATTCAAAAAGGACTAGTGTATTATTGAGTACCAACCGGCTGCCACCTGCCAATCGGTTTAATTAGTAGGTACAAGGTATACCATATACTTCACATACTGGAGATAATAGTACAGTACATTTATGTACTTACCACCCGTCATATGGTAATGTAAGCCATTGTTTATGCATGACATTTAACTATTGTGAAAAAAGTCAAGTTTTCCATTATTCATCGTGATAAATTCCCCATAAATCAGTGAACGCTAATTAAGATGATAATAATACATATATCTGATGCAGACTTTTCCCTTAAAAGTCAAGTAAACAGAACTGTAAGTACAGGGTTCTTTCAATTAAGGCAAATAAAAGCAGTACGGAGAAACCTGCCAACAGAGGCAACTAAACTGCTTGTCAATTCGTACGTTATGTCACGTCTAGATTATTGCAACGGAATATATGCGAGTCTCCCCAAATACCAAATTAACAAATTGCAATCAGTATTCAACGCTGCAGCAAGACTTATACCGGCGTATCTAAATATTCTCACATTTCAGAGCATCTCAAAAATCTCCACTGGCTCAAATGTCCTGAAAGAATCAAAGTTCAAGCTCTGCTGGATGGTATTTAAGTCACTTAACAGAATGGCTCCGGCTTACTTATCAGAAC